>KQ464075.1:0-322044 GCA_001304625.1 Trametes sp. AH28-2 | reverse complement strand
GGGCCGACTGCACAGTCAGAGGTGAGTTATGGGTTAGCACGGCGCGGCGGGCGGAGGTAAGGCGGGCTGCGAGGACTTACTGGAGGACATGCGCGAGCTGCTGCCGCTCGCTTCGCGCTCCATGCGCAGGTCCGTGCGGCTCTGGGAGGGGAAGCCCCCGAGCCAGGGATCGGCGGTGCTCCTGCGGTCGCCGTCCCCGCTGAAGCCGTAGAAGCTGCTCGAGCGTGCCGCACCGCCGTACACACTGATGCGGTCGTCCGTGGGCCGCCCGGGAGGGTATAGCTCGGGCGCGAGGGGCGCGGGGAGGACGATCTGGATGTTGCTGTGGATGGAGTGCGCGGGACCGCGGAGCGTGTTCATCGACTGCGAGGGGTGCAGGGAGTGCATTGTTGAGGACGACACGACCGACAGGGGGCGCGAGCCTGAGCGGGTCGTGCGCGGAGGCCGGGGGCGCGCGGGCGCGACGGCGTTGCGGACGAGGGACGCAGAGGACTCGGCGGAGTGCGTGATCTCGGAGGGGGATGTTGCAAGAGGCTCGCCGCCTTCAGAGGAGCCGCTCGCAACGCTCGCCATGCTGTTGTGCGGGTTCGTGCCGACGGAGAAGTAGGACGGCATGGGCGCGCGGAGGTCGTCTGTGTTCAGCGGGCTTGGGTAGGGCGAAGGCGAGCTTTCTGCAGAGGTGGCGTCCTCCACAGCCCACGAGTTCTCGCGGGTCGGGCTGCGGCTGTAGTCACCGCTGCTTCCGCGAATGAGCGACGCATTGCTTGCGCTCGCAGACAGAAAGTGGGGGTACACGCGCGGAGGGTCGACCCATGTTGCGGGACGCGAAGCAGAGTGGTCGGCGAAGGCGGCGAGTTGTTGTTCTCGGTGGTGGGCAAGGTCCTGTACGGGCGGAAGCGGGACCTTGCGAGAGCGGCGGCAGGAGCGGGTGAGATTGCGCCAGAGGAAGAGGACGAAGACGAGGAGGACGACGCAGCCGCAAACGACGGCGATGATGATGATGGTCGACGTCGAGAGCTTTCCGCCCGAGTCGCCTTCTCGGCGAGCGAGCCGGGTGGAGTCGAGGTGCATTAGAGCGCCAGGGGAGGATAAGTCTGTGCAGCGTAGAATGTAGAGAGAGTAAAGTAGAGCCAGACAAGAGAAGGTGTTGGGTCAAGGAACGGCGGGGGCGACGAAGAAGATGATCAGCACATTAAATGGAGTGCGGCGTTGTCTTGTCGGCGGTAACGTTGTTGATCGTCTTTCGAAGCCAGGTCCGTCTCGCGAAGCTGTGCGTGCTCGGGTGCTTCGCGTCGCGTCGGGAGGCTCAAAGGCGGCGGACGACGCGGAGGCAGACGGCGGCTGGCAAGAGGAGAGAGGGAGAGACAGCGAGTGCGGGCTCGCTGGTCGCCGTGCTGAGATGGATGGCAGCTCTTGTCAGCTCCGGTGTTGTCGACGATGGGACGCACACCAGCCGCCCATTTTGTCTTTTCGCCTGCCCTTTCGGCGCGCCCGCCCGACACCGGCAATCACTCCGTCCGCGCGCCTCCTGTCACGCCCGCCGTCGTCCGCCCGTCACCCGGCCGCCCTCCGGAGCGCCCGTCCGCGTATGGCCTCTCCTCAGGCTCTTGTGCGCCGTCGCCGCTGTCGCCGCCGATGACGACCGCCCCGCCTTCAGCCCGCCGCGTCGGCCCCCGCTCTGTCGTCTCTGTCGCGTCTTCCTCTCAGTCCAAGGACAAGTCAGTTCTCTCCACTAGGCCGCCCCCAGCCAAGCCCGTTACCCTCGCAAAGCGCCTCCTCTTCCCCACTCTTCCCGCCGACGCTGACCTCCCGCCCCTCCTCGTCTCTCCTGCTGCTGCGCCTGAACTCAATGCCGAGCTCTATGACTTTGTCGCCCTTGCACTAAGGGCCTATGTCAACCCCTGGTGGACAAAGATTACGCGTTATGACAAGGAGTTTCTCCCAGAGATCAACCGCATCCTCACCTATGTCTTTCGCGCCTTCGAGGCCCGCCTGGTCGCGACCGATCTGTCTCCATTGGTATTCCGCGACCTACCTACCTTGCTCACCCAACACTGGACAGACTACCGCAATGCCCAGTCGAAGCTACATACCTCGTACGCCACGGGTGGTGCCGCCACACTCCCCCAGCTCTTCCACCAACTGCAGCCGCACATGGCCGTCTCCCCCGAGGGCGTCATCGATGCCGTGTATGTCCGCCAGGCTGTCGACCACATACTGAAAGCGTGTCTGCCGCCAGAAGACTACGAGCCAGAGACCGAGCGGTACATCGTGCGCGAGGTCATCCTCAAGGTCCTCGTGGGGAGCGTCCTGCCCAGGATCACCCAGCCCTGGATGATCCACCAGATTATCCTCAACCTCATGGGCCCTGAGAACCCCGCGGCCGTGGGTGCGGAGGTGAGCATCCTCGTGTTCATATGTGCCTTCTCTCCCGTCGGGCCAACTTTGTTAGGCAGGGCATATATTTACGCGCGACGCGCATTTAGTATCTCCTACCAACCTATGCAGCAATTCATGTCTTCTTTCCCCCACCCCTCATGCCCTGTCCGATAGTGGCCGTATCTAGACCAGCTGTCTGACCTCATCTGCCAGACCTTAGCCACAGACGACGGCCCCTCGTCGGAACGGCCGCTTCTCCAGCGCCGCGGCTCGACCCACTTTTCCTTTCAAGCCGTTGCGATACTCGTTCTATCCGCCGTGCAGTCCGTCTCAGGCGTGTGCCTCTCCATTTTGCACGCATACAGGCAGGCACGGGAGACCATCCGCAAAGTCAACCAAAGCAAGCCAGCGGATGACGCCTCTTCATCTGCACATGGCACAGGGAAAAGTGGGGAGGCGACACCAGACACCCAAGATGGCGCGCTCACGCCTGCACCATCGACCCCCGCACTCCCTGGCTCGCTGAGCGTACCGACCTTGAAGAGCCCGAAGGTCGTACTACCCTCCCCGCCTTCGTCAGAATCCGAGTCGTACGTGAGCCCGCCTTCACAAGTATCGAGCACTCCTCCAGCACCCTCCGCGTCTCCTGCGCCGCCCTCCGCTTCGCCTACAGCACCACCCCCACAGATTCCGAACTTCACCCACCCCCCGCTCGCCTTCCTCCTCGCGCTCCTCTCCCCGCCGCCCCTCCCCGCCCCACCATCTTCATCCTCTCCACCGCCCAACTCCTCAACCTCCCCACCCTCTCAAGGCACGCATGCCTCGCACACGACCGCCCGCGCGCTCACACACGTCCTCACGCTGCTCGCCTCGCTCGCCGCGCCCTTCCTCGCGCGCCTCCTCCCGTACCTCCTCTACGCGCACGCGCTCGGCCCGTCTGCGCTCGCGTCCGGAGTGCGCGCCGCCCGCCGCGCGCTCTTTCCCGAAGGCTGGCCTGCGACGCCGCCCCCGGACCCGACCCCGGAGGAGCAGGCGGAGATGCGCGCGCGCCTGTGCCGGAGGCTCGTCGCCGCTGTCCCTGGTGAGTCCCTTCTTTTTCGGTTTCTGCCGCTCGATGGGCGGGCTGTGGCAAGAGGCGTGTTGATGCATGTGCAGGCCCTCTCGCGCCGCTGCTGGGACCGACGCCGGAGGCACGAGCGGCGACGGTGGACGCGGCGATCGCACCGTTAGACAGCCAGGCGTGCAATGCGCATCTGATGGTGTTCATCCTGGATTTGGTGCTCCTCACAGTGTTCCCGGAGATGGGCGTGAGCGAGGAGGGGTGACATTCAGGAGCCTTGGCGTTCTTTGTGTCTCTATCTGGTTGCTGTTGTTAGTGTATACCCAGGTCGGATGTGGATCTCAGTGTTTTTTCGTACTGATGTCGGAGGACTCATGCACGAGGACATGGAAACGGGGAAGGGGAATCATCCAAATAAGCATATAATGACTACTACTGTTCATGCAACAAAACGGCGACTTCTGCAACAAACATACACACCCCTGAACTGCTTCGTCATCAAACTATCTACCAGTCCAACCGCTAGTCGAGGCCGTCAGAGCTTGAACGGCGTCTTCGGATACTGCACCTTCGACGCCGCAGCCTCGTCCGTGAACCAGTAGATGTGCCCGGGGTTGACCGGGCGTACACGGCTCGCGGGGAGGCCCTTCTCGGGCTCGTCGAGGACGGTGTGGAGGGTGTCCGCCTTGGCCTCGCCGGTGGTGACGAACGCGACGCGCGCGGCGTGGTTGAGGACGGGGAACGTGAGCGTGACGCGCTTCGGCGGCGGCTTCGGGCTGTCCTCGATGTACGCGACCCAGCGGTCCTCCTCGCTGAGGAGCGCGTGGCCGGGGAAGAGCGAGCAGGTGTGCCCGTCGGGGCCGATGCCGAGCAGGACGAGGTCGAAGATGGGGAAGCGCGCGGAGTCCTTCATCGCGAACTCGCGGATGAGCTCCTTCTCGTACGCGTCCGCGAGCTCCTCGAGGTCGTCCGCGAGCGCGGGGTCGATCGTGTGGATGTTCGCGGCGGGGATGGGCACCTTGCTGAAGAGCTCGCGCGTGTTCAGCGCGTGGTTCGAGTCTTCGTGGTCGAGCGGCACGACGCGCTCGTCGGCGTAGAAGACCTGCCTGTGTGGCGTGGCGCATCGCCGCGGTCAGCCCGGATCGGATAGCGCGCGCGATACCGGTGGGAGAGAGGGAAGGAGTGCGTACCACTTGTCCCATTTTACGGCGGGGTTGTCGATGAGGCCGGCGAGCTGCTTGGGGAGCGAGCCGCCGGAGATGGCGACGGTGAAGCGGCCCTTTTTCTCGATGGACTCCTTCTGCGCCCGGACGATGAAGTTGGCGAGGGCGCTTTGGAGCTCGTCATCGGAGGCGAACGTGTAGAGGATAGGCGCGGTCGGTGCGGAGTTGACCATCGCGGATGCAGGCGAGGGGGTTGGAGGAGAAAGCGAGGAAGAGGGGAGAGACGGCGAGGGCGCGATAGGGAGCGGGATATCGGGTTGGTTGTGGTCAGGGAGGGAGATGCAGAGGGAAAGGGCAGAGGCCAATAGGCTGGAGGTGTATCTATGTATTAGCCGAGGCAAGTGTAATATATGATCAGCCCTGATGTCATCGCCGGCGCCTGTCGCTCTCCGTCCGCCATGTCCGCCCTCCTCTTCGCCTCCTTCGACGTCTCCCGCCAGGCCTTCTACCGCTCGCGCCTCGCCGCCGCCATCGTCAACCTCAAGCCCATCGTCCCCGGCCGTGCGTGAATCAGCGTAGGCACTATCGCTCCATCGCGCACGCGTCTCACGCGTCTTGCCCTAGATGTCCTTGTCATCCCCACGCGCGTCGTCCCCCGCCTCGCCGATCTCCAGCACGACGAGCTCGCCGCGCTGATGAACTCCGTGCAACACGTCGCGCGCGTCATCGAACGCGTCTATGGCGCCGATGGCCTTACCATCGCCTGCCAGGTGCGCCCCACCCGCTTCGAGCGCATGTGGGTCATTGATTTGTACACCTCACCTCGGCCAGGACGGCAAGGCCGCCGGGCAGACCGTGCCGCATGTGCACTTCCACCTTCTCCCGCGCAGGCTCCAGGGAGACGCGTTCGAGCGCAACGACGATGTCTACCCGGCACTGGAGCAGTCCGAGGGCGGCCTCCAGGATGCTCTGCGCCAAGTCCCGCAGCCGCTCCAGGTGGACGCGGACGAGGACCGCAAGCCGCGCTCGCTCGAGGACATGGAAAAGGAAGCGCAGTGGCTCAAGAAATTCTTTGACGCTGCAGCCGAGGCACAGGCGGGCACAGACGGGGCTGGGATTAGCAAGAGTTCGTAGATACTGTCAACTTGGAACCGTAGATATACATAGTTCATCAAGAATGATCCGCTCAGCATAGCAGGCAGGGTATATGGGCATGAGTGTCGTGGGAGGCCGTGAATGGTATCGGGATAAAGAGCTCGTGGCGCATACACTAGACTCTGTCGAGCCTAGGGTGAGGCCACAACCGGCGCTCCGACTGCAGGTGGAGTGGTCGCTGGAGGCGTTGTAGAGCCAGGCACAGGGGTGGCAGGAGCCGGAGAAGTCGGAGGAACGGTTGTCGATGAGCCTGCGCTTGGACTAGACGGATTCGATCCCGGAGTGGAACCCGGAGCGGACGGCTCGCCAGAGCTGGGCGCAGACGGCGATGGGTTCGAGGGATCGCTCGAGCTAGGTGGCTGTGGTTGCGGCGGATGTGGCACATCGCTGTCCTCCCATGTTCCAGGAATCAGGGCGATGGGCAGAAGCCAGGTCGCAGTGAGGGTGACGCCATTGCCGATGTCGAAGCCCTTGATCGCGCCCCAGCTCCATGCGACGAACCCGCCGATGTAGCCTAGGTACGGCACGAGGCTTTTCACGAGCGCGAGCGCGGGGCGCAGCGTCGGCGGAAGCGCACTGTCAGGGACGTTATTGAGGAGCCATGTCAGCGCGGTTGTGAGCATCGCGCTGAGTTTGGCTGCTTCGATCTCCTTGTCGTTGAGAAGGTCCATGATGGAGGGAGGAAGCCATCTGCAGCCGAAAGGTAAGAGCGTGTTCATTGACGAGCACGAGGTAAGAACATACAGTCGGTAGCCCCACCACATTACTTGGAGGGACAGTTGAGTAGTAGACGGCACCCAAACTCTCTTCTCCGTCAGCGTTTTGGGCATCGGCGACGTTGTTGGAGGGGTCGCTGTCGCACTCGAGAATGGCCAGATATTGCCAAAACGCATTTTGGGAGGCGCAACACCCGGCAGCGGAGCGTCGTCAAGCACGATATCCACGATGGTACCGTTCTCGTCCACCGAGACGATCTCCGAGCGCGCTAGCTCGACAGTCGACGCAGCGTTGGGCACCAGCGGCGCGTAGAACATCACGCTGTCGTCGTCCTCTATCGTCGCTTCGCCTTGTGCGCCCGACCCGTCGACACTTCCACCAGGACCATCTGCGGCGCTCGAACTCCCAGTCGAAGATGTGAGCGACTTGATGCGGAGGTTGTCGAGCAGTGCCCATACGCTCTGGCGCCCGCGCGAGAGGGAGCCGTTCATCATGGTCGGGGAGGAGAGTAGCGAGATGAGACGGGAGTTGTCTATCGTGGAGGGGGCGTTGGGGTCGGGTTCTTTACTGGCCGGCTCCTTCTTGCCGTCTGTGTCGCCACCATTGGGGTCTGCGGTAGGCGTAGATGGCACGGCTGGTGGGCTGAGCGGGGAGAGGAACGGCGGTAGAGCAGACAGGAGAGATTGTATCTTGCGCGCGAGTGGAAGAGGCTCCGGGTTGGAGTGTACAGCATCACTTGTAGCATCGTTTGCAGGAACCTGCTCCTCTGGTACTTCGGCGACGGGAGCGGTCTCCAGAATGGCTGGAAGGACTTCCTCGCTTTCGGAGGACGACGAACTGGAGGGTACGGATTCGAGCTCGACGGCTACAGGCGATTGGTTGACAGTGACGTCCTCCACGGTACGCTTCGATTTCTTGTCACCCTTTCGCGCGCCCAGCTTCGTGTTGACGAACCGCTCGAACGCAGTGAGTTTTGCGCGCGAGGGCTTGGCAGTGGGCGACCCCTCGTCCCCATCGAGAGGAGACGAGGACGATAGGAGGGCCGGCGTCGACAGCGAGGCATGTTTCGTGCTGAAAGCCCGTCGAAGCGGAAGGCGTTCTCGGAGAGCCCGGAAGCCCTTGCCTTTCCCAGCGGTCTGAGTAGGAGTAGCAGGGACTGGTGCACCCGCGTCCTTGGACTCTTGTTCAACAGCTACAAGGACAGCAGGTTGTGGGGGCTGCACCGGCGCGGCGACGGCGACGGCGGCCATGGTGGCGGTCGCGATGAGAGAGGAGACGTGCGCCGGAAGAGAAGGGGTCGGTTGTGAGTGTCATGGCGAGAGAGCTTGTCGTAGCCGGCCGTTGACGCGCCGCGGCACAACTTGAATTGAACGCGCCCACGCGACCACCGCACGCGTGGTCCTTGCTTCCCACCGTCATCGTCGGTGCTCGTTTGCCTCCACGCACGCATGGTCCATCTGCTTCTGCAGCTGCACTTCGAGTGACACGAACGCCAAACAATGTGAATGTTGGCGAATCCTCTGCAGACAATATCTCCAAATAAATACCACGTACGTGCTACGCCACAACGTTCGCAAGACGCGTCCAGACATGCTCTGCGCCATTGATCACCTTGGGTATCCCTTGGACCTGGTATATACTTTCTAGGATCATTACACGCCGTCGCGTTGCTAGAACGCCTGGAACGCTCAAAGCCAGCGATTCCAAGTGCATCGGGCGCAAGCCCAGATATAGCACCGACAGCAAGTCTATCACCCTGGGTAAGTGTCATGCAACAGTGACCAATGTTAGCAAGAGCTACTCACGAATAAGCATCCCACGAAGACGCCGCAGCCTTCGCAGTGACCGGGCCTGTACGTACACCACCAATAGTGCGCACAGACCTGATAGCCACGCAGCCGCTCGGCTTCGCCCGCAATCCGCTGGTTGTACGGTACCACCACGTCTTCGAAGTGGACAGCCTCCGCGGGTTCATCTTCGTCTAAGGCATGCTGCTCGTACTCCTGTTGTCGCATTTGCACCCGATGCTGTGCAACCTGCCGAAGCCTGTTTTCGTCCCATTGCGGGCAAACGCAGGTCTTCCACGGGGCTGTGCAGAGGTAGCAGAACTGGTACCTGCACCGGCACGTCATGTGGAAGCACCCCATCGAGAGCTCGACGAACACCCCGCAGCCCGGGCACCGCTTCCACCCAGCCTCTTCGGCGAGCGCAACCACGCTCTCATCCTCGATGCTCATGCATCGGTCGCCACGAGGGTGAGCTGGACCCTTGCAGTGCCCGCACGTGTATGCCCAGCAGGTCGTGCAGAGGAGGTGCGTCGCGGCAGGTGTTGCAGCGCCAATGAACGTAGAACAGGTGGGTTGGTGGCAGTACACCCTGTTCTGGGTACCGAACTCTATCGCCTTCTTGTCGACGCGCTTTCGCAGTTTCTCGTCCAGGTAACCGCGGACCTGGCCCAGATCGAAGGGCTGCTGGCAGCATGCCGGCGGGAAAAGGGTTTCGTCCACCGTGGCAGCCCAGAACAGGCTGACAAGGCAGTCGACGTCGTACGTATGTCCGCATGGCGCAGTGACTGTCGGCCCTTTGATATCTTCCATGCAGATTACACAACTATCGGTTCTTTCGCCCCCATATCAACATACATCCTTGAATCAATAGTGTTCACTTACTGCGCTTCCGCAATGTCCGTCGGCATGCACGGTGAAGGGTCGGGGACACGCGAGTCCTTGCGTCCCCGTTTCCTATCACCGCGTGGTACGTCAATGCGATGGACGTACGCTGGCAGAACCGCACTCACCGTCTCCAGAATTTCCAGGTCTTCGATCTAGAGCGGACGGCAGTGGCAGTGGTATCGTATGATGCCGGGGCATCACGGCGTTGGGGTCCTTCGAACGTTATAGCGGACGGTGGGTCGCTTATGACGGTAGGCGCATTGAAGAATTGATCGCCTCCAGGCACATTGGGGATCACGGGCCCGTCGAAATCGTTCGGAATTTCCCATTCATTGGTTTCGCGCAAACGTTGGGCGAGGAGCATGTTGCGTATTCGTGCGTCCAGCGCAGCGGCTTCCTCCGCCTGGAGCTGCAGAGCAAGCTCCGCATCTGTCTGAGGTCTGTCTCGCGGTGCGTGTCCTCTTCGAACGTGGGTGACGTCTTCAAGGCCGAGCGCGGCGACGAGACCCAGAATCTCGGCCGTGTCCTCGTACTGGTCACTGGCGTAGCCTTCATGGGTGGCGAGGTATATCTCCGGCTGCATTTTCGGCGGGGATGGGAGGTAGGTGAAGAAGGTGTGTGCTACTGCGAGTGACTTATCTACACTTGCAGCGCCTCGCCCATGACCTGCACTCAGACGGCGGGTGCTTCCGCCACAATTGGAACATACCGGTTTACCCCCCCCCCCCCGCTATTGTTAACCAGCATCTCAGTTATTGTGTACAGGTAGAATAGCAGTGTGCGCGAAGCACATCGTTGACGCTAACGACCTGCAGCACACCCTACCGCTTGCCTCACCTTTTACCACCTGCCAGTGGACGTCGCATCCCTTCCCGTACACCGACGAGCCTGACTGCTCAGTTGTGCTGCACTACGATCGTGGACCTCTCATGGACACCACATGTTATGGAACGGCGACCGCCTATACTTAGTAAGTAGTTGAGGATTAGAGCTGGTGCACACCGTAATCATCCCGGCGCTCACTGAGGATTCAACACATCACAGCACACTATTGTGATACTGCCCCTTCTGGGAGCGTACGGTCATATGACAAGCTGGTCACCCCAGGTCCGTGAAGGTGTCGGCATACAACAACAATTCGGCTTTAGTTCGAGTAACCAAATACAAGTACTTGCGTGCGTTCACAACCAGCGGTTACGCCTGCATCGAGCACAAACCCACATCTGGCAGTCCCGACAGTTCTGCATTCGTTGGTGAGATCATTATTATAAGCGCAGAAATTGGTACAAGTACTCACGAATAAGAATATCCTCAGATAATGACCGCAGCCCTCGCACGTGCCCTGCGTGGATACGTATCGCCAGCGATGTATGCAGTTGTGGTCGACCCGCAAACGCTCCGCCTCGCGCGCGACTCTCTGCCGGAACTCCACAGCGTTTCCGCCGCGGGCTGCGCCTTGCACACCTTGCCGCTGCACCCTGTCCTCCGCCGCCGCAAGAAGCCGGTTCTCGTCCCATTGGGTGCACGTACACGTCTTCCACTTGGCCGTGCAGAGGTAGCAAAACTGATGTCTGCACCGACAAGTCATGTGGTAGCACCCGATCGACAGCTCGACCAGATGGCCGCAGCCGGGGCAGCGCTTCCATCCGGACTGTGCGGCCAGAGCGACCACCGTGGCGTCCTCCGCGTTCGTGCATCGGATTGATAGCACATGCGAAGCGGCCTTGCAATGTCCACATGTGTACTGCCAGCAGGTCGTGCATAAGAGGTTTGTCGCGGCCGGGGTGGCAGCGCCCAGGAAGGTGGAACAGGTAGGCCGGTGGCAGTACACCCTGTTCTTCGTCCCGAACTCGATCGTCTTCTTATCGACGTCTTTTTGCAACTTCCTATCCAGATAGATGCGGACCTCTTCCAGCTTGAACGGCCGCCTGCAACAGGCGGGCGGAAAGAGGGACTCGTCGACGACTGCTGCCCGGAATAGATCGACAAGGCATCCAACGTCGTAGAAGTCCCCACATGGAGCGCGAACCGCAGCGCCCTCGATAGCGTCCCTGCAGATGACGCACGACTCGGCCCTAGTGGACTCTGGTCAGTCACAAGAGCCAGGCAACCTCCTTGAAGACATAAAAATACTCACCGCGCCTTGGCAGTGGATACCGATGCAGAGGACGACGGGACTGCCGTCGTAGTGCTTGCCGTGCTTGTCCTTTGTGTCCAGGTCAGTGCCAATGCTGTTCGATCGGCTGAACGGAAGCTGTGCGTACCGTACGGAAGACGATGGTACGCCGATCGCCTTGGCTGTTACAGCAACGGTAGTGCGGGTGGAAGCAACGCTGCGGGCTTGTACCGCCTGAGGACGCTGGACAGCTTCGTATGGAGGCGGCCGTCCTGCCGCCAGTGCCCTAGTGCCCTGGCAAACTCTCGATCGCGCCTGCATGCCTCCTCCGCAGTCGCCAGCTCCTCGAGAATCCGGGCGTCTGACTCCAACGCCTGATCCAAGCTCTGCGCGAAGCGTATGTCGCGTACCAGCGTGTCGAGAGCGGCAGCCTCTTCTGCGTACAGCTGAAACGCTAGCTCTTCGTCCTCCGATGGGCCAGCCAGGGACCCGTGCTGGCTCTGCTTCCGTACTTCGTCGATATCTTGAAGACTCAGCGCAGCGATGAGAGACAGGAGGAGGGTCTCGTCCTCCGGATCCTCTTGATTGGGGCCTCTCTGGGTGGCCGAGCTCATCCTTTTGAGCATAGGGGTGGGGATCAGGGCGTGAAGAGAGGTTGGATGGCGCTCTCAAGGTGAGTAATATACTCGTGTTCGCCGTGTCGCGTGGTCTTCCCCATGCCGGCAGATATCTCTAAAGCACCCAAGGACTACCCGACGAATACAGAATTCTCGTCGGCATCCGCAATCGGTCCCAGGATATGTCAAAGGAAGCGGATAGAGTAGAAGCTCTGGGCCTACCGCAGCACGTCGACGACTTCAGCCACTTGCCTGGTCGCTACCACGTTGTCTGCTTCCCCTCCTGATGATTGAGCAGTGCGGATCGGCCCTCCCGATATGGCTCCGTGCTGGGTCGCGTTCGCAATCAAGTCCTCGAGGATGGTGGACGCCTCATGTTTTTGTCGCTGCGGGCGCAGGTCGGCCGCTATATTTCATGGAGTGTGCAGATACACCGCTCCAGATCATCGCTCTCTCCCTCCACTTCATCCTCCCCTTCATCATGTCTTCGAAACGCGCCATGCCGTACCATTACCCGTCCCCGACGCCTGCTCAAGCAACAATAAACCCTGTGGCGGACAGGCGCGCGATGCCGCTGGAGGAGCGCTACGAAATCTTCGGCGCGTTTTTGCACGAGATGGAGGCGATGGGTGGCTGTCTCAACTTGAAGATAGCCCCGCCACACGTCAGCGCAGGCCGGCGCTGCGTACGACGGGTCCCGGTGCCGCGCTTTCCGACTATCTTCGAATATCCCGAAGAAGACAATTACCTGGAGGACGCGGAAAGCACGACGGTGTGCGGTGACGGTTCGCCTACCCACGCATCGCCACGCGATCTTGATAAACCCCTTCCTCTCGTCCCACTTGACGTCTCGAAGGCGTTACCTCCTGCGCCCGTCAACTGCGACAAGGCCCTACCATCGCTGCCGTCGTCGAAACCCCTCCCCAAAACTCCGCCCAAAGATCACAGGAGCACATCGGCCCCGAGAGATTGCAGGATACCAAATTCGACCGCATCGACTCGGAGTAGCAGTCGGGTCCGTGCTTGAGTTATTGCGCTTCCGTTTGATGCGTCCTTCTTCAAGTTCCTCTTCGAGCTTTTAATTCAGCTTCGTTCAACGCAGTTCTCGTACAATAGACATTACCCAGTGAGCATTCAATGCCAGTCTTATCATCTTGTAGTCTCGCAGCGCCCCCTGGAATCTGCTGGAACGGACGCGATGATACCAAACCTTTAACCGTGTCACTGCGGTAAGCGGTGGCGTCTGATATACTCGCCCACACAAACACACACAACGCGGCAGCGCTCATCCTCCGACAGGGCTGTTTCAGCCGACGCCATCATGTCGACCTCCACCGTCTCTCCGCCATCTTCCATCCCTGACAATTTCGTCTTAGACGTTCACGACTTCGCTGCCGTCGTTCTCAATGCCCACGCGCTCCACGAGCCCCTCTTCCCCCATGCGCAGCTAGTAGAGGTCAATCACGGCAACGCGCCCCTCGCGACCTTTCCCGAACACTTCTTCCACTCTTCTTGGCACGAGAGCGCAGTCACGGGCAGGAAACGTGTCGCATATGTCCTTCAAACGGATTCGTCGAAGCAAGAGCGGACGACAATTGATACGTTCGCCGCGCAAGAAGGCGTCAGGACCGACACCGGCCGTGAACTCACCCGGCGCGAGCTCGAGGACGTGTACTGGCGATGCAAGGGCTACAACAACGGGTATCTTCTTGCGTACGTCGCACAAAGGGTATTCGACAGTCTGCCCCCGACCGCGATGCTTCGCGCGCGCACCTCCACTGCCAAACACGAAGTGCTCTGCAAGCCGAGTGAGGTGACCGTCGCCGAGATCGATATCTGCCCCAAGGAGGCGTGCCTCATCGTCGTCAAGGAGCCGCGCCCCGACCTTGGGCCTTCGAAGGTTGACATGGCTCAGCACCTCTCCGGCTTCTCCGACAGCATCCCTTGGGTATTCCTCCTTCTCGGCGAAGCCAAATCCACCGACATGGAGGCCGACCCACGCGTCGTGCTCGATCTCGTCCTGCCCCAGATAGGGGGCCGCGGCGGAGGTGCCGAGCCCTTCGCACTAGAGCGCGCGATCGTCTACCACGAGAAGGTGCTCGCGAAGGTCGCGGACGAGTTTGAGCGGTACGATCTGTCGGGCAAGATTCGCATCGCGGAGACGGACATCCGCCGTCAAGGGGATGCGCTCGTCAAACTCGTCTTGGATCGAGTTGCGCGGATCGCCGCGGGCGAGGACCACTTCTGCCGGTATTGCGGGAAGGACGGGGTGGAGACGCGCTGCTCGAAGTGCAAGAAGGCGTATTTCTGCCCGCCGTGCCAGGCGCTTGGGTGGAAATACCACAAGGTATGGTGCTCATGAGTGGTATCGGTCTCGTCACGACATCTTGTATACTGCAATGTACACTCGCGAATCTACTGTGCCTTTCCCTTCCTTGACGGCTTTCGTGTAGAGCACAAGCGCTCCGTTACCAACGTCGGGCGTGGTGAACCATCATCATCCAGGGGAGATCGCGGCAAGGAAAGCGGCGGCCTCTCCAAATCGCCTGGACTCGCCGCTTCCGTACCCGCACAACCTGCGGTGCTCGCAATGAAGGTGCAATTAGGAGAGCAATCCCCTATCCGGCATCGTACTAAAACGTAGCCGCACTCGATTTACTCGATGTCTATCACTTTCGATACAGCCCAATCCTGTCCTGCCATGACGTCCCTGGACAACAACCGCACAAACTCTGCACATGTGCTCGATGTGCACGACCTCGCAGCGCTCATCCTGTACGCGCACGCCACTGTCGACGGAACACCCTTTGCAACTTCCAGGCTGCTCGAAGTGAACAGGAACGGCGCCCCTTTCTACACACTCACCGACCAGGAAGCGCCGCACGGATGGTTCGACCCCACGGGCCCGGTCCCCAGGGTGGCTTATGCCCTCTGCGATGGCCCCCGCGACGTCCCCGCTGGCTCGACGATCACCGTGGACACGTTCCCCTCCCCCGTGGGCGTCGTCACTCCGGACAGACGCCCCCTCACGCGGCGGCAGCTCGAGGACGTCTTCTGGCGCTGCAAGACCCACGACCAGGGCTCCCAGCTCGCCTACGTCGCGCAGTGCGTCTTCGACTGCCTGAGCGCGACCGGCGCGCGGCTGCGCGCGCGCACGTCGGCCGGATACGAACTCGTCTTCGGCCCCACGGACCTCAGGGTCGGCACTGCGACGATCACCCCGCGCGAGGCGTGCGCGATCATGTACGCCGACGGGTCCGACGCTCGCCGCATGAGCTACTCGGGGTACGACGGCCCCATCCCGTGGCCGTATCTCGTGCTCGGGGACGCCGCCGACGTCGACCGGTGTGTCGCGCTCGACCTCGGACTCCCCCAGATCGGCGGGCGGGGCCTCGGCGGCGAGCTCTTCGCGCTCGAGCGGCACGACGTCTACCACGCCCGCGTGCTTCCCGAGTACGCGCAGGTGCACCACGTCAAGCCGGACCTCACCGTCGGCATCGTGCCCTTCTCGGCTTCGGACGAGACGCGCGCGCGAGCGCAGGCCCTCACGAACGCTGTCGTGGATAGGCTTATTGGCGATGGCGACGACGGCGGGACCGACTTCTGCAGGTACTGCGGGGCCCCGGGGATAATAACGCGCTGTGGGGTGTGCAAGACGGCGCACTTCTGCGAGCCGTGCCACAGACTCGCGTGGAAGTACCACAAAGTGTGGTGTAGTCCTCCCAATGTCGAGCGTTCTCAGGGCAATGTTTAATTTTGTTGGACAGATAGGGGGGAATTTGATGATTTTTACTATTACATACATCCAATATCTGCTTAGTGGTCAGCGAGTGGCGGGCAGCCGGGTTGGAACAGGGACGCACATATACGACTGCGCGTGAGATGAGCGAAATTACGTATGAGGTGCCTGCGCTGCTTCGTTGTCTACTGCCTCCCCTTCAGCTTGAGTCCAGGCAGACTGAACATCTAGGGTACGTCCGCCGTTAGCACCTCGTCAAACTGAGGATGTAGGAGATGCTTCAAAACCGCTCACCTCGAATATCATCTCTGCAGGCACGCCCCAACCGCGTACGCCCTGCAGCTGGTTCACGAGTTGCGTGCCCAGCACGACACCAACCACCGCACCGCTCTCCTCGTCCACGATCGGACCACCGCTAGAGCCCGGCGTCGGCGGCGGGTCGAAGTGCAGGTGCGCGAGCGAGTCGTACGTGCCCGGCTGTGAACGTATGAAGAGTCAGCGTGCCAAACGTTCACGGCCTCGAGTACCCGCGAGATGAGGTATGTACCTTCGCCTCGCGTCCGGCGAAATCTCTGTACCCGAGAACAGTGCCGCGCGCCCACTTGCGCCACGTCCCGCCGACCCAGGGCGTCCAGCCCTCGGCGTCGCGCCCGCTCGGCGGCTTGTCCGCGACGAGGTGCGCACGAATCGCTGTACCGGGCTGTACGGGGTACGGGTTCACCGGCAGGGTGCGGAATGGCTGAGCTGCCGTCTCTGACGTTGATGGAGGTGATACTGGCGCGGAGAGGAGGAGGAGGTCGCCCCGGTGCATCGCGGAGAGCACGGAGCTGACGGGGTGGAAGACGGGCGCGGTGGGTGTGCCCGAGATGACGAACGTGCCGGAGATGTGGTCGTCGGCGTGTATGGCCGGGCTCGGCAGGCCTGCACGGAGCAAGGGGTCATGGCGAATCTGCAATCGTAGTAGTAGGATGGTAAGGGTTTTCGGCAAACCCATCGCATCAGGGGGCGTACCTCCTCGAGCGTATGCGCGCAAGTCACGAACACGGCCTCGCCTGCGGGGGCATCCGGAGCGTGCACCGCGAACCCCGAGCTGTACGCGAGCTTATGGCCCTTTCCCCTCCGGTCGAGCACGACGTGCACGACGGTGACGAGCGCGCCGTCCGCGCTCGACACCGCCGCGCCCGGCTCGACGTCGGCGAACTGCGCGCGGCGCTCCGGGCCCGGGCGCGACTCGTACGGGAGCGCGGAGGGGAGGACGTGCCCGGCGTGCTGCATGTACTGCTCGACGAGCGCCGTGAGCGGGGTGAGCGGCCGCGCGCGCGCGGACGCGGACGCGGCCTTGCGCAGCTCGGCGAGGACATGGGCGTCGAACGGCCGGATGCTAGACTGCTGGGGCGAGGCAGATGTCGAGGGGTCAGTGCCGGGTGCGCTCGTCGATGGGGGCGGGGGCGGCGGAGTGGGAGGGGAGGGAGGCTCGCCGAGAAAGGTGGTAGAGCCGACCTGGGCGTAGTGTCTAGCGAGACGGGTTGGTGCTCTCGGCGCTTGGCGGGCGCGGGCAGCGAGCGGGCGGGCGGAGGCGGTCAGGATAGGCCTGGTGTAGCAGCGGACGGCCATCGAGTACTCGGAGCGTAGTGTAGGTGTAGATGCGGTCAGGATGTCATTAGGTGGTGGCTGGCACTCGCTAAAGAGCACTTGGCCGTGCTGATGTCGGCCGACCATGCTAACTGCGTCCACAGCAGATGACGTCACTTATTGCTGTTTTCAAGCGCCATGTCGCGGGCGCCTATGGGCAGGTTTTTGCGCCAACTCGCGCACCCGCGCTCTCTGACCCCCTTCGACTTCGAACGACTGTATCTCCCTCACATCTCATCCAAAATGCTTCATCTCTTCACTGCTGGAATCTAGTCACTTGTGCGCACCTGCTGGTGTCAAGAAACACGGATGCCGACGACTCTTTCCGAACGCCCCTCCGACGACCCTCCACGACCTAGGAGCACGGATTGGCAGCGAACGGGCAGCGGGGGAGCGAGCAGGACGGGCGTATTGGTCCATCCGATGGTATATGGTTGTGCTGGAATGTGTTCAGATAAGTAAGCTGTCCTGCAACACTGTGTAGTACATCTATGTTCCCCAAGCACAACTCTCCTGTCCATAACTTCGCTACTACCCATCATGTACCACACGCTATCGTCGATGACAACTATCCATATTCATATTCTTGTTCGCTGCGAGCACCGCCAAGATGTCTTCGCGCCGTATAGGCTCAAGTACCGACACTGCCCAAGGTGTACGCTTGTATTCGAGATCGCTTACGGGAGTCTTCGAGTGCTCGAGTAAGCTGATCCTGTGCGACACATCCAGACGATCTCCCGGTCATTGTGGAAGTTATATATGTGTTCCTGATTCGTAGCTGGCCCATACGAGATGTTCTGGTGCATGGACGTTACATAGGACAGTGCGTAGTGGGAGGACCGGACGGTAACTTGCATTGTGCTCTATACTGAGTGTGCGAGCACTGTATAAGGCCGCATACATGCTACACTGTACATCATCATAAAGAATGGGACGTGTGACAAGGAATGGGGGTGGGAGAAGCGCAGCAGCAAGGTAGGGAGTAAAGGTGGGGAGGATGGGTAGGGCGACATCTCGTGTATGGGTCAAATTCCGAGGCTGAACACACCAATGCATTACTGTACGACACCCTCACCCTCGACTCCATTACTTTCTCCCACTGTGCGACTGCCCATTCGCTGATAATCCGCGCTCCTAGCTCGTGGAGGGTGGTCGGAGACGTGATTGGTGGAAATCGTCAGAGTCCAGGTTTCTTGACATCAGCAGGTGCGCGCAAACGACTAGTTTCCAGAAGTGAAGGAATGAAGCATTTTGGAGGAGAGGTGAGGGAGATACAGCCGTTCGAAGTCGGAGGGGGTCAGAGAGCGCGAGAGCGCGAGTTGGCGCAAAAACCTGCCCATAGGCGCCCGCGACATGGCGCTTGAAAACAGCAATATCACGATCGAAGGCACTCATAGCACTGCACTGTACAGTTACGCACGCAGTTTGCATAGCATCAATAGCAAGAAAGCAGCGTCTTCGATAGCACGTTCCCGATATCGAGTATACACAAATGAGGATATCCAACTGTAGATCAATCCACGACGACGCTCCAGGGATGCGCGATCTGCCCCGTCTGGATGCCAGTCAAGTGCTTCCACAGCGGCCGCGACACCGGGCCCATCCCGTCCGGACCCGTCGGGATGTGCACGTCCTCACCTAAGTACCCGATCCGGTCTACGGGGCTGATCACCGCCGCCGTACCTGTGCAGACATTTCCCCTCAGCCCTCGTTCGGACGGTATGGATGTGGAAGAGGTGCTTACCGGCGCCGAATACCTCGACGAGGTTGCCCTTCTCCGCGGCCTCCTTGACCTCGCCCATCGTCACCGGGCGCTCCGAGACGACGAGCTTGTCTGTCAGCTCCGGCACGCGGATTTTGCCCGCCCGGTGCTCCCTCGCGAGCCCGAGCACGGAGTCGCGGGTGACACCAGGCAGGATGAGGCCATCCAGCGGGGGCGTCACGAGCTCGTAAGCTATGATGACACAACAGCGTCAGTAAGAAGAGATAAACAGGCATATAATAGGTGGCGCACATCCGTCCGACTTCTTGAAGACGACGAACGCGTTCATGGTGCCGACCTGAGATCATAGTATACGCGGTGAGTCGGTGTTCCAAAGCATTCACGCGATACTCGTACCTCAGTGATGTAGTGCTCAGGCCCGTGCAACCAGAGGTTCTGCACGTAGCCCTTCTCGGCCGCCGCCTTCTGCGCCGCGACACCCGCGGCGTAGTTGGCACCGAGCTTGTACGCGCCGATACCACCGGGCGACGCACGCGTGTACTCGGTCGTACCGTACAGCGCAACGGGCTTGAAGCCTTGTGGGTAGTACGGGCCGACGGGACTACAGATCACGAACAGGAGAGCCTGCTTAGGCGGCGCGATACCGAGCGCGGGTTGCGTACCGACTGGTGCACCATGTAAGTACACGTGTGATCACAAGAGATTGGGATAGGAGTCGTACTCATCGTCGGACGGATGTAGAGACTGTACCCGGGCTGGTCGGGGATCCAATGCTTGTCCAGACGGACAAGCTGCTTCATGAGCTCTACCATGGCCTCCCCATTGAACGTCTGCAGTCATGGTGAGTTCATACGAAGTATGTTTGGCTGATTTCGTGGAGACACGCACAGGCATGGCGACGCGCTGGGCGGTTGTGTTCATGCGCTTCATGTTCATGTCCGGGCGGAACATCGTGACCTTGCCGCTCGGATCCCGGTACGCCTTCAGCCCCTCGAACAGACAGTGCGCATAGTGGAAGACGGTCGCGCTAGGTTCGATGGACAGCGGTGCATCTGTTTCTTCGTCAGTTCGCGGTCACACTCGAGCTGAAGGTGGTGGGAAACGCACATGGCTGGATCTTAGGCGTACCCCATCCCTCGAGTACGTGCCAGGGCACGGTCAGCATGTGATCCGTCTGGAGTCACGGACGCAGCTCGCTCAGCATCGCGTACGTATAACAAACGAGGGTGTGAACGGACTCACGAAGGTGTGACCAAAGACGAGGCTAGAGGGGGGCGGCGGCCGCTTCGGCTGCTGCGTGCGCGTAATCTCAAGGAGGGAGGGCTAGGTGCACGGCCATATGAACGCGCTCTTCTCCTGCCAACGAAGAAGCTTGCGAAGGGGGTACGCACCTCGATGTCAGGGATCTGGACCCGCTCGCCCGTCATGGGGTCCTGGGTGGTCGCGGAGCTGTAGCGCACATTGGCGAGCTTGAGAACGCCGCTGGCGTGCGAGGGGCCTGCGCGGAGGGCCGTGCGCTGGGAGGCGAGGCGGAAGGAGCGGATGGTCGTCGACATGGTTTAAAGAGTCACAGCGGGTGGGTTGTGCTGCAACTTATACCAGGCCAAGAGGGTTGGGCGGGTGACTCGAGGTGTGCAACACAGGACTGACTGAACGGAGCTGCATACCGCATTAGGTAAGAGCCGGTCCGGTTTTTCGGATTACGCGCCTGCAGGGAAAGAGCAAACGCTGACGAACGATGCTAGTACATTCTGCAGTAACGTCGCGCGTAGAAAATGCGAATGGGGTATCGTACAACGATGCGACATGCTGGGTGCAAGCCGAAGAAGAAGATCGACGAGTAACGAAGACGAAATAGTGCTTGGAAAGGAAATAGCCGGATGTTCTGTCACGGACGCGGGGCGTCACGGTAGATTAGGTGTGACCGGAGCGTGTTACGACGCGCCGACGCGTCGTTATCGATGGCGGCCGGTGCCCTCGTTTTGCAGACCATCGGGCGAGGTTCGGGGTGCGGAAGCGCTGACTGTATGCGAGCTGCAAGGTCGGTGTACGTGGGAGAAGAAAGGGAAAGAAAGGCGGGGGGCGATAGCTGGTGAGGCCGAGAGGGAGGTGTGGGATGCCGGTCGGAGGAGAAGGCGGGGTCGGCGATAGGCCCTTCGCACGGTCATGCTCTCCCGGACCGGCGGTGTGACAAAGACGTCAGCGCTGAGCAGGGCTTACATATCTCATCGACATCTCCTCTCCCCAACCGTTTGCGATCGCTATCCTCTTCCTCCGCAACCACCACCATCCCCCGCCCTCTTCCATCTAATCATCAGCAATGGCACAACCCGTGTACGTACCACCCATCTAGCGCGTCCTGCACTTCCCAGATGTTTACACCGACTGTAGCGGTGACATTGGCCTCATCGGTCTGGCCGTCATGGTAAACATCCGTCGTCTCCTCTCATTCGGGCATTCGGCTTGACATATGCGTTCCAGGGCCAAAATCTCATCCTTAACATGAACGACAAGGGCTTCACCGTTGTCGCGTACAACCGTACGACCAGCAAGGTCGACGCCTTCCTCGCTAACGAGGCCAAGGGTGCGCAGACAAGCGTCATCTAGCCGAGATCTTTAACGCTCAATCTCCCTCACCCAGGCACCAAGGTTGTCGGCGCGCACTCGATTGAGGAGCTCGTCGCCAAGCTCAAGCGCCCCCGCAAGATCATCCTCCTCGTCAAGGCTGGTCCCGCCGTCGACCAGTTCATCGAGCAGCTCACCCCCCACCTCGAGCCCGGTGACATCATCATCGATGGTGGTAACTCTCACTACCCCGACTCTATCCGCCGCACCAAGGAGCTCGAGGCCAAGGGCCTGCTCTTCGTCGGTTCTGGTGTTTCCGGCGGTGAGGAGGGTGCCCGTTACGGCCCCTCACTCATGCCCGGTGGTTCTCCCGCTGCATGGCCCGCTATCAAGGAGATTTTCCAGGCTACCGCGGCGCAGGTTAACGGCGAGCCCTGCTGCGACTGGGTCGGCGAGACCGGTGCCGGTCACTACGTGAAGATGGTCCACAATGGTGAGAGCATTCTCACGTTGATTGCTCGGGACGCACGATTGATCAGAGATGGGCACAAGGTATCGAGTACGGTGACATGCAGCTGATCGCGGAGGCGTACGACATCCTCAAGCGTGGCCTTGGTCTGACCGAGAGCGAGATCGCGGACATCTTCAACACCTGGAACAAGGGTGTCCTCGACTCTTTCCTCATTGAGATCACCGCGAACATCCTCAAGTTCAACGACGATGACGGCCAGCCTCTGGTCACCAAGATCCTCGACCAGGCTGGCCAGAAAGGTACCGGCAAGTGGACGGCCATTGCTGCGCTCGACGCCGGCATGCCCGGTGCGTAGTCTCCGTAGTGCAGTCCCGTGAAGTAACTGACTTGCAATAGTCACTCTCATTGGCGAGGCTGTCTTCGCCCGTTGCCTGTCCGGTCTCAAGGAGGAGCGTGTACGCGCCTCCAAGCAGATCGCTGGCCCCCAAAAGGAGCCTTTCAAGGGCGACAAGAAGCAGTTCATCGACGACCTTGAGCAGGCTCTCTACGCGTCCAAGATCATCTCTTACACCCAGGGCTTCATGCTCATGCGTGAGACCGCCAAGGAGGTGAGTGCTGTACGGCTTCGTGACTGATAGGTGCGCAAGACTGAACCGTGTATCTTAGCTCAACTGGAACCTCAACTACGCTGGCATTGCGCGCATGTGGCGTGGTGGTTGCATCATCAAGTCCGTCTTCCTCGGCGACATCACCGCGGCGTACCAGAAGAACCAGCAGCTCGAGTCGTTGCTCTTCGACGACTTCTTCAACAAGGCCGTCCACAAGGCGCAGCCCGGCTGGCGCCGCATCATCGCGCAGGCCGTCCTCTGGGGTATCCCGACGCCCGCGTTCAGCACTGCGCTTGCGTTCTTCGACGGCTACCGCAGCGAGGTCGTCCCCGCGAACCTCCTCCAGGCTCAGGTCAGTAGTGACGATTCTTTCAGTAGACTGTAGACTAACGCCCCGATAGCGTGACTACTTCGGTGCCCACACTTTCCGTGTGGTCCCCGGCAAGGAGACCGCGAAGCTCAAGCTGGGCGAGGACATCCGTAAGCTCCTTTCTCAAGTTCCACGATTACCGCGTCTCACCGACGCACTTCACAGACGTCAACTGGACCGGCCGTGGAGGCAACGTCTCCGCATCCTCGTACTCCGCTTAAGCGTCGTCGCCGTGTGCGACCGACCGCGCAGCGCTCCGGTCCTGCTCATAGACGCACTGGAGCGGCTGGGCGCCGTCATATCTCCTTGCATATGGTTCACGGAACGGAAGAGGCAGACATCATGGGAGATGGTACGATAGCATGTATCGTGTAGAAAGAAATCAAGAGGAAGTCACCATACGTGTACACATCACAAACACTTTGCATGGAGGTATTGGAGTATTAGCACTGAAGGCTGACACCCTTATGCAGCAATGACAGCGTCTCTGCGAGATGGGGAACCGAGAATGGATGTAGGTACAGCGCCGCTCGTCGTCCGCTGGGTCGGGTCCCTCCCTGGTCACTTCTGGTCTTCCCTGATCGGCGGCAGCTCCCACCCCTGGGGCCCAAAGTGTGGGATGACCATCGCCTGCCCGTCCCTGTTCTTCACCGGCTTCGAGTACGTGCAGAGCGCCTTGCCAAGCGCGGCGAGCCACGCGCCGTTCACGACGGTGAGGCCCTTGATGTACACGCGCGACGTGCGCACGACCTCGAGGAAGACGACGTACTCGGGCGGCGGCTGCCCCGCGAGCACGGACGACGGGTGGATGAAGACGTCCTCGGCGATGCCGAGCGCCTCGTACGCGACGCCGCGCGCGGTCGTGTACTGCGTGCCCGAGGACGAGGTGCCCGTGCCCTTGCGCGCGATGTCCTTGCGCACAGCGACCTGGTCGATGAAGCCGGCTGCGATGAGCTGCCGGAGCACCTTGAGCTGTGGAGGTCGAGTCAGTGTATGTAGCGTATGGAGGAGGTGGAGGGTGGAAGCTTGCCTGGAGCGCGTTGGGCGGGCGGAGGTTCGCCTCGAAGCCGGTGTGGACGTCGGGGAAGTTCGTCTGCACGATGCTGCTGATCTGCGCGCGCAGCTTGTGGATCTCCTCCATCGCCTGTGAGCGGCATGAAGGCGTCAGTGCTCGGCGGAGGACGATCAAGGTCGCGGCAGACGACGTACCTTGGGCCGGACGAAGTGTTCCTCGCAGAACTTGTGGCCGCCTCCGGCGTATTCGTACGCGCCGACGACGGAGAGGATGCGCAGGACGTCGCTCGACGAGTTCCCGAGCGCGGCGTGCAGCTGCTGCGACTGGAAGAACGCCTTCCGGCGCTGCCGACGCTGCTCCTTCGCTCGCGCGGCCTCGCTCGTCAGGTGCGCGAGCTCCTCGTCCTCATCTTCCTTGTCGTCCTCGTCTTTGTCGAGGTCCAGCGCCTCCTCGCGCAGGAACGGGTCGCCGACGGACAGCGCGGAGACGACGGTGATGACATACGGCAGGCACCCGTGCTGCTTCCCGCTAACGAGCATGCGCGAGAAGCGCGGCGAGAGCGGAAAGAGCGACATCGTGCGCCCGATCTCCGTGATGGGGCCGCCAAGTGGGGCGCCGCCCGGGGCGGGGGCGAGCGCGCCGAGGTGCGTGAGCACTTTCTCTGCCTTCTGGAGGCTCGTGCGGTCGGGCGGTGTGGGGAAGGGAAAGTTGGCGACAGCGTCGATGTGCATGCTCTTCATCTGCAACACGACGCCCTCGATCGGCATGCGCAGGATCTCGGGCTGCGAGAACTGGTCGAAGTAGTTCTCGAAGAGCGCGGAGGAGTAGAGGCGGTAGCAGTGCCCAGGGCCTGTGCGGCCTGCACGACCCGCGCGCTGGGCGGCGGAGGCTTTAGATATCCAGCTCACTTGGAAAGCTTGTATGCCGTTGGCGACGTCGTATCGCCTCTGAAGGAAGGGTTGACTAAGAGACTCTCGTAGATGAACCGTTCAGAACGACTCACCTCCTTGGCACGACCGCAGTCTACCACATAGCGGATGCCGGGGATGGTGAGCGATGTCTCTGCGACATTGGTCGCTACGACGACTAGGCGAGTCCCAGGAGGTGGCTCCTTAAAGACCTGCATCTGCTTCTCGCTAGAGAGAAGCGCATATAGCGGGACGATATGCATGGGAACTACGGGGGACTCAGCACAATATCTGAGGGATGTCGGTGAGAGTCTTACCATCGGTTTCTTCTGCGTCGATGCCCAGCTCATCGTTCTCTGCAGCCTCGTCGTCAGAGTCAAGGGCTTCGGCATCGACATCGCCATCTACATCGAACGCCAGTGCCTCGTCCTCCTTCTGAGAGTCACCCAGCTCGACGTCCTCTGCCTCCACATCGGCTGCAGGAAAGTAGTCATTCTATGTATCATTCTACAATGCAGAAAAGGTGTCTTACCATGTGCGGGCGCAACGGCTTGTGCTGGTGGCTTATCCTCGGCAAGCGAGTTTGCCAAGTTGCTGAGACGCGACGGGAGCGACGTCCTGGATTTCTTCCGGTCATCCAGCGCCTTCCTCCCGTACCTCGCCTCGAGCTTCCTACACACACCCGTGATCTCGTTCTGACCGGTTAAGAAGATGAGTATGCCGCCGGGAGGCAGCCGCGCATGGATCTTGCTTGTCTTCTTGATTGCCTCTGTCACATAATCGGACGATGTCCGACGGCTAAAGTGGATAGTGACGGGATGCTGACGAGCGGGGACGTTGATGATCGGTGGAGGGGAAGGGAAGAGGGTCGTGTTCTCGGCGAAATCGGAGACGCGGAGGGTAGCGGACATGATGATGAGGCGCAAAGGCTGGGAGGGGCTGAGTGCATGCCATATGATAGGCGTGGAAGCAGACACACCTTCATGCCATCTTTACCTTCTTTCCACATCTCCTCTCGCAGCCTGACGACGCGGCTCAAAACACCGATCAGGATGTCGGTGTTCATGCTGCGCTCGTGCGCCTCGTCGATGATGATGACCGAGTACTTCTTCAGCAAGAAGTCCGTGGCCAGCTCTCGCAGGAGCACACCATCTGTCATGAACTTGATCGAAGTCGAGGGCGAAACCGTTGCATCGTATCGGATTTGGTACGAGACGCGGGTGGAAGCCAACGATAGTTCGTGAGCAACACGGGAGGCCATGGACATCGCTGCGACTCGACGCGGTTGAGTGACACCGATCATCCCGGGGTTGTCTGGAGGTAGCTGAGTATCTGATATGTCGCCGGGAAACTAGAGAAGACGAACCGCTGCCAGGGGAGCCGAAACCGGCTTCGAAGAGGAATTGGGGGACTTGCGTCGTCTTACCACTACCCGTCTCACCGCAGATGATGACAACACTATTTAGCAGTATAGCCTCCATGATAGGCTGCTCTTCCGCGACAATTGGAAGAAGCAGTCTCGCCTCCTCGACCTCGGATGGACGTGTAACAGTGACAACCTTGCGTCTTCGAGGCTGCGAGCCATCGGAGACCTTCTGGGCAGACTCTTGCAGATGTTGCGCGAGCGAAGTGCGTGGTAGTTGTAGATCCTCGCCCAGCGGACCTCGCATCTCCCTTGGCCCTTCAGAATGTTCCGTCTTCCGCTTCTTCGAAGGCGGTGCGGACTCAGTTTGCGTGATTGTAGGCTCTGGGGGCGTGGATTCATCCGGAGGCGGAGCAACGTATCCTTTTGCTGCACTGAGCTGCTTCATAGCCCAGTCTTTGAAGCCGAGGCGTTTTCGTTTGGGCCCGGGGAGCTCTTCCGCCGGGGGCCCTTGAGGTTGTTCTTCCGGGGGCTCCTCGTCTGAGAGTTCACCAGACCGTTCGTCGGCTTCCTCAACGCTGTCGTAGGCGGAGTCCGAACTGTCGAAGGACGTATCCGACTCTTCCGCCGCTTCCTGAGCCCGTTTGCTCATGCCCGAATCTTTCCACGAAGTGAACGCAGCCTAGAGAGGTTGGCTGTGAATCCCAGGTCATGTCTTCAAAAGAATACGCCCCACCTTCGAATGTTTTGGCTTCCTCTTCGAGATCTTGGGGGCTACCACAGTGCCATCCGGATGGTGGCGAAGCGCGCTTCCAATAACGGATGTCGAAGGTGCTGGAGCAGGATCCTCCAATCCAGGGGACTGCGCGGTCGTAGAGAAGCCGGTGTCCATGATTACGACAGGCTTCGAGCGCGACATACCCTCCTGGACATCGTCATCTTCGTGTGCGCGCTCGGGGAGATCGTCGACGTCCATGCGTGCGTTATCTTCTTTGTCGCTAGCGTCGCTGTCACTGTCCACGGAGGGTGGAGCATCATTGTGGCGGCGACGCTTCCCCTTGCCCGCACGACCATCCAGAGCGCGCCTGACGTCCAGGTCCTCTTGCTTTTCTAGCCGGCGCAAGTGAGTTGAAGGCTTTCCAGTACCAAGTGTCGCTGATGACTGCAGGTTGAGCGCGGCCGAAGCCTGGGCCTGACTCTTCCTTGGGCACTGTTTCAGCTGGTTTCCGACAGGCGGATATCCATGGGACGTACGACAACTTCTCAAAGAGCGTCAATCGTTCTTCTTGTTTCAGCTTCTTGTCCTTTACAAACTTTCAGAAGAGTCGCAATATGAGAGTGGTTGAGGACACGAACGATATATTTGTCCAGTCTCTTCTTTTTCTTGCTATTCGCCTTCGAGTTGAGCTCCGCGAGCATCTGGAAGTACAGACGTTCAATCGACTGCAACGCATAGCTATACCAGACATGTATACCTCTTCTCTCATTTTCCGCTTCCGTTCCTGCTCCTTCTCCTCCTCAGTCTTGGGAACCACGATGGTGGCATTGGGGTCCGGCTGGTCCTGGACGGCTTCCTGCTTGTCCTTGCCCCGCTTCGCCTTCTTCTTGTGGGCGGATCGCGCCTTAGCGTTGTAACGCGTTCGCTGCATCTTCCTCCGCGTCGCCGTAGCAGAGACCGGAGACGAAGACGTGGGCAGTAGAGCAGACCAGGAGTGTCAGCGGCGGAGAGCGAGAGTACTAACGGACCGCGCAGGCGCCCATGCAGTGCGTAAAATTCAGATCTCGATCGTTGGGCCACGCGAGTTTGTAGATCTGCTACAGTTGGCGCCCACAAACATCCTCTCGCTTGGGGTCTGCACGATGTCGATCACCCTGCGCGCAGAGTGTGCCGCTTACTCTGGTCCTCACAGCACACGGAAACCTCGTTGGACTAGACATAGGTCCAAGTACAATGTGTGGAATTCTGTTCTCACTTTGTACGACGAAGACAGACCATGAGAGGCTCGATATCCTGCAAGAACTTTTCCCCAGGCTACAAAACGCAATCTCCGCCAGAGGTACTCTTGTCGTCTGAGCACAGGGAGATTTCGCTCATGAAAATCACAGGCCCGGATGCGCAGGACACCATACGTCTCGATCTGTCCGAAGCGCAGCTGACATTTTGTGCGTCAGAATTGCGCTTGAGAGGCGATTCCTTCATCAAGCAGCCTCATACAAACGAAGAGGGCGATATCCTATGTTGGAATGGAGAGGTGGATCTGACTCGACTCTGACCCACTTCGCGTGCGTATACTAATCACTCGATCCGACTAGGTGTTCGAGGGCCTAGAGGTGAACTTCTTCGTATTTTTGAGCGGTGTCAATATTGTACTGAAGCTCGGTACCTACGCAGGTAGATGCCCACGAGAACGATGGCGCAAAGCTGTTCGAAGCGTTGCAAAACGCACGGGACGCGCAAGATATTGTGACCATCTTTGGCCGCATAGAGGGACCGTGAGTATAACCATTCTCGGAAGACTGTGACACTCAGCAACCCACAGTTATGCTTTCCTATACTACCATGTAGGTTCTACGACGTCCTGTGAGTCGATACATCAAACAACGTCTCAAACTATGACAGAAAGCTTCAAACAAGCTATACTTCGCCCGAGACCCGCTCGGAAGAAGGTCGCTCTTGGTGCATTACCCGGATGAGACGCGACCATACTTCCTACTCTCCTCCGTATCCGCGGGCGTCCACCCAGGCTACTCATTCGAGGAGATATCTACGGAACATATATATGCTGTAGACATCAACACTCTTGGTGTTTTGGGTGGCGTGAGTATCCCCACCTGTGTACCATCCACGTTATTGATCGTATGCTTAGATCCTGAAGTTCGATTCTTGTGTCACAAAATTGTCTCGCTCTCTCGGGAACGCCGCTTTACCCTACGTACGTCGTAATTTGTCCCCATTCTGCCCCTTCTTTCGCAAGGCCGTACTGAAGACTGTCACACAACTAGGCGCATCCGCATCTTGTCAACAGAACCATTCCTGACGACCCGCCCAAGACTGAGAGCCTTGATCACATTCCCCCACACCTACCCACCGCAGTAGATGGCCTGATCGCTGAGCTTGACCGTAGCGTCATGCTTCGGGTGCGAGACATTCCCCGAACAAAGTGCGACATGACCTACTACTCGACTGAGGTGCGCTAAATCGCTCTTCGCAGGGATGCATCCGGAGAGGCCAGGGTCGCCGTCTTCTTCAGCGGTGGGATTGATTCGACCATGTTGGCGTTCCTAGCCGATAGGTGGGCACGATTCATTCCCCTCATCTAGCCGGACGAGCTCTCAATAAGTCGTCCATCAGACATGTCGCTCCGGATGAACCGATAGATCTCCTCAACGTCGCCTTCGAGAACCCACGGAAGATCGCCGTCAAGGTGGACGGAAACATAGGCGGCCTCCCGAAACGAGAGAAGAAGCAGAAGCTCCGCGAGCCGCTCGACTACGCGACGGTGAAGGTCTCGTATGACGTGCCCGACAGACTCACTGGCTTGCAAGAACTCGAAGAGCTCAGGCGGCTGCGACCCAATCGCAAGTGGAACTTTCTTGAGGTCAACGTCCCGTTTGAGGTAAGTCTCTTTTGGCTTTTCCGCAGAGGCTCGCTAAGCGTAGTAGGAGTCGCAAAATGCCCGGCCGATAGTGGAGGCTATCATGTTCCCTTCCCGGACGGTTATGGACATGGTACGTAGCCCAGAACCATATATTTCACGATGATACCGAATACCGCGCAGAGCCTGGCCATCGCATTATACTTCGCGGCACGCGGGGTAGGACAGATTCGCTCACATCCCGGGGAGGAGCCGACCCCGTATACTAGCCCTGCAAGAGTGCTCCTCAACGGCCTGGGTTCCGATGAGCTCCTAGGTGGATACGGCCGACACCGCACTGCGTTCAAAGCAGCAGGATGGCAAGCCGTCATTGACGAGGTACGCCTGTGTCGTCCTGTGCCGTGGCTCCCGCTCAGCCTTTTGCAGCTTCAGCTCGAGATTGACCGCATTCCGACGCGGAACTTGGGGAGAGACGACCGGGTCATCTCATCCTGGGGGAAGGAGACCAGGCATCCGTTCCTGTCTCTGTCGGTCGTCAACTTCCTCGCGCAGCTTCCGGTGCACTTGAAGATGGACCCTCGGCTAGAGTCTGGGCTGGGCGAGAAACTGCTTCTGCGACTCGCGGCGCGGAAAGTTGGGCTAGTAGAGGCGAGTTCGAGGAAGAAGAGGGCGATGCAGTTCGGTAGCCATTCCGCGAGGATGGCGCCAGGAGAAGGTGACAAGAAGGGTGATTACTTCATAGAATCGTAGAGAAAAGCCCGTCTGTAGACTACACGAGTCCCATGATTGAGCTTGCAGTTATATTCCGACGAGTAATGCTTAGATGGTAGGCAGTGGTACAGAGTATACTCTAGCCTGACCATCGAGAGTTGTAGGGTGCGGTGATTTAGGATCCGAGGTCTAATTTACCCTGCTAATTAGCTGTCAGTCTCGACCAGGGTTTCGCTATGGCCACATTGACCGATGTAAATGACGGTGATTTACGGTCTTTGGGCGCTTAATGGATTTTCGCCTCAATCTCTCATTTCCCTGCCATTAGAGGGCATAATCTGTGGCAGACACTCAGTGTGACCTAGGAAAGAGCTTGCTACAGACCGGTGTTCTCTCAATGCGCGGCAGAAACATTGTTGAGATTTGGGCGCTCGTCTGGCGTACGGGCGCTAATGACCACAGGTTGTCGGCGACGAACTCCAAGCAGCCCGAGTGGCACTCACACCTCTCAGGGGGCTCGCATTGCGCACGGATTGTACCGGGGAGAGTACTTTGCATTCGATTTTAGTGAATGTGATGCCTTAGCTGCTCACTCGGAGGCCGAGTGGCCGAAGGTCTATTTCACCCTGATTAACAGGCCATTTCAGAGACATGTCTGATTGACATGTCAATCAGACATGTCATTCACCGTGATTTACGCCTGCTAATTAGCCCAGTGCTAATTAGCCCGGCCAAAATCACTGCACCCTAGAGAGTTGAACGCGGGCGTCTGCTGAGAGATCCATCGGGCTCACATGGGCGTGCCGGAGAGGTGACGCGCTTGGTCTGCTTCCTCGTCCTCGCCCTCACTGCAGCGTCTGGCCTCGCGAGCTCTACCACCATGTCTCTCCCTCAGCTCGCGAACAGAATCATAGGTTAGTACACCTCGTGAGACGTGAATGCGTCTGGCTGTAATTCATACCGTTCTCCAGTACCCGTCGCCATTGCGGCGGCGGTCGTCCAAGCCAGCATCTACGATGTTCCTGGAGGGCACAGGGCGGTTATGTTCGACCGTTTCTCTGGTGTGAAGGACAAGGTACGTATGATACTGCACGCTGCTTGTGACCCGCTCAATGTACCGTCTACACAAGGCGTCTCCTGAAGGCACGCACTTCCTCATTCCCTGGCTGCAGAAGGCCGTCCTGTACGACTGCCGCATCAAGCCCAGGGTTAGTCGCCTTCGATTTGCACGCTACGTCGGCTGACAGGGCTGCTTAGAACATCTCGACGACGACCGGTTCCAAGGACTTGCAAATGATCTCCATTACCCTGCGTGTCCTCTCACGTCCGGACCTCCAGCACCTTCCCAACATCTACAAGACGCTCGGTCAGGACTACGACGAGAGGGTCTTGCCCTCCATTGGCAACGAAGTCTTGAAGAGCATTGTCGCTCAGTTCGACGCGGCGGAGTTGATCACTCAGCGTGAAGTGGTACGTCGCTGTTGAACGTGTTGTACTATCCGCCGAAGCTTAGCGGCTCGTCCAGGTGTCCTCGCGGATCCGCGAAGACCTTCTTCAGCGTGCTGGGGAGTTCAACATCGTGCTTGAAGATGTTTCCATCACCCACCTTACGTTCGGGAAGGTATGTGTGCTACACTGACATCGTGTAATGTCGGTGTCTGACAATACACGATTTGCAGGAATTCACCCAGGTATATGCATTGCAGTGAGGGTTTGCGAGCGTTACTGACAAATTCTTAAGGCCGTCGAGGCGAAGCAAATCGCTCAGCAAGGTGAGTGCCAGAGCTGGTCGAGAGACAAGCGCGCTTGATTGAACTGAATGAATGCCGCAATAGATGCCGAGCGCGCAAAATTCATTGTTGAGAAGGTACTGTACGCTTCTTCCGGGGTATAAACCTTGGCTGATGATTCGCTTCAGGCCGAGCAAGAGCGGCAGGCAGCCGTCATCCGCGCCGAGGGTGAGGCCGAAGCTGCGGCAACGATCTCGCGGGCACTGGAGAAGGCTGGCGACGGCTTCATCGCGTTCAGGAAGATCGAGGCGAGCAAGGCGATTGTGCAGTCGTTGACGTCGAATCCCAACGTGACGTACATCCCGAGCGGCGGAGGAAATGTGCTGCTGAATGTACCTACTGCGCCCGTGTTCCCCCGGAAGTAGTCCGGCGTAGTTGTGCGTACTTATGGGATGTCGGTTTCTGTGTGCATTTTTGAGCGTGCTCGAATGTTCGGAGTGTGGATGAGAGTGCGGGCGCCGGGGGCAGCTGATTGCGGGGAGAGTCGGAGATGGCCGAGAGGGAGTCGTGGGCGGCTACGGGGCCTTGCATCTTTCCAACGGTCCACTGTCTCCTGACTTGTCAAGGCTCTCGTCTGTCCGTTTCCTCTCTCTCTTCCTCTCAGTTTCTCTCTCTCCTCTCTCTGCTCCTCTCTCTCTACAGTCTCTCTCGTCTGTCTGTCACGGACTTGTCTCCTTACTCCCTTCCTGTCCCTGTCAATTTTCGCTCTGTACATATCAGCGCGCATTATCTCAGACTTGCATCCTGTGCTCATCCGTCCTCATCTCAGGCCTAACGATTTCATCTTCTCTCTGCTACAATGAACTCCATGGGTGGTATGTCTGCGGCTGAGGCTCCGGTACGTCCTCTTTCTCTCGTTGCGTTCTCAGCCGCTGACCTAGGCTGCCAATGCCGAACCCGGTCCCTGCACTTCCACACGTCATTCCCGCGCGTTAACGCAAGCAGAGGCGCGCTCACCTTTACGTCGGGAACCTCAGTCCCCGGGTGACCGAGTACATGCTCACCGAGATCTTCGCCGTGGCCGGGCCTGTCCAGCACGTCAAGATCATCCCGGACCGCAACTACCAGCACGGCGGTCTCAACTACGGCTTCGTCGAGTACATGGACATGCGCGCGGCGGAGACCGCCCTCCAGACGCTCAACGGCCGCAAGATCTTTGACACCGAGATTCGCGTGAACTGGGCCTACCAGGGCCAGCAGAACAAGGAGGACACGAGCAACCACTACCACGTCTTCGTCGGAGATCTCAGCCCGGAGGTCAATGACGAGGTGCTCGGCAAGGCCTTCAGCGCTTTCGGCACCCTCTCCGACGCCCGCGTTATGTGGGACATGAACTCAGGCAAGTCCCGCGGCTACGGCTTCCTCGCCTTCCGCGACAAGACCGACGCCGAGCAGGCCATCGCGACCATGAACGGCGAGTGGCTCGGCTCCCGCGCCATCCGCGTCAACTGGGCGAACCAGAAGACCCAGGGCTCGCCTGGCGGCCCTCCCCGCGCGGGCGGCATGGGCGGGGGCGCGCCCGCGCCCATGAACTTCCAGGGCGGCCCGCTCAACTACGACGGCGTCGTGACGCAGACCCCCGGGTACAACACGACCGTCTACGTCGGCAACCTGGTCCCGTACGCGACCCAGGCGGACCTCATCCCGCTCTTCCAGTCCATCGGCTACCTCTCCGAGATCCGCATGCAGGCAGACCGCGGGTTCGCCTTCGTCAAGCTCGACACGCACGAGCACGCTGCCATGGCCATCGTCCAGCTCCAGGGCCAGCTCGTCCACGGCCGGCCGATCAAATGCAGTTGGGGTAAGGACCGCGCCGACGGCGGCGTCCCCATCAGCCCGGGCTCGATGAGTCCCGCGCCCGTCGCTGCGCCGTACAATGTGGTGAGTGACCTTTTCCATCACGGTTGGAATGGATATATGCTGATTGTTTTGACGCTGCAGCCCATGTACGGCATGCCCCAGCCCAACACCTATGGCCAGTACGGCTACGCGGGCTACGCTGGCTCTCCTGGCGGCGCGGCGCCTGGGATGGGAAGCCCTGTCGCTGGGACCGCTGCCATGATCGGCGCTGGCCAGGCGCCCGTGGACCCTCAGGTCGCGTCGCAGGCCGCGCAGGGCCAGTGGGCTGGCGCCGACCCTAACTCTTATTACTCGAACTATTGGGGAGGTAAGCATCTTTGCATGCGGTCATTGTAGCTGATCTCAAGTACTCACGCTTCCTCCCCAAGGTTATTATGGCCAGCAGGCAGCACCCGATGCCCAGGGCCAGGCTTAACGCTTTATCGAATGAACTCTCGACTCCGGCTGTAGCATCATCGACCTCTGTCTCGTTAAAGTGTGCTATATGACTTCGCGTGTCTTATATACAAGACTAATCACCTCGACATAGACCATCTCATCCTCGTCATTGCTCATGGGTTCCCTCAAGCCAAGCGTCTCGATCAGGGTCCCGCCCATAAGAATCGTTCAGAAGCTGGTGTCTAGCTAGTATCGACGTCCGTCCATTTCTTCCTTGTCATCGTGTGCAGTAGGCCTTTGTGCTTCCCTATCTATCAATTGTCTTCAACACAGACAATCCCGCATGCTCATGCATCTGTCTTGCTGGATGAGTGGATATAGAATGCGCGTGCGCCCGACATATTCATTCTGCTGATCCCACAGGTACTACAGGAGCCCATCACCGTCATGCGCCATGTACTGCCCACGCTCCGTCTCCAGTGCGCTCTCGAATCTACAATCGTGCATAAGGTTATACTCATGCGTCGCACAGAAGGCATGAAGACGTACCCGGTTCAAGAATCTACGTGTCAAGGAGTGTTGTTCTGACCGTTGCCTTGGCCGTTGCCCTCGCCATTGCCCTCGCCGTTACCCTTGCCTGCGCTTCCCCTTGGACCGGCGCCTCCAGGAGTGCCCGTTTTGGGCACACGGCCCCGCCCGTCGGGTATGATGGGCGTGTTGGGATCGCGACCTTTTTCAGCGGCATTGACTTCCTGCGCGGGACTGTCAGCCAAGACGGGGTCGACCGCTTTCGTAGCGCCGGAGCTCGGATCGGCGGGCTGGGCGTTCCCCTGGTTGTTGTTGCCGGGAAGACCGGGCTTGTCGCCATCGATGGTTCTCAGCAGAGAGCTATCGTCCAGGGGCAGTTTGTTCAAGACGCCAGAGTCAGTGCCACGGGGGAAGGCGAAGCGTTGGGGAAATCTGATCTCGGTGTTTCTCTGATGGGAGATGGTGTCGCCGCCGAGCTTGGGAGATGGAGGTGCAGCGGAAACGAGGGTGGGGCTGACTGCGGCAGCGAAGAGGGAGAATGCGATGATGGGGCTGCGCATGGTGGCGGAGTAGGCTGCTTGGGAAGGGAGATTAGAGGGGGGTGTAGAGTATGTTGAGGTTACCGGACAAGGTGCGCTTCTTCGAGTTCTGTCCTTTTTGTGCGCAGCTGTCGTTCGTTCAAGGTCAGCGGGGGCTTCTGAAGCTCAGCACTTGCCAAATAAAGGGCTACTACTTCCATTTTGGGTCGGACTCGTCGGCTAAGGAAGGTAGAGCAAGTTGGCTTCATTCGTCGAGTCGCACGGGCTGATGCGCTGATGTGCCAGTGTGTGTGCAATACCCACATGCTCGCTCGGCAGCGCGTGCGTATACCTGCCCAAGTGCGTCGTGGAGGCCATCCTTCGTTCGCTCATGCACGAGTCAGCCTTACGATGGCATGCCTATCGAACAGTCAGCCTCTGACCAGCCTCTGAGGGCATTCTACCCAAGGCCGACCGCCTTGCTTCTCATCCGCACTCACTCTCTCATCCGCACTCCTCCCTTCCACAACCTAGCCCACCATGAGAAGCCCCGTCTTGGCGTTTTCGCTCTTCGCCGCTGCCGCCACAGTCACCGCGCAGGGCTTGCTCACTACACCACGAGTCACCGCGAATGTGGGAACGTACCAGGCCCAGGTCCCTAGGGGGTACTCTCCTGGTGCCTACTCCCCAGAAGATCGTGCCGATGGTCGCCGCGAGGCCGCGAGAGCAGGTCGCCCTCAGCCGCCCCGCCTCAGCGCCAACCACGGAAACCCCCTCATACCTACCGGTACGCACGCGAATACATCGCTCAACGTCGATGCTCATCTCTATCAGGTGGAGGGTTGAACGGCGGCGTATCCGACACCGCTCCAGCCACCGGCGCGGACGCAGGGGATGGTGGCCGCAGTGCCAGTTCCAACGACTCAGACCCCGCGAGTGGGACGGATATCTTCCACCTCGGGAGCAGCATACAGGATACCATTGGAGGTATGTCCACCGTCACCCCCGGTCTTCGCAGCCTCCCTGATCTCGGTAGAAGGTGCACAGGTCCCGCAAAGTACTGGCGCCGGCGGTGCACAAGACGATATGTCGGCGCAGCAAGCCGACGCGCCATACAAGCCTCCGCCGGGGTACTCGTACAACCCGCAGCGCATGAGGCGGGTCGCGCCCCGCCTCGAGCCCGCGCACAACGTCAGCAGACGCGCAGACTACCTAGGAGATTTGGATATCCCGAACGAGAACATCCCCAACAACAACGGGTCCGACGAGAACTCCAGTATGCAGTCCTCTGTGTCTTTCGGGAGTCCCACACTGAGCCATTTTGTAGACAACGATGGTCCTGACGGCGTAAGCCAGCGCGGTAGCGAGACCGATGGAGAAGGACCGAACGGCGGAAAGGCGCACTCTGGCCAGGTCGGGTCTTCGAAAGGCGGTCACGTATACAACATGCCTGCCTCCTCGGAGTGAAGCCGCCGTCACAAGGCTGTCCATCTTCTCATATTGTTACGCACCGGGGCTTATTGGTTCACGATAATATACAGTGGGGACGTCACGTATCGCATTCATAGCGAACTCTCGGATACTCAGTTCGTGAGAGAGCCCTTGAGACGCAAGTCCCTGCTGCTCGCCCCGACAGAGATGCCCGTCGCGCCCTTGGCGATCTGCCAGCTCTGCGACGGGACGTCCCACACCGAGAAGTCGAGGCGGGAGAGCGTGAGCGAGACCGTGGTGGATTGTCCGGGCGCCAGGAAGATGCTGTCGAAGCCCTTCAAGTTGAACGGCGCAGTCTTCGCGGACGCCGGGGGCGACGTGTACAGCTGCGGGATCTGCGGCAGGCGCTCAGATATACCACGATTGCTGACGTGCATAGCGCGAGAGGGCTCACCTCGGTGCCCGCAACGGTACCGTTGTTGGTGACGGTGAAGGTGACGGTCACCACGGGGTCGTGCAGCCTACAAAGTGATATGTTCGTCATATGCGACCGGCACCACGGGAGTAGTGCACTTACCAGGGGTCGAGAGCGGCGCCGGGACCGATGGGCTGCCGAGTACCGCCGGCGGTGGACCCGCTGATCTTCAGGTTCGAGTAGTCGAAGGTCGTGTACGAGAGCCCGAAGCCGAACTCGAAGCGCGGCGCAATGTTCGCCTATAGCCACAACGCATCAAGGTCTGACAGTGAGCACGAACTGCAGGGGATTGGGACGTACGGCGTCAAAGTGGCGGTAGTCGATGAAGAGGCCCTCGTTATATGGTATCTGGACGATGCCAGAGCCGGTGTAGGTGACCTGCGCGGAGTAGTCTGTGATGCTCTTGCCAATAGTGAAGGGGAGGCGACCGCTGCAATTACTACTATTGAGCGGAAATTCAGTGATGTGGCCTGGAGCAGCCTACCTGGGGTTGTATGCGCCGTACAGCACGTCAACAAGGGAATTACCTGCCTCCTGTCCAGGGAGACCGCTCCAGACCTGTGGGTGCGTTGGTCAGGGCATTGGTCACATCCAATGCGCAATGTGATTTTACCAAAGCCGTCACTGCAAACATTCCACGTTGAGCTCGTCAAACATGCTGTTCATGGACGTGACGCCACATACCGTTAGGGTGGTTGATCCATTGCTCTACGTTGATCGGGCCGACGCTGTTGACGACCACAATGGTGTTCTTGTTCGCACTTGCGACTTGCTTGACGAGTGCGTCCTGAGAGAAACAGAGTTTAGCTCGGTTTGCAACCCTCGAAGCAGGCAAGACGCACCCCGTTGTGCCATGCACTCAGATCGTTGCGGTCCCCCGCCGCATTTTCGACGGTGAGATAACCCTCACTGCGGGAATATCAAAGGCGGTCTACTCTCTCCGAGCGCACCACTCACCCGCTGTCGGCCGTGATGAAGACGAACGCGACGTCTTTGCCGCTCGCGGCCGTGGTAGCACCGGTTAGGTCGGTGTCGCTGAGCGAAGACGTCACCGTCGTGCCGTCAGTCTTAGCCCGAGTGGTGATGGCGTCCACGGGCTGCAATGCATGAAGTTAGCTGTCCTTCCTTGAGTGAACAAGCTTAGAGGGGCGTACCGCGATCAAGTACGGGAAATCGTCCGTGCTGCAATTCCAGGTCAGCACTCCCAGGCCCGTATAGCGCAAGAGAGTTTGCGTTCTCACCCGCTGCCCCAGCCCATGGCGAGGACACCATCATCTCCCGCGCGGTCTGTAAATCCGTTCGGGCCCTTGGCGGCGTTGGCGGCACCGTTGCCAACGACGGCAATGGTCTTCGGCGCTTTCAAAGGGAGAACGTTGCCGGTGTTCTTGAGGAGCACGGTGGACGCAGCGCCGATGGTCCGAATCAAGCTAAGTCAGAGGATTAGCGGGGGATTGTATCTTCGCGAGGAGAAAGGGCGCATACTCTTTGTGGTCCGCCTGAACGTCAATGTGGGAGCCCTGCCCGGTGTTCCAGGAGTTGAAGTTGACAGCAGGGAACCCAGAGTCTTGCCCTACAAGGTACCTGTAGCATGTGTTAGATCAGGTCGCTTCGAGGAGTATTCCAGTGCCACTCACCACGCGGCGAGAATGCGCGTCGCCATATCCTGGGAAATGGTGAGCTATCGGCTTCCGGCAATTTGCTAGCGACAACTTACGTCGATGCGGGACTGCGGGACCTGGCCGCTCTGCACGGCGTTGACAAGGTTCTGGCCGAAGTACGTCTGTCCGGACCCAAGAGTAGTGTCTCCGGGCATGGTCATCTGGTATCAGCCGGTTACTATCGAGGATTCCTGAGAGGCGGTATCACAGGTTCTTACATCCAAACCAGCGTTCACAGCCGGAGCACCGGAGTGGGTAGCCCACCAATCTAGGTCTGCCCTCAGCCTACAACGGGAACCAAAACTTTCGTCAATGCTCACCAGACATGACATCTGCAGGAGTAACGCATGAACACGCATATCTCATGTAGAAGAAAAAAAGGATGTACTCACAACCCTGGAAACCGAACTCTCCCTTCAGGAGACCATTCAACGTCTTGTCGTTCTCGCAGGAGTATGTGCCGTTGACTATAAGCATTGTCAGAGTTCACAACCCATGTGGTTCGTAGAAGGGATATTCACTTTGGTCTGCAAAGCGTTCTCAATCAGTGTTACACAACAGATACAACCATGCATACGTACTATAGCTGCACATTACCGAGGCAACGTTGGCTTGTACACTACGCAGGAACTATAGCGCAATGGTGAGTGTTGGACAAATCCTGCAACAGTATTGCTCACCGGGTACGAGTAGAGCTCGTGCTCCTGCAGCAAACCTGTGAGTGGGATGAAGCAGGGAGTCAGGTAGAGAGAACTCACCGTCCGGTCATCAACGTTCGAGGAGCTACTGTCACGGAAGTGCTCTTGCTCGCTGTAGAACCGTTCATCTCATGAAGCCAGCGAAGTGAGTGGACAACGTACTTGTTGATGTAGTGCTTGGCGCATGCCTGGACGCCGACCGATTGGATCCCAGTGATAGTCTCGAACGCGAGCTCTCCAGACAAGAAGGGGTCGCCTCCTCCTCTGCAAAAGTCTCGTCAAGCTTGGCCGCGAGTGTGCTGTAGCGCATCTCTTACCCTTCCCAGTTGCGTCCAGCAGCGGGTGCACGCATCAAGTTCCTATGCCATGGTTCGTCAATGCTACCAAAACGCCGTCTGCGAATGGCTCACATCATAGGCCCGAGAGCGACATGGACACCCTTGCCCTTGAATTCCGAGCCCATCGCGATGCCGCGCTGTCTCATAAGGGTGCGGTTGAACCTGTACATTTTGTGGTGAGCATGGTCTACTTGATCCCAGGGATAGAACGCACGTGGCCGCAACATTGATCTCACTATGTATATCATCGTGTCAGATATTGTAGATGCAAACAAAGTACACAGCACCTACGGAGGGAATGCAGAAACTTTGTCGGCATAGCGCACACCGACGGGGCTGTCTGTGGGACAGGAAGAGTCAGCCGGCGGAAGTACACTATCAAGCGCTGGGGAAGACATACCTTGCAGACACAACCCTTCGAAGCCAGGGATAGACGAGATCGCTGGCGTGTTACCAACGCAAGCACCTTCCAGGACACTCGTGTCAGTGGGAATCATGCAATACACTTCTCGACGCGCTCACCCTTTTGCCACTGAACACCCGTTCCAAGGTTCACCTTGTCCGTCAGAGAAAGCTTCGCAACTGCGGCTTTCGCCTGGCAATGTACAGTCAACAATGAGAATCTCACTCGGTGCAAGGTGTCACACCTTCGTGTATGCGGCGGCCCACTCAGGCGAGATGTTTGCCACGCTTGTCTGAGCAGGAGCCGACCCAGTAGGCGACGGCGAACTTCCTGTGGTAGTCGGCGGAGACGTCGGTGCCGAAGTAGGCGGGGGTGCGGAGGATGAGGCAGCACCCGGGAGACACTGCGAGTAGTCTGAAGAACGCCGAATAAGCCATCCAGCATGTCATACTCAGCATAGCTGGAACGCACAGTCGTTTTGCTTAGTGCAGACGGACCCGGCCACACAAGTCGTAGCACCGGTCCTGAAGGGACGGTTCAGCGTAATGCGGACAGGTACTAGTCAAAAAGCACTTGCCATCCAATCCCACCGCATTGCTGGTACACGGATTGCTGTCCTAACGTGGAGCAAGTCAATAGCAGCAGCCAAACCGCCGTAAGTCTGAAAGCCATCGCGTCGCGCTCGGGTACGGCTGATGAAACGGCGCACGCAATCCCTGGCTTTTATAGCCCTCCCCGAGGCGTCGAGAGGATGCCGCCTTGGCCCAAGCCCTAGCTCAGGCTGAATCTTGGACGTCGGTGACAATGTGTCGCCCGTCTCGGGCAGAGCGGAGAAGACGCGGATAATTGGCGGACATCCTCGAGGACCACTCAGGCATAGCCGGGGCAAGGCCAAGTCCCGTTCCGCTGCAACAGAAGCGCGCCCGTTCAATTGTCGGGACTCACGGGTGCGCCTCGCTCGGGAAGAACGCGTCGTTCTGTCCCCCGCATGCGCGCCTCGCAGTCACGCGGCGCAAGCACAACGCGATACGTCCTCTCACTGGCGCGCTTCGCCCAGAGACTCCGCGACGGAAGGCGCAACGATCCTGCTATTACTGTAAGTTACGGTATTCGGTAAAATAGTCATGTCACCATAGCGGCTCAACGTCTGTCCACCCCTTCTGCCGCTGCTCCCAGTACCCGCCCTTGTATACCCACTCGTCCCCGACCTGCTTGAACCAGCGCGGGCTGACCTCCTGGCCCTTCGCGCGGCGGTCGCGCTGCAGGTCCTCCACGCGCTGCTTCTCGCGCTCCGCGGCCTCGAGGTCGCCGTTCTCGAGCGCGCGCACGTCTGGGCGGAAGCGCGAGTCCGTCGGGGGCAGCTTGCCCTCCAGGTCCGGCGTGATCTCGTTGAGCGTGATGCCGAACGCGGTGAAGCCGTAGTACTGGCCCGCGTTCTTCGCGAAGGGCGTGATCCGCCAGAGGACGTGGAGGTGCGATGAATCGAGCTTCCGCGCCATCTGCTCGTCCCACTTGCCCTCGAGGTTGGCGAGCACGTCGCCCGAGGAGGAGTTCACGACGCCGGAGACGACATTCGTCGGGCCCCAGTACCCGCCTTCCTTGAAGTCGAGCGTGCATGAATCTCCGCGGCTGGTGTTCTTGATGACCATTTTGCCAATGTGCTCAAGATACTTAGTGCCCATCATGAGATTTCGGATGAATGACGATGGCCGTGTCCTACGAAGCAAGTGAGCCCAACGAATATACGCCAGTACCAGATCCGGGCACATACCACTGATAGTGCTCCTCCCCGAGCTTCAGGTGTATCGTCCCTTGCGGTATAATCTCCATGCTCTTGCCTGTCATCGATGCTCGGTCAATTCCCGGGTGTAGAGCCAGCGGAAGAGCATTTACCCCAGAACTTGGTTTTCCCGCTCGAAGTAGCATAAAGCTCCCAACCCTCGCCCTCGGCGTGCCACGCCATGATAACGGGGTTGTGACAGACTTTCTCCGCGAGGAAGTGCATTCTCACCTCTTCGAAGGTCTCGGCGAGCATGGGGTTACTGAGGTCGCGATCGTTATTGTTTGTGCGGGTGGTACCATATTTAGGACGCTTACAATCCTTTCCGACCCGTTCTATGTTTGGTGTTCGCGTATGTCGAGACTGCGAATGCGGCCACATAGCATATCCGCTCTACTGGATCTTGACTTTGAACCGCTTGTGCAAGGAGGTCGTAGTACTCTAGCTCTTCTGCCGCTTTCTGGAGCATCGTGAGGGGCTCATTGAAAGTGACTGGAAGCGCAACTTTGGACAAATCCTAGAGTACTCGTCAGAGTCGCAGGGATGGCGTCAGGTCGGGTAAGCTTACCTTCCCGACGTTCTTCTTCAGGACCGCAAAAAGGCTCCCTTCGTCCCCTACTGGGCCGGACGGCAGAGTCGTCCTGCGGTGAACAACCGTGGGTTCTTCCGTGAGGCTCTTCTCGGAGGACTCCTCGGACTCGCTGTCGGTGTCCATGCCCGTACTTGAGCCTGCCTCCGTTGCGTCCGTGCTTGCTTCCGTGCGGTCGGTTAGTCGGGAGTCCGTGATGAACAGGTTGTCTTGCCCTTCTTCCGCAGGTGGCGTCACGTCCAACGTATACTCTTCCGGACCGTCGTACTCAGGCGCGTCGTACCACACACTACTGCCGCTCCGTGTGCTAAGGGCCGACATGCGCTTCTGCCACGGGCTCGCGGTCGTCGGCGTGTGTATCTCGTCCTCCTCTTCTGCAGTGCTGGGTAATGGAGAACCGATTGTCCCGGACGCGGTGGTGTCGATCGAAGGCTTGGACTGGAACGTCTTCCCGAGCGCGGCGTGCTGGTTCTTGAGCTGCTCGAGCGCGGTCGTCATGCGGCTCAGCAGCTCTGACGACGAGGGCGACTCTGCCGCGCCGGGCTCCGGCACGCCGAGATGCGGTGACTCGTGGTGATGCCCTGCGGCGGCAAGGCAAGCGTCAGAGGCGGCCCTGAGCAGTGGGCGGCGGGGCGCGTTACACACCCTTCCTGAACAAGCCGAGGACGCCGTGCTCCTTGGTGTGGCCGCCTTCGGACCTGGAGCGCGTGCTGACGCGCTTGCGCTTCTTCTCTTCCTCCTCGAGGATGGATAGTGCGCCCTCTAGTTCTGCAATGGTCTGTACCGTCGGTTAGCGACCTTTCTATGCAATCTCGCGCAGACGTACATCGCCCATCTCCTCTACGAGCATGGCAACCCGCCCGAGCTGGATGTTTCCCCGAGTAGCAGAGCGCGCGAGGGACGATCGCCTCGACTTGGGCATCTCCTGCGCGAGTATCTTCCTGTACGCGCTTCAGCCACTCTGTGCGTCCTCCGCAGCAATCAGCCTATGCAGTGACTGACCGGAACGCCGCCATCCATGTGTCAAAGTCTTCCTCGCTGAGACATTTGATATGGAAGGTTGCGTTGTGCGAATCGACATGGATCTCCCGCCTCCCGCGGGCGGTGGAGACAGCAGCTTGTGTGAGCGACACCTGGTCTCTGATTGGATGGCCGGGTTCCATCGAGTAGCAGAGCAGGCCATTGTTGTACAGCGTGAAGTACCGGCGTGCAAAGCCTGGTAGGGATGAGCATGGCAGTCCGCGAGTGGCAGGTATCCGATGGCGCGCACCTTGCATCCGTTTGCGCCGCTTCTTCAGCACCCATCCTTCTAGCAAGATATTATCGGATGCTGTTGAGGGACTGACAGGGCGTCCTGGGGCTGTGGACGCGAGAGAAGCATTGACGGCCAGATGGACTGCGTTGTTCAGGGTGTTCCGCTGCATGGTGAGGAGAGCGCACAGGTATAGTGTAGTTGCGAAGTGAAACGACAACGAGCGAGTGAGCGAGATCTAGTGCATTGACGAGGGAGCGGAGGGTGGTGCTAAGTATGAGAGACGTAGGCGGCGTGGAGAGAGCGTGAGGAAAGGTACATCGGCGGTGCAGAGGGTACCGGTATGCGCATGCTCTGCTCGCTCTCTCGCCGCCACCGCGACATCGGACGGAGCGCTCGGCCCCGCCATGACCTCACCTTCCTCCCCGCACCGGGCTCCGGACCCTCGCACACACTCAGGCCTCAGACCTCAGGAGCTATCTGCTTTGCCCGTTGCGACCTGGTCTGGAGCCAGAAGAGCCAGACGAGTTATTCCAACACCAATATTCATAGCTCAGTATACGAATGTACAAATGCGAGAACGGAACAGCGACGAAGAGAATCGGTAAATTATCGTAAATCGAGGCCTATTGTGAAGTGCGCTCGCGGGCTCGAGAAGCGGGTAACCGGAGGTCCTGAGTGTCATCAGCGCAGACATAGCGTCTTCAGGCGAGCTCAGCAGTTGCAGCCCACCCCCTGCGAGCTCTCCGAGTCGATCCGGATCGGGTCCGGGTAGTCCACGTACCTGCCCTCCGACGTCAGCGGATGGCCGTATAAAGCAGGTCCAGGGAAGGGCACTCACAGCTGGTCGTCCTGTTCTTGTTGCAGCGCGTTCTTGGCCACAGTCTGGAACGCCTGCTCGACGTTGATGGCCTCCTTCGCGGAGGTCTCGAAGTAGGGGATGTTGCCCTTGGACTGGCACCAGGTCATCGCACGCTTCTGGGTGACCTACATCATTGCGAACGCCTAAGTGAGCCATTGAGCAGAGTGGGAGCGGTCTGGCTGTCATACCTGACGCTTGCTCTCCTCCATATCAATCTTGTTCCCGAGAACAACGAACGGGAAGTTCTCCGGGTCGTGCGGGCTCGCCTGGATAAGGAATTCGTCGCGCCAGCTGTCGAGAGTCTCAAAGGACTTGGCGCTGTTGACGTCGTACACGAGCACGCAGCAGTCCGCCCCACGGTAGAATGCCACCCCCAGCGACTGGAAACGCTCCTGGCCCGCAGTGTCCCACAGCTGCACGCTTTCTAAGGGAACTGTAAAGTGCAGTAAGAACTCAATGACATACCTGCATGGTCACAAGTCGGTCGTCCACCATGACCTCCTTCGTCAGGCTGCGGGAGGGAATCTAAGGGGGGTTCGACGCGGGATGCACGGCAGGGAACGTACAAGTCTGCGCCAATGGTGGCCTTGTACTGGTTGCTGAACCGCTTGTTCACATACTGGTTCATGAGCGAAGTCTTGCCAACTCTACCAGCCGCAGCCACACCGACCGCTCAGCCCCCGCGCCCCGAAGCAATCAGACGGACGACATACCCGCTATCACCAAGGATGATAACCTGTGTAATGCGTCAGTCTCTGCAGGAAGCGCAACAGACGAGGTCCGCCGTACCTTGAGGAGAACACGACCCATGGCGAGCGAGGAGGATGTACAGGCGGGAGGACGGGCGGATAGGACGGCGGTGGAGGAGCAAGGATATGTGGACTCGTAACGGCCGCGGGCGTCGACGACACCGGCGCCTCCGCCCAATCTGAGATCCCGCGCGCATTCGAGCTCCGTCAAGAGACGCCCGGCGCACGCTGCTGCTCGACCCTGCCACGATCCCTCCATCCGGCCCTGTGCCCTCCCTCCGCCGTCCCCCTCCCCTCTCCGCCACCATGGCCGAGCCCACCTGGCAGGAAACGCTGCGCCTGCGGCTCGTCGAGCGCAACGCGCGCGAGTCCTCGTACGCGCCCGTCATCGAACAATGTACGTGTTCCCGCCGTGCGCCGCGCGCGCCCACGCATGACGGCCTCTTACTCGCCCCTCGCACGCAAATCCCAATGTTGAACGCTGAAAAGATCGCAGATTGGCGCAGCAGACGAAGCTGCTGAAGGAGCGCAATGCGTCGCTGCTGCGTGCGATGGGCTCCGCGCGGCCAAATCCTAGCAGTTCCACCGTCTTCGTGCCGGGCTCGGGCGAGGAGTACGTGATGTCCGTTCTCACGCGACGGGCGGCGTTGCTAACTGTCTGGACGCAGGAATCCCGTACGAGCCGCGTACATCGCTTCATTGGAGTCCCAGATATCGTCATTGCGAGACGAGCTTGCGACGGTGTACAAGACGCAAGGCCAGAACGCACAGCGGCTGCTCGCAATGAATGAGACCCTCCGAGAGAAGGAAGAGCTGTCGCGACTGGATTCGGAGAACCTGAGGAAGGCACGCGACGAGATTGCCGTACTCCGCAAAAAGGTTGAGCAGCATAGCGAGTTGATGGCAGAGAAGGATAGGACCGCCCAGGTGAGTTGATATCGCTATGATTCCCTGCTACTTGTATTCATGGTACACCCTCCCAGATCCTCCATGATGAGATCAATACGCTGCAACTAGAACTCAGCCAAATCGAGGAGCGTAATCAGACGCTCACGAAGGACAACGCGAAGCTGCTACAGAGGTGGCTGGATGCGAAGCAGGCGGAGGTGAACAGGATGAACGAGGCGAACGACTTCTACGAGGACATGCAGACGCGGCGGCAAGCGGCGCTGAACAAACACGCAGGGGCCAACGGGGATGATATGGGGGATGGCGCTTCAACAAACGGCAGTGTTTCGGGAAACGGGGAGGAGAGGAGGGAGACGGGGGCAACGACGACGACGGATGGGACTCCATCTCACGCGGAGACGGACGTGAATCTGACACCGAATGGCTGATGGTGGACGATTGAGACATGTGTGTTTCGTTCTTACCGCCTTCCGACTACCTGCCCCGCCCCTCTTACACTCTTCTTTGGATACCCAGCATTCTAGATATCCTACGCTTTCCCTACGGTTCCTCCAGACGTAATCATCCTAGCGTCCCTATCTGCAGTCTCGACGCTGCTAATTGCGCCCTCGGACGGATGTACTCTTTGTTGTGCGTTATATATTCGCTTTCCATGCTACCGCCATCACTACTTTGCGGGCATACGTGCAGCTTGTCTTGAATCTTGAGCCACCGAGCTCGGGGGTCCCCAGCCCCACCCCCTGCAGAGCCGTGCTTGAAAGTGAAGAGCTGATTCGGGCGCCTAAAGTCGAGATGCCGAGCTGCCGAGGACACCCGCCGCCAGGAATGGGTTCGTGCCGAGCCGAAGAGGAAGGTGAAGTGGTTGACGTTGGAGATGTCAGCCCCCTCGTATTCCAACATAAGCTCCGTCGCCCTGCGCCAGGCCAGCCCATCCAGCACTTCTCCTCCCACCACCAAGACGTCCTCGCCCCCGGCCTCTGCCTCTCGTTGTGCCGCTCCTTGTTTTGTATTCTCCGCCCACACAGCCTACCCCCCACTCACAACCTAGCCTGCACCATGCGCACTCCCAGCCTCGCCTGCGCCCTCTTCGCGGCCGCCGTTGTCGTCAACGGCGCCCCATTCCCCACCTCGGGCAGCTACAACTCAGACGTCTTCACCAACTCCCAGCCCAGCGCTGAGTCGATGCCCACTCAAGACAACACCTTCGGTCATGCTCATCCTCGCATCGGCATCAAGCAAATCCGCGGTGCTCTCCCGGACCACCAGCCCCATGCGTGGGTTGATCACACGTATGTTGACCATATTCTTCTTTGCCACTCGTGCTTACCTGTTGACAGTATCGCCCCACGGTTCCCACCTGCCACCGGGCTGCCTGATTTCCCGGACGGCACCCTCGGCTTGCTCACTTCCCGGCCCATCTCCCTTGCTGATGACCCATTCCACGATTTCAGTAGGGGTTCTGTGACGAAGTGAGACAACTGTCAGTGCCTCATGCCGGGTTTTCTGACATCTTTTCTAGTGGTGACATTAAGAGCTTGGGCGTCCTCAAGCGGACAGACGACTCTGGCACCCTCGGCGGTAACGCATACACCGGGAACAGTGGGGACGTCGACGGCGGTGACGTCGTCAACGAAGGCAATAACAATGGCATGCCAACGCTCGTGAACATGAACTCAAACAACGCCGGTGGCGGCGGCGGGTCCGAGTCGGGCTGCGCCGCTGGAGGCCACGGAAACAGCAACCGCGGCGCGGGTGGAAACGCCCATTCCGGGAACTCGGGCAATGCGATGGGCGGTAGCGTCTGGAACTCGGGTGGTGTCATGAATATCGACTCCAGTACGTGCGGCCTTTTGACCTGTATCAATTTCTGGCTAATTTATTCCATAGACAATGCTGGCGGCGCCGGCACCACAAAGACGGGATGCGCTACCGGAGGTGATGTGTCCGACAACGCTCAGTAGTAGTAATGCAGCGCGTGGACCGTTACTGCGCCGCATGATCTCTTGCATGATATACCCTAACCCTCACGACATATGAATAAACACCTGATGTTGCCTTGCCTTCGTCTCGTACGTACGGAGTGTTCGGGTACGCAGCGTATAAGCAAGTAGGACGCTGGGTGCAGCGTCAATGGAAGCCCGACACAGACAGCTCATACGCGTCCACTACATATATCAATTCCCGCAAACCTACAACCATACTACTTGCGGGATATCACGATATCTTCCCCTTGCTTCGTGACCCGCACGAAGCGTCTTCTCCGCTGGTGTTCCGGATACCATACAAGGATCTCTACTTTGATGAGCCCAGGAGCGGTCTGAATCGCTCGTCTCCCAAAGTTCACAAGCTCGAGGTCCTCGTCAGCGTCGGGCGTTTGGCCACTGCCATTCCTGAGCCGTTGCGACTGAACCCGTGGGCGCCGAATGTCGAGGTCTACATGTTTCAGAGCGGGCAGGTACGCAACCGCCTCAAGCATATGTGCCTGGACCGAGATCTTGTCAACTGAGCGCGCTCATAGTGAGAGATCGAAGGAGACGTACCGTCATGGCCTGGAAGTCAAAGCTATCAACCTCGTCTGCAGCACGCCCGGGCTCCGTCCACAGCGAGAGATCCAGCGTCTCCAACTCGGAGGCTCCGGCAGGATGCAGTAGCGCCGCGACGCCACACTCCCGGTCCCCGAGGTTCTTCGCCGGCCCTACCATACACATGCGCAGGTACCCCGGCTTCGCCTCCGCCAGTACCGCCTGGAGCATCTCCACATGGCGGCTCTTGACGTCCCCGTCGATGGTGAGGCTGGGTACACGGCACGCAAGGCCAAGGATATAGAGCGAGAGCACGTCGCCCGTGTACTGCTCGAGGTGCGTCCAGCTCCCGTGCGCGCGCTGGTCGTCGAGGTTGCGCTGCCGCAGCTCGTCCCACTCGGCCGCGTCTTCCGGGTCCTCGTCGCGGGACGTCGCGCTCGAGAGCACCGCGAGGTTCGGGCAGGAGGCGATCCACGGGCGCAGCACCGGCCAGTCGTCCTCGAGCCGGAGGCAGCGGAGGCTCGGGTACACGGGCAGCTCCGGGTACGTGAACCCGGTGTGCGGGGAGCCAAACCGGCAGTCCAGGTCTTCGAGGGTGGCGGCGAAGTTCTGGCAGAGGAAGAGGGGGTGGTACTCGGGCAGCTCCTCGGGCTCGAGCGCTTCGTCGAAGGGCGTGTCGCCGGAGGGGTTGTACGCGAAGCGCACCTCCTCCAGCGGGGATTGCAGGTTGAGCATCATGTCGCGGGCGAGTTCCTCCGTGCCGAAGAGGGAGAGGGTCCGGAGAGTAGTGAGGGCGGCAATAGTGTTGCTGAGGGCGGGCTCGTGGGACTGCAGGATGGGCTCCGCGTCGGCCAGCGTGAGCGATTCGAGGTGTGTCGACCTGCTCAGGATCTCGACCAGTTGGCGGGCAACACGCCGGGGAATCCTCTCGTCGAAGCGCAGCTCGAGGTCGCGGAGGTAGCGCATGCGGGAGAAATTGCCTGCGCGTAGGAAGCGGCAGAGAGACTCGAGGGCGGCTGGATCCCTTATTTCCACGGTGTCCTTGAGGAGCAGCCTTGACCCTAGGCGATGGAGGTTGGAGCACGTCCGCGACATGCTCGATATCATAGCTCGATCGCAGAAGGACATGACCTCGCTGAGAATGTCGTAATTCAGCCTGGGTTGAATCGCAGTTATGGGGTCCATCGTGGGACGTTGTTTCTGGTTGCAGGTATCAGTCACTACCGAATCCCGCGTAATTGAGGGAGTTATGACTTACGTCTCAGAAGGTAAGGCGGTCGGGAGGTTTAGCGATATACCGCACCAGGGTAGATCGTGTTCCTCTGGACGTAATACTAGACGTTCTCGGGTCTGGTATCGTCAGACGGGCTCGTCCATGGGCTATCCTGTCGAAGACTACCTACCTATGTTGTACCGTGCGCAGCGTAGCGTTGAGTGGCAGACCGGATCCCGCCCGGCTACTTATCCACATGCGCAATGGACCAGGAAGTCCCTCCCTGCACGGAAGCACGACCTGTAGTTGTTGCCATGTCTGCAGAACAACACAGCGTCATCGCCTCGAGCTCCTTCTTTGCAATTGTGAATGTCGCCGACGCGGAGCCTGAACGGCCTGTACCATCGCGTTGCAGTAGGTCCGTACTTTCAGACCTGGACTGCCTCAAGCAGACGTCCCGGCTCCCAGAGTCCCACAAAAGATGGGAAGCCCGAACCTCGAGGCTATTGTCGTGCTCAAGCGGTGTCACGGTAGTACATCCTGGCTTGAACTCAAGATAAGCCATCTGCCATAAGCTGTGCCAGTAGCAACACGACGCCATGCAAGGAGACAAGACCTCCACGAGCCGAAGTGTACGAGGGTGCTGGCGTTACGTTCCGAGTCCGAATTGGAAGCCGGTGGAAGTGGACAAGAGCCAAGGAGAAACGCCGGAGCTAGCGCCCACTGCCTCGAGTTGCAACCCGCCCGGCTAGGTGAGGAGTGAGACCAACCCCGCACATGCCGCAAACAATTCTATCCGTCTACTACTCCGGTGAGCACCTCGTCCACGTTAGTACACAACCGATCCCACCGACACTTCCATTCTTGCATCCCCCTCAGTCCTAACCACCCGCACGAAGCGTCCGCCTTTACTACCATCACCAGGTGGAATCAGGGCGATCTCCACTTCTGAGAGCTTCTCCGAGGTATCGACGGCCGTTCGTGCGAAGTGTCGGATGAAGTTCAAGTCGTCGCCGGAGACCTCGACAGCGTCGGGTTCTGGGACATCTCCCCTCCTAGCGTGAGCATGAGCATTATCCGAGTCCGGGCCCGGGCCCGTGTGCAAGTCTGTGTCCGAGTCCGAGTCCGAATCCGAGTCCAGGTCGGTGTCGACGTACGGGTCGCCAGTGTGGTTGTCCGGCTCTGCCTTGATGTACAGTCGCAAGGACGCGAGCGCGGAGAAATCAGACTGGATCGGCCACAGTACGTTCAGCTTGCAGATCAACGTCAGACAGCCCGTCGCGATATGATGCGTAGGAAGCGACGTACCAAAAGCGGCTGGAAGTCAGGACTACGGTCCGCTCTCCGGGAAAGAGAGCCGTGCTGCACGCGCAAACCTAGGACGAGTGCTTCCAAGGACGCCGCTGTTGCGCGCAATACGGAAGACACTCCCCGCTGGGGATCCACGAGTGTCTCGAAATCCGCGCGCAGATCCACCCGGAGGCTCTTGGGTCGGGCCTCGGCGAGCACCGCGCCCAGCATGTCGAATCGGTTGGGCCTGACCTCTCGCGTGATCTTAATGACAGGGATGTGGCAGGTCAGGCCCAAGATATACAGCCCGAGCGCCTCGCCGCACGCCTCGCGGAGGTGCGCCCAGCTGCCATGGGCACGCTGGTCCTCGAGGTTCGCCACACGTAGTTCGTCCCATGTGGGATCCACCGGGCCGGTCCCCTCTGGGTAGAGGTTGTCCTCCGCGAGCTCGAGAGCGGTCATGAAGCGGAGATCCCGGACGTTCGGACACGCTGTGATCCAGTTTCGGAGGAAAGGCCAGTCGTCGTGCAGCAGCAGACAGCTCAGGTTGGGATAGACAGGAAGTCCGAGGTGCACCTGTACACCCGAGGGGCGAGTGCTGTAGTAAGAGTGCAGGCACCCTAGCGTGGGGGCGAATCTCTGGGCCACATATAGAGGATGGTAGTCGCGAATGTCTTGACCCTCAAGTAAATCATCGAAGGACGGCTGCGAGCCGTCTGAAGGGATGTAGTAGTCGAGGTCGAACTCCGCGACGGGAGACTGCACGGCCAGCACCATGTTGCGGGAAAACGTCTCCGCACCGCGGACGCAGAGGTTGCGGAGAGTGGTGAGGTTCGCGACGGCGTCCGCGATGGCAGGATGGTGGGATTTCAACAGGACCTCTGCCTCGGTCAACGCCAGCGTTTCTAGATGCGTTGACTTCCCCAGGACCTCTACCAGGAGGCTGGCGACGTCTAGCGGAACTTCACCGACGTGTAGGGCAAGGCCGCGGAGGTACCGCACGCGATAGAAATTGTCCGCGCGGAGGACATCAGGAAAAACCCCCCACGCGAATTAGGACTAAAATAGTATAACACCAAGCTAATGGTGTATAACGCACTACTCACCGATATAATGCACATATTCGCGGTCAACGGTTGGAGTGCGCGAGGTAGGACGGTCTCCTCATCCTGATGAGACCAATTCTTTGCATACGGTAATGTTACAGACCCATTTTCTGTGTCGAGGGAGGGGCAAGTGAATACTAGTACTCAAGAAAGGTTAGCTAGTGCAACGATCAGCCAAAGAGGCAAAGCAAAACACACGGTTATATTCACTGTCTTTGTTCTCTGGGCAGAGACTCTTGTTCTCGTTGTCAAGACGAAGGAAATGCAGCCGGTTCGAGCTGTCCGCGCTCGGGTAAGTAATCCTAGTACGACTCGGAGTTCTTGCCAGTTGCGGTGCTCTTAATGCGGCGAGCAGATAAATATACTGCCGGTGAGCCCAAGTTGTCCTCGTCAAGTATCCAAAGCTTTGCGCGTGAATTGCAACGGCCCCGCGCTCATGATTCGAGACATTGACGATCGCGAGTAGCGCAGACCAGGCGCAGACGTTTCGAAAGCGTCAAGTCTCTATCTACCTGCCCTAAATATGGGCGCTCACTCTGGCGACGGGTGAGCTGGCCGCTGCTGGCTGCTGCTGGCGTCGGACGATGTCTCTTCTCTCCGCCTCCTCCCTCAGTGAGCACTCGGTGTCTCTTTGTCTCTCCGTCTTGGCTATATATCCTGCTTAAGACAATCTTGTTGCTGTCTGTACGCTCTGCAGTACCTACTGGGGCAAGCTGGTGTTTAGCTCGATTGTGGTCGTCCTAAAGCTCGTGCATCCCTGGTTGCTTTCAGTGCTCAGGTTGCTCTAGGTCTTCTGCTACGTTGCTCGCGCTATCCTGACCTGATAGTCTGGCTCGAGTACATCTGGATTTGATCTGCGTCTGAGGTGAGTTCCGTCTTTGCTGGCCCCAAGTATCGCTTCTGGTCGACCGGGAGCCCTGTCCGTGCGTTTCGCCTATCTGGTGCTTTGTAGTCTTGTCTGTGGGCTTCCGATCAAACTACCTGTTCTCCGTCTTGATAGGACCTCTCGCGGACCTCTGATCTCGAGATTCTCGGTTCTCCCACAGACTGCAGTGTCGTTCGGCGACGCTATTCAGATGTACCACCCGGCTGCTCGATACCTCATGTAGTAGTAGTAGTCCATGTACGTCTATTGTAGTGATGAAATATATCTCCTGCTCTCCAACACCAGCGTGAAGTTCTTAAGCAACAGGAAGCACGCTATTGACCAGGTGAGCAAGCTATATAACTGTGCTAATGGCGGTCTAACTCGGCCCTCAGGCGACGTAATTAGCAGGGGACCTCACGAATTAGATGTAATGTACTAATCTCCTCATTATCTCTCATTATGGCTAATTATCTCTCATTCGCACCGGGGGATTTTCCTGATGGAATTGGCAGAGCGACTCGAGGCTGCTAGCCTGACAGACTACGGCGATACGCTTGAGGAGGAGCCGCGTCCCCCTCGGATGGAACTTGCGACATGTACGAGACAAGCACGACAGCGTGGGTCTGTCGCAGAAGGCAGCGATTTCCTCGAAGATGTCATCGTTCAGGACGCGTGGGGTCGTGGTAAGAGGATCCATGCCTACTACCTCGATGTTAGACAGGTTTATGACCTTCAGATCACAGCATGCGATGAAGCAGGAAATCGTCGACTTACAATGTTGCAAAGGTGGAGAGTCACTGGCAATGTGATAATTCCGTTAGCCGAGGGGAATCTGGCTGCAAGTACCTGCTCACCTTCTGTGGTGCGCAACGGATGCGCGAGTATGGAGCAAGAGCTTTCGATGAGGAGCAGGATGTTCACCGGCGAGGCATTTTGTACTGCATCACCGAGCGTTTTCGCCATGCTTTGTTCGAAGACCGACCACGGTCGTTGCATCAGCACACATCAGCACAACAGCAATGAGCACGTCGTCGCGATGGCTCTGTCGCCACCATAGGGAGACCATTGTGCGGTCAAAGGGAGTCGCAACCAGCCAGATGTCTATACGCTCGTCGCTCTCGCCCAACTCGGAGTCGCCCAGTGGGTGTTCGATCGATTGTGCGAAAACAATCAAGACGGCTCACCTAGCTTTTCATGCGCGTCGTCACCACGGACATATCGGGCAAAATATGCAGTGCCTCCGAGGAGAACATAGAGACCGCTCACAGGAGTCCAGCTTTCCTAGAGGGGATAGCCCACCTCTCCCGGTGAGCACCGATTGCACTGGCAAGGGTCCAAAGTGCACGAGCCCGGGCTGTCCACAAAATGGCGCGAAGTCCGAGCTCATGGACCGGGAGTCCGAGACTCGGCCACCGCCGTCGGTCAGTATTATAGGAGTTCTTATTATCATACGGGCGTTACGGGTTATGCATGCAAACCGGGAAGCTGCATAGCAACAAGCCTGTCGTCGTCGCCGTACTGGTTCTCAGATCAGAAGAAAGCTGGCTGTACGTACGGAGGATATTCGCGGATACCGGGATGTTGCTTGAGGGCCGACAGGTACTGTACCGGTTGCATCTGCGCTGATCTCGTGCTCGTTCATGCAGATCTGGCGCGGCCAACATTTGCGTTGGTACACTTGAGCGAAGTGCTCTCATGAGTATACAGTGCCAACGTGAAGAGCGGCACAGAGTCGCATCGCAGTACCAGTATACTGAGACGCGTTCAGGGTGACGGACAAGAGCAAAAGAGAAAGGAGTCCCAAACTAGCGCTCAGTGGTATCTCGAGCTCCCGAGCCCCGAGCCCGACGGAGTGTTCAGTACTAGACCTTTCGCCGTGAGTACAAAACACACGCCCCTGCAGACGTATATCAGACGCAGAATACCAAGCATTAGATTAACCAGTACGCGATTAAGCTAGAGGTGCCGTGGTGCGAGTATGTAGAATACGAAGCGCTATGTAGGGCGCGCATTAGCTAGACAGATGATTAGAATTAGTACTAATCCTCAAGTTCGCAGGCCCCTCCGTGTCCCCAGTGTCCACCGTAAGTCCGAGTGATCCCACCGCAGCGAGTCCGAAGCGGTACCGAGCCGGGTGGGTCATTGTCCCTCCAAACCACCCAGTGCCGCTCACAAGTCACCGCGCAGCGTTGCCCTCGTTCCGCTTCAGCACCACGGTCTCCAGCGCGGACGAGCGCGGGCGGACGACGGAGATGTCGGCGCGCTGCAGTCCCGGTACCGCATACCCGAGCTTCATGGCGAACTCCCGAGAGTCGAACGCGGCGAGCGAGGCTTCGGTAGCACTCAGCGGGGGGTCGAAGGGAGCCACCGCCGCCGCCGCGGGGATGGAGGTTGGAGGTGATCCGGCGGGCGCAGGTATGGGACTGAAGTCTGGTCGAGATAGGGGATACAGCTGGATGGTCAACGTCCGAAGCACGTCGAAGCCGTCGAGGCTGTCGACCAACCCGCACTGTCCAAGTTGAGGTCTGAGGTTAATCTATGCTATGACACACCGAGCAACGGAGAACACAAACCATGGCTGTGGTGACGTCAAACTCTTCGCCGTCCACAGCGCCCAGGGGGCCGACCGAGACCGCCAGAGTAAGCGAAGACAGGGAGTCCGCGATCGGATGAGAGGACAAGTGGGAGAAGACTTCGACCCACGAGTGCGTGATCGTGAGGAGAGCGATGGGCAGCGTCAGGTCGAGAACCGTTGGTGTCAAATCTTCCAGGACCAAGAACAGGGCCAAGAGATGCGCGTCATTGTCGATGGGCGCGACGGTAATACGGCCAACAGGGCAGGCCGGGGCGAGTAAACAGAGCCCGTACACGTCCCCAGTGAGGTGCTCGAGGCGAGACCAGGTGCCGTGGGCGGTCTGGGCGGTCTGGTTCAGATAGTGATGGCTGTCCCTGAACTCCTCGAATCCCGCATCTTGGTCGGAGCCCTGCTGCTGGTGTGTCGTGTAGATCGTGAGGTGGGTGAGGTTCGGGAAGGACGTGGCGTACGGCACTGTATACGGGGCGTTGTCGTGGAGGATGAGCCACTTCGTCTTGGCGAAGACGTAGGGAGACTGCCATATGACGGCGCCGTATCGCCGGTGGTATTGGATTTCGAGCGCTTCGAGTGAGGTCTGAAGGGGCGCGCACAGAAGCATAGGATGGTGTAGCGGCCCTTCCATGTCGTCGAGGGAATCGAAGAAAGACTCGGGCGTGATGTAGGTGACCTTCAAGGCGATGAGAGGCGGCTTGAATCCCATGAGCGTGAGTTTACCGCAGCGATGTAGGGTGAGGTGACGGAGCGAGCGAAGTTTGCACAAGACGACGTGAACTATAGGGTGAGATGCAAAGAGATCGTTCGTGTGAGATATGCACAGCACTTGAAGGTTGATAGAGTAGGCGAGGATCCTGCCGAGGATGATGGCGAGGTTGGGATGGATGGTGCCGAATGCAAGATGTAAGGAGCGAATGCGGAAGAGAATGGGAAGCTTGTGAGCTTTGACAAAGTGAATGAAGGAGACGAAGGAGTTCTGGTCGCGTATGGAGACGTGACTGGTGAGTAGCAGCTTTGCGCCTTCACGGAGGAGAGTCGGGCATGTGCACATCAGGCGAGCGGTGGTTTGCTTGTCGCAGAAAGACATGACGAGGAGGAGAACATCCCAGTTGAGCGCTGCTTTGTGAATCTGACGGGAAGTGTCCACGACGGGGCCGCTGTGCTGCGCTGCAAGTGCTGAACTGCCGGGAGTGTAAGTGCCAGAACTGAATATTGTGAGAAGGGAGGCTCGGAGGAGTCCTCGACTCACCTGGGCACCGGTGCTGGTATTGCATCCATCGTGGTTGCAGCCAGCACAGCACAGCCAGCTACGTATGTGGTGGCAGGAAGAGGCTGTCGTGGCAGCAGCGGCCTCGGGTGATTCGGGGGAAGCGTGACCGCGTCAAGAGCGCGTCGCGTCGGGGGAATCGGGGGCGTGTGATTGGAGGACGCGAGCAGTCACGAAAGACGCGAGTGTGACGCGAGGGCGAAAGCCATGATTTTCTTTTCCGAGTGACTCGGACTCGGGCCGGATACACTCGCATGCTCTCCTCCCAGCTCTGAACACAGGTCTAGCTGGTCTGCCCTTGTCCGCACCCATGCGACACCACGCCATCCCCCGCAGGGCGCTGGCCAGGCAGCTGCGCCATCTCGCCGCACAGCGCAGGTCTCTCGCTACCGAGGCTACCTCGCTACCCCAGAAGGACTGCTCTTCCATCACACCTCCCTACCCGAAGCTCCTCCAGAACCTTGCTACCGTCCGCCGGATACTGGACAACCGACCATTGACTCTCGCCGAAAAGATTCTCTACAGTCACATCCATGAACCCGAGCGGACACTTGCCAGCGGGGGTATCAAGCGGGGAGAGACCTACCTCCAACTCAAGCCCGAGAGGGTGGCCATGCAGGATGCTTCGGCCCAGATGGCCCTGTAAGCAACTCGTACTCAGCGTCCCAAATGTATCCTGACCTGCCATTCCATACAAGGCTCCAGTTCATGAGCGCGGGGATGTCCCGGTGTGCTGTACCCGCTAGCATTCACTGTGACCATCTCATCCAAGCCTCGGAGGGTGCGGATAAGGACTTGGAGGTCAGTCTCTTGCTGCCCGCAAATGCGCCTCGATCTCACTCTCTCGTCAGAGGTCAATCGTGACCAACCAAGAGGTCTTCGACTTCCTTGAGAGCGCCGCACGCAAGTACGGTATCGAGTTCTGGAAGCCCGGCTCTGGCATCATTCACCAGATCGTCCTCGAGAATTACGCCGCCCCTGGAATGCTTATGTGAGTCTGCCCTGGCTTGCCGTTCACTTTATTCCGCATTCGCTTACCTGCTCCGCACTAGGCTTGGTACAGGTGCGTGCAACACGCAGAATACGAGATGATAGTCTAATTGCCAGATTAGACTCGCACACACCCAACGCTGGCGGCCTCGGTATGCTGGCTATCGGTGTCGGTGGTGCGGACGCTGTGGACGCCCTCACGGGTACTCCTTGGGAGCTGAAGGCACCCAAGATCATCGGTGTGTATGCCCCTCCTCGCAATACTACAGAAATCTGACCTTCATCACTACAGGTGTACACCTGACTGGTCAGTTGAACGGTTGGGCTACCCCCAAGGACTTGATCTTGCACCTCGCTGGCAAGCTGACAGTCCGAGTAGGTTATAATCCCCCCCTGCGATCTCTGGATGACCCTGACATACACTGCTCTGGCAGGGCGGAACCGGCTCTATTCTGGAATACTTCGGACCTGGTGTTTTCAACCAGTCATGTACTGGTATGTACTTGTCTACTCTCCACTCACCAGTCACACTTTACAAATGCGCACATACACAGGTCTGGCTACCGTTGCGAACATGGGCGCCGAGGTCGGCGCGACGACATCGACGTTCCCGTACACCCCCGGCATGCGCGCATACCTCCAGGCTACTGGCCGCGCCCCCGTCGCTGCCGCTGCGGACAAGGCGGTACAGGATGGCTACCTCGCGGCTGACAAGGACGCACAGTACGACGAGGTCATTGAGATTGTGCGTGTACCGTTCGCGAGGCCAGAGTATACAACGCTCCGCTGACACGACACGCACATCCAGAACCTCTCGGAGCTCGAGCCGACAATCAACGGACCGTTCACCCCCGATCTGGCTACTCCGCTCTCGAAGTTCGGTTCCTTCGTACAGGAGAATGGCTGGAAGGACGAGCTCTCCGCGGCGCTCATTGGCTCGTGCACGAACAGCTCGTACGAGGACATGGTGGGTCATCTTACTTCGCCGTGTAGTTACGCTCCTCTGACAGGCGCACGTAGACCAGTGTCGCGGACCTCGCGAGGCAAGCGAAGCAGGCCGGCTTGAAGACGAAGGTTCCGTTCTTGTGCACACCGGGCTCTGAGCAGATTCGGGCGACCATCGAGCGCGACCAGATCACGAGCGAGCTTCAGGACGTTGGTGCGACGGTATTAGCAAACGCATGTGGACCTTGCATCGGACAGGTAAGGGTACCTACACTCAGTCGAGACACCCGGTGCTCACATCCTGCAGTGGAAGCGCGAAGACAAGCAAGGCGAGGAGAACGGTACGTCTTCCACATATCCCCCGAATGCGTGCACAGACTCATGATTCCCCACAGCGATCCTCACCTCCTTCAACCGCAACTTCAAGTCGCGCAACGACGGCAACAAGCTCACCATGAACTTCCTCGCCTCGCCGACCGTCGTGACCGCGATGGCCTTCTCCGGCCGGCTCTCCTTCAACCCGATGACGGACGCGCTGCCCCTGCCCTCCGGCGGCGCCTTCCGCTTCGCGCCCCCGCGCGGGACGGACCTGCCCGCGGCGGGCTTCGCCCCGGGCGAGACGCGCTACTACCCCGCGCCGACGCCCGAGCCGCAGCCGGAGACGGAGGTCGTCATCCGCCCGGACTCGCAGCGCCTCGAGCTGCTCGCGCCGTTCCCGAGCCACTTTGGGCCCGGGAACGAGAGGGGCTTGGAGCTCCCGCCGCTGAAGGTGCTGATGCGCGTGAGAGGCAAGTGCACGACGGACCATATCTCGGCTGCGGTGAGTTCGGAGTGGGGTTGTGGGTGGGTTGGGAATAGCACGTTGACAGGATAGTGTGTAGGGACCGTGGTTGAAGTACAAGGGCCACTTGACGAACATCTCCGAGAACCTTTGTACGTTGGGTCACCTCTTCAGTCGCTATAGCCCCGTTGCTGACCAATATCTCCACAGTGATCACTGTCTGTGTCGATACATCACGCTCTGTTCAACCGTGTCACTGACCTCGTACTCATGACAGGCCGTCAACGATGAGGGCGGCGACGTGAACGTCGCGTTCGACCACGACCACTCCCCCACGGAGCCCGAGACGGACACGATCCCCGCGGTCGCGAAGCGCTTCAAGGCGCGCAACCAGCCGTGGGCCCTCGTCGTCGACGAAAACTACGGCGAAGGCAGCGCGCGCGAGCACGCTGCGCTCCAGCCCCGGTTCTACGGTATGTCCTCCGTGGCCGAAGTGCAAGGTGTGTGTTATGTTGCTGACTGGCGGGAAATGTAGGCTGCGCGGCGATCATCGCGCGTTCCTTCGCCCGCATCCACGAGACCAACCTCAAAGTATGTTCTTAGAGCTCACTTCACTCCATCGACCCAAGAGGAACTGACGCGCCCTCGCTCCTCCAGAAACAAGGCGTGCTCCCGCTCTGGTTCGTCGACAAGGCAGACTACGCGCGCATCGGCGCGGGCGACGTCGTCGAGACGCTCGGGCTCGCGGACCTGCTCGAGGGCCGCGCGACGTCCGAGCGCGCGGTCCGCCTGCGCGTGACGCCGCGCGGCGGCGGCACGCCGTTCGAGATCGCGACGCGGCACACGATGTCCGCGGACCAGCTCAAGTGGCTCCGCGCGGGCTCCGCGCTGAACCACATCCGCGCGCAGATCGCGGGGCAGGCGTGAGTGAGGCCTTGAGGCGTGGTGTGGGGGGTCCGGGTTCGTGCGCATTTGGAGGGGTATATACGTAGTGTATGATATATTGTTTTTTTCTTGGAGGAATCGGCAGGTACCGAGGTACCGCCGGTCGAGGGGTGACGAGCCTCGCTGGTCTTTCGAGCGGGGCTTTGTGATTCAGCCGCGTCAAACGCAAGTCAAACGATAAGCACAATTCGGCGGCAGCTATGTACATGATAGCGGGCACACTCATGTACTATCGGTCGCCAATGACTGACCCAGCGCATGAAGCTCGACCGTGCGCCCGCTGCGTTGCGCCGACCGCTCTTTCAGCCACGCGAGGGCAGAGCGGGCCACGTTGACCGCAGGCTCCGGCATCCCCGCCAGCTGCGCGACCTTGAGGCCGTGGCTGTCGCGGTTCACCCCAGGGCGGAGCTTGTGCGAGTACGCGAAGTCGCCGTTCTGCATCCCCATAGACGTCGTCAGCCCCGCATGCACACACCTAAGCGAGTAGGCTGGGATCGCACGCACCTCGATCTCGTCGACGTCGGTGCAGAAGAATGCGATCTTGGAGAACGGCCCCTGGCCGGTTTGGGTGGCGGGGTCGTGTCCGAGCATGTCGGCGAGCTCGTGGAAGTGCGTGGCGAACATCGCGCGGCAGCCGTTCACGGTCAGCAGATGGTGGACGGTGGCGAAGGCGATCGCGAGCCCGTCTTCCACCGTGGTCCCTCTGCCCACTTCATCCATGATGACCTTAGACGCACGGCGCAATGATGAGAGATGCTCCCAACAGGTTGATGGAGGGACTTACCAGGCTGCGTGGTGTGGCACGCCGGAGGATGTCGCCCGCCTCGAGCATCTCGACCATGAACGTGCTGCGGTCCCGGAACAGATCGTCCTTCGCCCCGACGCGCGAGAACACCCTGTCGACGACCCCGATCTCGGCGTAGTCCGCGGGCACGAACGACCCGGTCTGCGCGAGGATGGCGATGAGCGCGGTCTGCCGAAGCAGCGTCGATTTTCCGGCCATGTTGGGGCCGGTGACGACGTGCAGCTGGGCGTCGGGCGTGAAGGTGACCGTGTTCGGGGTGAAGTTCCGGCCTGATGCGAGCAGACCGAGCTCGACCGTCGGGTGGCGGCCGTTGACGACATGGTACGAGGTTCTGTGGGTCGCGGGTGAGCCTATGCAGTCGGACAGGTGATAAGAATGGTTACCCGTCTGTTACGATGGGCCGCACGAAACGCATCTCGACTGCGAGGTCTGCGAAAGCCAGTGTCACGTCGAGCTCATCTATGATGCGAGCGTTGCGTCTGATATGGCTGGCGTTGGCGACAACCTGCAGTCTCGATGAGCCAGATTATCGTGTTGTGCGGATGTCACGACATACCTCGGCGCGCAGCTGCTCGAACGCCTCCTTCTCCGCGGTACTGATGGCGAGAGTGGTCTCACTGATCCTACTCGCCAGCTGCGCCCATTCCTACGGATAGTATGGACGGCAGATGAGATCATGTCGTGGGGAGGCAATAGACAAGTACTCCACACGTACGCGATTGAAGAGCGTGCACGTAGAGCCGCTCTCTGACAGAGGAACGAAGTCTTTTGTGCCCCTTAGCTTGACGGCTTCCTTCTTCCGCCCCAAATGGACATGCATGCCCTGGCCGGGCGACGCACGAAGCGTTAGTGACGGGGCATCTATCGCAAGGTCAGTCGATGCGCCAAATGAACACTGTAGGCAGGTCCTCACTGTACTCAGCCTGGAGTCGTCGCTCGAGCTGATCTTTCTCCCTCAATAGTGACTGCAACGTGGAGTGTAGCCGCGCAAACTGCTCCGAATACCTGTGGCTAGTAAGCTACCGCATCAGCCAGGCAAGGCTCGCGCACATACTCGGGTTTGATGAGCCAGTCAGCGATCCCGAGCGGGTTCCTCGGGTCACGCAACGACGTGGGGGATGGGCCCGGCGCCGGCAGCTGCTCTTCCAGCTCATCGCCTGTACGGATCGCATCCTCACGCTGTGCAAGCGCCATACTGATCCTGCCCGCCAGAACGCTCAGGTCACTCAGCCTGTCCATGAGCGCCCCGACACTTGCCCATTCGGCGTTGGCCACGGAATCGCTCTCCCCCGCTTCCATATTCCGCTCTGTGAGAATCCTCTCCTTGATCGATGTCCATGTTTCGACGGTGGTGCATATGGCAGAGAGGTCGTAGAAGCTCCCCCGGCCGAGCAAGAACTTCTGTACGATGCGCGTCGCGTCCTCGGCGTCCCGCAGCACTTGGACGAGATCCTGTCGGAGGAAGGGCCTGGCGTGGAAGAACGCGACTAGGGACTGCCGAGCGTTGATTTCTGTCACAGAGGTGCTGGGCGAACCTGCCATACTCAGTTGAGTGGTGGGTGCCTCAAGGAAGCAATACTCACAAAGCCAGCGCGTGAGGAGGCGGGTCCCACTAGTAGTCACGGTCCGCTTGATGACACTGAGCAGGCTGCCGGTAGTACCACCTTCGCGTATGCCTTCCCGGATCTCCAGAGCCTTTACGGTGTGCGCGTCGATCTGCATCCTGCCGCATGAGACTTCTCGGGTGGGAGAGCTGAGCGATGGCATATGTTCCATGAGGTTGGCGTACATGAAGGCTGTCAACAGCTCGACTGCTCCCGTTTCCTCTCCAGCCAGCGCTACGGGCAGCAAACCGCCTGTGAGAGGGATGTCGGCGGTGAGGTCATCCGGGCTAGCTGGGGTAGCAGTCGGTCCGTCGAGGTGTTCTACGGGAGCCTCCGGCGCGGCGAAGTACGAAACAAAGCAGTCTTCCTCCGAAACCGCTCTTCGGATAGGGTTGGCATCGTCCATTGAGAGCTGCTTGTCGAGAATGACCTCTTTCGGGCTGATACGGACCAGCTCGTCTCGCAAGCCCGCGATAGTTGTACTCTTCGTGTAGAACTCGCCCGTCGAAACGTCTATCCAGGCAAGACCAACAGGCAGGCTTGGCGGCCACTGTCCAGGAGGTAGCCCTACCGAAGCAGGGACCACAGAAAGCAGGTAGTTGTTCTCATAGGGATTCAAGAAAGGCTCGTCGATCAAGGTTCCTGGCGTAACTATACGCACAACCCTGCGGTCAAAGCCTCCCTTGGCACCGAGCGCGAGATCTTTGGGAAATTCCTCGCACATGGCGACGAAACGGCTATGCTCTTGAACAAGCGTTTTGAGGTACTTGTTGAGGTGCATTAGTGGGAAGCCACACATGAGGATGCGTTGACCACTCCATGTCTTCTTCGTTAGCTTGATATTCAGTAGGCGGGACACTTCGGCGGCCTGGTCGAAGTACGACTGTTCGGCATGCGTTCAATACAGGAAAGCAGCTCGGATGGAAGGAATAACCTCATAGAATTGGCCTACTCTAGTCAGTAATATGCAATGCGGGTATCTTGCAAGATTATCCAATACTTCAATAGCGAGAGGCGTCGTCGGAGGCTCAATAGCTGCCTCTACCGAGCTCAAGAGTCAGCGGATTCCACCACGGGAGGACTGTGCTTAGTTCACCTTCTGGAGAATATACAGTAATTTTGCGCTTGCGCCCTGTACCCTTCGCAGGAGCTAGGGGTGCCTCAGAGCAGCCCACTGCAGAGAGCACTTCCGCATCAGTGGCCTCGGGCAATGATGCAGACTTGGCTCGTCTCTTCCGTGGTTTGCCTGACTTAGTGAGGCCCAGACCCAAGCCTTCTGGCACGCTAGAGTTATCAGATGCAACATCTGGTTGCTCAGAAGGCGGCGCAAGAAGTTCGGAGCCTGATGAATGTAATACGGTGGATTGCAGGAATCGGTCAGAGTAGATACATTGACGTGCAAGAGAAGGCGCACGCATGGGAGGCGTCTGCTCGTACGAAAGCATGGACTGTCTAAGTCCGCCATGCCATTCTGGCAAGGGAGACGTGGTGGCCCCGTTCCCTAGGACGCGCGAGGCCGGGAGCTCGCCATATTTCTTCCTGGTCACGCTTGGCTTCTTCAAGGACGCTGATGCCCCTTCACCACTGAGGGCGTTCAAGGAGTGCGAGACAGTGAGTCGCCTCGAGAAATGCAGAGCAAGCGTTCTTCTAGGGCAGCATGCGAGGGAGGAGCATGGAGAGGGGCGGTGGAAGAGCGCGACCATGCGCCGAGAGAGCGAAGCAGAACGCGGTCGCCGGGCGCCAATTGTCCGCGCAGGGAATGTTGCGGATAGGCGCCCGCTACGGTCGGAGTTTCAAGCGTATGCAGGGAGGGTGCGACCGCCCAAACTTCCCCTCTACGACGAAAACGCGGTCGCCTCGGTCGTCGACGTCTCTCTCTCCCCCCATCCGCACTCCATCATGTCTTTCGCCGGCAGACGCAGGGGCAACAAGGTCAAGAAGGGTGTCCAGTTCACCGTCATGGTCGTCGGTAAGTCGCAACCCTCTGTTGGAATTGCCAACGCGAACGGGCGACCGTGTTCTGCCCGCGTTTACGCGTTATGCTCGCGTCCTCGACAGACACTGACGAGTATGTGGGGTTACAGGTGCCTCTGGTACCGGCCGCACGACCTTCGTGAACACCCTTTGCGAGTCTGAGGTCCTCACTCACAAGGTATCCGACAGCCCTGAGACTGCTCACGTCGAGGAGGGTATCAGGATCAAGCCCGCCAACGTCGGTACGTGTCATTGCCCCTGGTGACTGTCGAGTCGTATTCATAGCGTGGCACAGAGCTGGAGGAGGACGGCGTCCGCATCGCGCTCACGATTGTCGACACTCCCGGGTTTGGTGACAACATTGACAACGAGTTCGCGTATGTCGTTTCTCCGATCAAGCGAACAGCTCAGACACTCACCCTCACCCTCAATCAGTTTCCAGGAGATCGTTGGCTACCTCGAGCGTCAGTACGACGACATCCTCGCCGAGGAGTCTCGTATCAAGCGTAACCCGCGCTTCCGTGACAACCGGGTGCACGCTCTGCTCTACTTCATCTCTCCGACCGGCCATGCGTACGTGAAAGTGTACAGGCGACGTAGGATCAACTGGACTAACCGTTCTCGCAGGCTGAGGGAGATTGACATCGAGCTCATGCGTCGCCTCTCCCCGCGTGTCAATGTCATTCCCGTCATTGGCAAGGCAGACTCGTTGACGCCGAGCGAGCTGCGCGGTTTCAAGAAGCGGGTATGTTCTCTCAACGCGACTGCGTGTATAGATAACTCAACAATGTTCGTAGATTATGGAGGATATCGAGTACTACGATATTCCCGTCTACAACTTCCCTTACGACGTCGAGGAAGACGATGAGGACACCATTCAGGACAACAGCGAGCTTCGCGTATGTACCTCGCTTCTTACCCTGATTTTCACGCTAATCGTATTGAAAAAGGCCATGATGCCCTTCTCGATCATCGGCTCCGAGGAGGAGATTGAGATCGACGGCCAGCCCGTGCGCGCCAGGATCTACCCTTGGGGTGTCGCAGAAGTCGACAACCCGAAGCACTGTGACTTCAGCCGCCTCCGTGGTGCTCTGCTGAAGTACGCCTTAGTGTGATTTGTCCACGTGCTATATACTGACTTCATTATAGCACCCACCTGGCGGACCTGAAAGCCCTCACTCATGACGTGCTTTATGAGACCTACCGTACCGAGAAGCTGTCCAGGACGGTCCACTCCGACACTCAGTACGTGATATAGCACTTGCACAAATTCAGTCGAGACTGATCGTGCCAACAGGGACTCTTCCATCCTTCCGGAGGAGTTGGCCAGCCAGAGTGTGCGTCTCAAGGAGGAGCAGCTCAGGAGGGAGGAGGAGAAGGTGCGTTATCTTGAACATGCTATGTGGTTTTCCATTGATCACGATGTGTGCAGCTGCGCGAGATCGAGCTTCGGGTCCAGCGCGAGATCAACGAGAAGCGGCAGGAGCTGTTGGCGAAGGAAGAGTCGCTCAGGTGAGTTATACTGCGATGGCATCTCGAGCGCGTGGGCCGCTAAGTACTGACATCACGTCCCCAGGAATCTCGAGAGCCGACTCGCTGCACAAGGCTCGCAGTCGGAGTTCCGCGAGTGATTCCCGCCATCACTTTGTGGTGTCATCGAAAACGGTTTCGCGATTGGTATACCCTGTTCGTTTGGACTGCCCTCTCTGTTTGCCCACTGGTCGTGGCTTATTTCGGATGATATACTACAGATGTTTCGACTACTAGCACCCCGATACTCGTCTTTAGCTGATGTCCGCTGCTTCGCGCTCGCTTCGCTCTTTTGCCCCGAGTGTTCTGTACACCCACACGGGTCGCTCCACGTCCTTCCGCTCGTTTGGATCGCTTGATAATTCATTCTGTTCGATTTTCTCGGCTTGCGTGATGGACGAGGTCTATTCGCGGGGCAGGCGTCTTCTGGTCGACCTCGGGCCTCGCGCGCAATAGAAAGCGTTGCTGATGGGTGGAAAAAGCTCGCAGAAAGGTGCTGATCATCAGAATAGATGCAGGCATCTCGCGGTCAATGGAGGAGAGCTGGTGGGAATTCATGATCATCCTCTGGTTGGATTTACAGGAAGTCCGAAGCCGCCCTGGCGTGTCGGGTCCGCCTCGAATAAATATGAATGCCATGTGGGCCTTCAGGACGTGGCAACGGCGGGGTTGCAGAGGCGGCGGGGTCGAGTGGGGAGAACGTGGGTGTCTGGGTCGGCCTGGCGGAGGATAAATGGATGAGAGAACCGGGCTGGATGTGGTCGGTGCTCGGAAAGAGGCGAGCCGAGGGTCGCGGTTGGGAAGAAAATGTTGTGAGAACGCGAACGCGTTGGAAGTTGAACATCACGGCTACTGCGCATCCTGGTTTGTGGTGGAAGTCGAGAGAGAGCGCGAAGAGGACGAGGAGAGCGACCGCGCCGGCTGTGCCTTGCCGCCTGCCACTTCTGCGCCCTCGAGCTGCCAATCGTGCCGACACTCACCTTGCCTCCGACGTCCACCGTCCCTCCGCCCTCGTCCTCCGCATCCTCCCCGACGCCTGCCCCAGCCACATGCCGAGCGGGTCCTCGTCGATCGATCTTTCATAACGCTGCTATCTCGTGCGCATATTGCGTTGTGGCGCGCCCCGCGCATAACCGATATATCCTGTCCCGCGCCCGGCTTCCAACCGCACGACGAACCGACATATCGAACTCAGCAACTCGTCCACCGCTCTCCTCCTCCGCTGCGCTGTCTCCGCCCCCGCTCTCCCGCTCTACCTGGGCTTGTGTCTGAACAATAATAACGCGACGGCCCGTGCTAGCCTAAACGGGCTCTTTGTTTGCTGCAACAAGCAACTGACCTGGTTCAGCTGAGTCTCTGACGAACGGTCTGCCTGGGTCAGACACCCGACTCGCCCTCCCGCCCGCGCAGGTTGGTGCACACACTCTCCCGGCCCCCTCCCCGACGCGTACGATGGAGCTGGAGTACGAAACCCGGCCGGTGTCCGTCGTCCACCGCGGTCGCGACTGGAACACCACGGCGCTTAATGGTTCTGCAACTTCCCCGGTAGCTACCCCTTCCTCCTCCTCCTTCGCGTCGCGCCGTCGCTCAACTGCGGGGCACACCCCTCCCCCTCCGCCCGGCCCGCCGCCCTCGCAGCCCATCCCCAGCCTCCCTGTCGCAGGCCTATCACGCTACGAAACCTATGATGGGATGCCAGATGCATCAGGATCAGGCCCAGATGTTCCCAGCATGAACTCGACATACGCCCGCCCCACCCCCTCGCCAGGCCTCGCTGCAGTCACCGCTTTCTCCCAAGCACGCTACGCATCGGCATCGACCACCGGCTATCCATCGCCCACGCTGAGCGGTGCCTCTACCGACAACCTCGCCGACTCCCCGCCACGATCGATGCTCCGCCCCCCGCCCCCTCCGCCCCCGGCCGCCGCGCAAGACGCGCAGAACGACAGGTCGCTGCTAACGCCAAATGTCGATCAGAGGCCACCGGGACAGCAGCGGCCGTCCTCGCGACGGGCGTTGACGCGGGCTCTGGAGCTTGCGCGAGAAGCTGTCAGATTGGATTCGACAAACGACGACCCGTACGGTGCAGTGATGGCGTACGCCCGGAGCGTCGCGCTACTGAGCGAGGTCATGGAGCGGGTCATGCGAGGTGAAGATAGCACGGAATCGAGGAGACGGAATGGGAGGCGGAGAAGCGTAGTCGCGCAGGAGGAGGAAGTACGACGGCTAAAGTCTATCGTGAGTGGTGTGTTATGGCTCATTTCCGGCCTCTGACTTAAGCGGCCTGCTCGTTCCTTGCGCGGCTCAGCATGATACGTACGCGGACAGGATGAACATACTAAGCGTCGTGTACGACATCCCACTCCCACCACACTCTCCGTCCTCGGTCTATGCTTCCTCCTCCGCATCCGTCTCGAGCGATTCGACCCGCCCTTCATCTCCGATGTCAACAACACCAACATCAGAACGCTCGCCATCCAGAACGCGCGATGGCGATCAGCGACACTCGACAGAAACTGTTAGAGCCGACGACGACGAGTCAATACTGAGTCGGAACAGCAGTCATAGCAGTCTTCCTCATCACTCGGCGACGCGTTCTATCTACTCGAATTCTGGGGCGGCTTCACCTGTGCATCCCTACGCCGCTGCCTCTGCACCTTCCGTGTCGCCACTTCCTCCTTCAGACATCGGTCTCACCTCCCGCGCATCGATAGTCCCCTCTATTCGCTCGCGTCCACGCGCATCGTCCACCCTTCCCCCTCCTGCGCCTCCTCCGACCACCCTTCCCCCACCCGCGCCATCACCCGTACATGCGGAGCACCCAGAACTCACGCCCACTCAAGCCAGACCAGCAGATCATATTCGCTCGCGAGGCAACTCTGTGAGCCACAGACGGACAGGATCCAACAGCCGCCTTGTACCGCTCAGGGAAGAGTCTGTTAATGGTGTTTCTGCAGAGCAGAGCAGCCATGCGGAGGATGGACTCAGGCCCAGGTCCCGCCTGAACATGCACCAGCATGGTGTATCGCCACCCCTTCCGCCCCTTCCTTCGCCGTCTCTCGAGACCACGGCCTCCGCCCGGAACGGCCTTGGTGACCAGCCATCATCGCCACCAGCCGGCAGTCCGGGTCATTTCACGACGCCCCGGCCGCGCGGGGGGTCGACGATGTCCGTGCGCCCAGAGGTGACACCTACGAGCAAACCTCCCTTGATCAACACCTCGCCCGCAATGGGCACCATCTCGCAGCGACGCGGCAAAGTGTCCGGTCCTTCGAGTTCTGGTGGAGACGCGCCCTCTCCAACGGACTCCACACTTTCTGCGGCCTCTGCACCAAACATGGGCCGGATAGCATCTGCCATACCTGCAAGCACGGTCAGCAGCCTCGGTATCGGACGCAACAGGGCGTCGTCTCAGCCGGGGAGACGGCCGTCCGTCGTTACCGCAAATTCATACCCCTCCGTGCAAGGAGGCTCCCCCGCGCCACGGAAAGTTTCGATACCCTCTCGCCTGAATCCCTCCTCCCCTCCGCAAATCACAGTGAACACGGCGATACTATCGCCGCCGCTGTCGATGTCGGCGCTCACGTCGCCCCCGCTCGTTCCCCCTCCCCCGATACCCTACGCAAATATACCCATGGCGCCACTATCCCCCCTCCCGTCCGCGGCACCACTAGACCCGGTGCGCAAACCGTATCACATGATGTTCCTCCTGCGCCAGACGATGACGTCCAAGACGGGCGGATACATCACCCGTCGGCTGCACGTCCCGCAGGAGGTGTGGTCGCAGGGCGGGGCGAAGCTCACCAACGTGCCCGAGAAGATCCGCGTCGTCGAGGTGCTCTGCTCCGCGCTCGAGGAGCTACAGCACTGGAGCGCTGAGTACTTCGGCGCGGGCAACGTGAGCAGCGGGATGGCGCTGGGGATCGGCAGCATCACGCGCAAGGAGGGCGAGCAGTGGGCGGCGAAGCTGGAGGAGTTCTCGAGCGTGTGCGACGGCGTCGTCGGCCAGTTTGGGAAGAAGCTCGGCGTCGGGGAGGGGTTCATCACCAAGAAAAGCAGCGGCGTAAGTTTCCCAGCCCCGCGATGCGTCTCTCTTATACACCCGTGCTGAGCGCGCCCCGTTTTAGGTTACGTCTTGGGGAGGGCGACTGACCCGGCAGTTCGACAAAATCACCAACGGGAAAAAGTACGTCATGCCTGCAGCAGCCTCTCCACGCGTGCGACCCGACCCGAACTGACCACTCGCCATCAGTCTGGATTCGCCCGCACTGTACGTGCAGGGCCTGTCGAAGCTCTTCCTGGCCGCGCAGATCCTGGACGAGCACTCGAAGGCGGCGTCGCAGCAGTCGCTCGCGCCGCTGTACGCCGCGTTCCCCGCCGACATCCGCGCCGCGCTCGACCACAAGCTGCGGCACGCGTCCGAGTTCTTCGCGAAGGTCGTGCTCACGTTCGTCATCCGCGACATGGCGCTCCTGCTCGACAAGTACGTGAAGAAGTGCGAGAAGTGGCTCGCGGAGTAGGCCGCCGCGCCAGCGTGGGTGCGCGCGCGGGGGCGAGCGGTCCCGGGGCAGGCGGGGGACGCGTGGGTGTGGGACGAACCAAGGAAGGTCTCAGCGAACTGTGGCAGTCGCCTCCATAGCTGTAATTCATCGTATATACCGCGCATCTCCCGCCCCGGGCATCTCGTACGTATATGCCAGCCTGCGGGCCGTCTTTCGTTTTGTTTTGTTTCAGCGTTGTAACATTATGCTCACGGGATAGATGTCTTCTCTCTTCCTCTCACTGTCTGTCTCGCTCATGTTCCCTGTCTTCTTCTGTTCTGTCCTTGACCCTCCCCTTTGTGCCGTTCGGATACCGCGCCTGCGTCAACACATACTCCTGTACATACACACATCGTCATCAAGTCGCCTCGCGACCGCTTCCTTCCCATGTATTCGATAATTGGGCTGGCTGGTGACATAATTGTTTTACATGCGTCCCGATATACGTATGCGGCGAATGGAAACACAGACACGGTCGAAAGCATAGATATGGGATGGTGGACACATGTTATGCAAGTGGTAGAGACACGGAAAGAACGAACGTCGGATGATACACGGGAGAACGAACGGGATAAATAGGGTGGGTGGGGGTATGCACAGGCGGAGCGACTCTAGCGTACAAACAAGGGGCTTACATACCATAGAATGCGGGTTTTCAACGTGCGAGTGGAGTCCTGACAATATGTAATGCGAAGTGCGAATGCAGAGAAGGGAAGCGAGTTGGGGACGGGAGGCTGGGCAGGGCGTGGGATGGCATGCACCGTCGACGCCGCCCAGACGTGCGCGGGCACTCATCGCGCTCCGTAAGCAACGAGCGGCGGATTGGGCGGATTTACGCTGTAGGGGCCTAGTTCCCGCGGCGGCGTGGGGTCCTTGCCGCGAAGGCGGCTGATTATACGCAGCCGCAGGACTGTGGGAGCGAGAAGACGACGGTGAGCGGGTGCAGAGTTATGGGAGCCGAGCTGCTCACTGTAGTCGAGCCTGGTGTTCTCATCGGCGTACGCCTCGTCGTCGGAATCGACGAGCGGGTCGGTCGTCATCGAGACGTGCCAGGCCTCTGCAAGGGTGTCCTTTCAGGGGAAGCGGATGGATATGTGGCATGTGCACGTACGTTGCAGCATAGTCCGCCGGGGAACCTCTGGAGGTGGGGGTGCATACTTCGGGGTGGCATAAGTCGGCCGGGTGTACAAGGGAAGCCCAGAAGAACGGTGAAATGGCTCTTGCATATAGAGAGGTGTGTGCCGGGAAGCATGCTCACGCGGCTTCCGTGAGTGGGTGCGTGTAGGCTTGCCGTTACTGTGCTGTAAGAGGTCGAGTCCAGGGCTCGGCGGCCGACGAGGGTAGGGCTCCGCAGCAGCACGAGGAAGACTGCTCATCTCGGACGAGTGAACGCGGTACGGGCGTTGTCGATATGGAGGCGTAGGGGCCCGGTGGCCAGGCACGTATTCTGGGCCAGGGGAGGACAGACGGCGCGCTGGTGGTCGCCCAGGTCCTAGTGCCGGTTGAGCGGCGGAGATGTTGCGTCTGAAAGCGGTACATACCTTCCAACATATCCTCGTCTCTGACGCTAAGCGAGTACGGAACAGAATATTGGCTGTCCGCGGGAGAAGTCTCCCTCGTTTTGAGGGTCTCCACGGTTGCCCTGCCCTTACCCTTGCCGCGTCCCCCGAAGCCATTACGCTGATAGCTCGGATATTCTGCTTCGTGATGGGTGCCGAATTCCTCGCCTCTGGCCTTCGTTTCAAGAAAACGCCGCCGGATGTCGGTCATGTCCACGCCGCGTTGATTTTCCTCCTGCGTGTCAATATTCTCAGCGGCAGCGTCTTGTGGCGTCAGATTTATGAGACGTGGAGCGCCCTCAGGTTTGCCGCCTGTCTGACCGTCGGCGAATGGGTTGTCGGAGGGCGCTTCGTGGTAGTGATAACAGAGCCATAGAAACGCCCGCGCTCTAGACTCCGAGGATATATGCACCGGTGTGAACAGGTCCAAGAAGTCCACAGTCGCTCTGGGCTCGAAATGAGTCCGTGCGATGGCCTGGGACAGGGCACGGAAGGAGCTGTCATCAGCTACGTGCCTTTACGCGAGCAGTCTTGACAGCAGGCCTACCGTCGCGTGGTTTGCGAAGATGAAGATGAGGTTGACGATGCTGGTGGGCGGCACGATTCCAGACCGCTGCAAAATGGGATTGCACGTCAACTGCGATCAGAGAAGGGGGGCATGAGACGGCGACACGTACAGTTCGGGAGAGAACGTCTGTTGGCGTAGACACAGTGCCCTGTGCTTCGTCTTGCAGGAAGCATGTCTTGAGTATGTTCTTGATTCGAGGCGCGTCTTGTAGGTTGCCATTCGTACGTTGAAGAGCGGGCACCGGGTGGTATGTCCTGAGAGCGGTCTTCATCTCGGGAAAAACTGGAGAAAGAAGCGCCTGGTTAGCTCTATGTACAGTTCATCAAGGGCACTTGAATCTGAGATGGACTCCCCCGCTAGGGGCGGGCTGAGTCATCGTGCAGAGCAATAGCATCGATAGGTAAAGTCGAGGATGCGATGTGCCACTCACAAGCCATGGTGGTGTTGATTCGGCCGACATTCGAGAGGAGAGAGATCATGGCGAACTCGTTACCGAACTCGGGAGACTCTCTGATTTTGTCTCGGGACGCCTTGGAGCAGCGAGGGGAGTGGATGAGGGCGTTGACATAGAGGTCTCGAAACGTGACCTTTGTACCGGCGGGATCGCCGCGAATGGTGGTGTACGGGTCGGAGAACACGGCGTGTTTGTCCGCGAAGATATGGGAAAGCATGTCATATTGGAGGTCGACGCGCGTGAGGGGCTCGCCGTCCGCGCGTTTGACGGCGAGCGTCTTCCTATGGTGGGACTGTGATCTGTGCAAGTCCGAGGATGAGCGCGACGGTCTGCGCGACGAGCAGCAGGACATACCCCGAGGGCGGCATTGGGAGCGGGGGGAGGGTGAGGGGAGGGTGAGAGAGGCGGAGGACGCTGGACTGGGACTTTGACCACCAAACGTTGTTTCCGCCACATTAACGGCAGCGCCCGATTTGGATCTCGTAGCGTGAAGCTACGGGCGATCCCCGCCGATTACCTAATACGCTCGGTGCGCCTCTCGAAATCATGCTCGACCTCTCCCAGCTCGCCCATCAGTCTCACCCGCCCCCGTCCCGCCTCGCCCCCGCCCCCGCATCCTCCGGATGATAGAAGTTGATTCCCGACACGCTTCGCTCGACTGTGTGTATGCGCCCAAACCCTCGCCGAGATCCAGTGACCGCGGCGGTACATCATACGCTTCACGGCGAACGTCATGCAGCGCGTCGAACTCCACCGTACCCACTCGCACAAGCATAAATGTCAGATGCCTCGCAAAACACGCTCTGACATTCTACATCTGCTCCGTTATTACGCTGCTGCGACTCCCGCTGAATACCCGCGGACTGTTCTCCTCCGCTACGCGCAGAATGGTATCGGCATCGATCAGAGAGAAGGGGCTCTTCGGAGCACACGTCCACCGCTTGTCCGGAGCCTCGTCCTCATATGACCCTATCATCGACGCTATCGGTGCGTGCTTCTGCGCACACTTCATTTAGACCGGCTATTCTCATCCCTCGCAGGCGACGCCCAGGTCGTGTTGATCGGGGACGGCTCGCATGGGACTTACGAATTCTACGCCCATCGTGCCAATCTGACCAAACGACTGATCGCAGAGAAGGGCTTCACGGCTGTCGCTGTCGAGGCCGATTGGCCAGACGCTCTCAGAATCAACAGGTGACGTGAAGAGGTCTTGTTTTGCATCTTATGCCGAGCTCACAAGCCTCGCTTGCCCTCGCAGTTATATCCATGGCGGAGCGCTCAGCAACGGCACAATTAAAGATGCTCGGGACGCTCTTGCGGAGTTCCAGAGGTCGGCGTTTGAGACCGAATATGCATGTAGTACATGGCTGATATCCGAGGCTCTCTCCTCTGTAGGTTCCCCAAATGGATGTGGAAGAACGAAACGATGCCGCCATTCATCGCATTCCTGAAGCAATATAATGAACGGGTCGTGGCCGAAACCAAGGATCCTTCCCGAACGGTGTCATTCTTTGGCATGGATCTGTACTCGTTGCATCGGTCGGCTCAGCAAGTTCTCGAGTACTTGGACAAAGTTGACCCGGAGGGCGCGAAGGCTGCGCGGAAGAGGTTCGTCAATTCGGAATTTCCGCCCCATCACTCTGGCTTGGGCTCACGCCTTCCAGGTACAACTGCTTTGAACGTTTTGGCGAGGACACTATGCGGTATGCGTACGAGACACAGTTCGGTTTGAAAAAGGTTAGTGCTCCTTCCTCGCGCACGCCTACAACGCGCCCTGAACGCGTTCCAGGACTGTCACCGAGAAGTCATCGACAACCTCAAGAACCTCCTCCGAAACCATCAGAAGATCCTTGAGAAGGAGTTGGGAAAGAACCCACATGGTCACCCTCATGAAGAGCAGTTCATGGCCGAGATCAACGCGTTGGTCGTGAGGGATGCCGAAGAGTACTACCGGACCATGATGACCGAAGATGTCCTCAGCTGGAACTTGCGGTAAGAGGGATGCCGTTCCAAGTTGCAATGGATTCCTCGTTAAACTCGTCTGTGCGCAGAGATGACCATTTTGCGCGGGTTGTTGCAAGCATCGCACAGTTCCTCGCCCCGTCGACCGACGGAGGTCCTGGGCGTGCCAAGATTGTGGTGTGGGCGCACAACTCTCACGTGGGTGACGCGCGAGCCACAGACATGGGGCGACGGCGAGGTAAGGGCAACCCGTTCTGATTGACCCCACACCCGTGCCCATTTTACGTGGTGCAGGCGAGATCAACGTCGGCCAGCGTTGCCGTGAGATCTTTGGCGACGACAAGGTGTTCAACATTGGTATCCTGACCAACAGAGGGACAGGTGAGCCGGGTGTTCTGTGGGTTGCGGCACTTTACTCACGAAGATGCGCCTAGTCACCGCTTCCCACAATTGGGATGAGCCTCCCTATCTGCAGAGGATGAACCCGCCTATCGAAGGATCCATCGAGTCGATCTTCGATAGGTGGGCGGACTCGGACTCCTTCGTTTTGACCCACAAGATTGTCACTGATGAGAAGGGCAAAACCAAGAAGGTCGAGGTGTCTGAAGATCTGTCCGAGTATGTCCATCTGCAACCCTCATCGGAACTGTCGCCACTCACCCGCCCGCAAACTCAGTTTCCTAGACGTCCGGCGTTACCAGCGGTTCATCGGCGTCATCTACAGACGGTTGACCGAGATACCGTCGCACTACTCGAAGTGCAGCGTGGCGAAACAGTTCGATTGCGTTGCTCACATTCACGAGTCGTGTGGTATCGAGCCATTGGAGCAAGAGGACACATGGAAGGGCGCGAAGGCAGAAGCAGACTTGACTTTCCCGTTCGCGCTGTGAAACGTCTAGGCAACGTCAACAGACGGTGGCTCTTATCAGCATCAGGACACTCTTCCCTTGAATTCCCCTGAAGAATGTTACAGCTCTACCATCCATACCTCGTATGTCGTTTCGCTGTACTGAAGGACTTTGCCGTTGTACTTATGGCCATCGAAAACCAAATCTAGTATCTTCCATACGTTAGCACTCTCGGGACAGCTCAGCGCCGCAGTAGCTCCGGCGGAGATGCGCAGTAGAGTGTGAGATGGCGAGAATTGCGTTTGTTGTGAGTGGGTATCGCCATGATGCTAACATCTGTCGGGGTGCAATGATGCTCGATGATCATCAACGACCACTGTTCCTCATTGGTCTCCGCGCCCTCCCGCGCAGATAAGCAGTGCCCTCTGTGCAAGTGAGCCCGCACCTATTCTTGCCGCCTGCTACCCGTCAGCAGCCCGAGCTGCGACGCTGATGACGGCGACGCGAACAACCTTCCCCGCGTGCAAGGCCTTGCGCCCGCGCGACGCTCCTTGGTTCGTCCCACTTCGTTCTTCACCCTCGCCCCGCGCGGGATGCTGGTCATTTCCTTCGGCTTTCCTCCCCCATGCTTTCCTTCACTGCTACTGTAAATGTTCTCCTGTTAATCTTGTCTATAGTTGCCCTTCACGCGCCCCGCCGGGTCGCAGGCGCGTCGGCCAACGTTACCATCCGCCTGGACAGCCCTTCCGTTTCGTTCACGCCGGGATGGAGGGTCGCGACGTTCGCGAAGGACGGTAGCAAGTTCGCGTTCGCGGACGGGCTGAACGAGGAGGTGCGGATCACACTGCCGCGTAAGGACTGCAATTGCTCTTGTTTCGCCCTGTGGCGGTCACTAACGTACACGGGCGTCTTTGCCTGTATTCTCTGGTAGAGCAGACGACGGAGGTGTTCTACCATGGATACAGGGTCGCCGGCGGCGCGCTGTTCCTGGCCTGCGTCGATTGTGTTGTGGACGTTGTGAAGTCCAACATCGTCGGTGCGAACGCCATCATCGTCGATGCACATGACTCGAGGGAGAACGGGACCCAACCCCCAGTGAGTATGAGATTGCCTCCCTAGTGGGCCGTAGCGATATCAGATTGCTGACGCCTGGCTTCTTCGCAGGACACACTCTTTTCTTTCACAAACCTCGACCCGACCATACAGCATGTTCTCACCGTATTCAATCTGGAGGACCCCAAGTTCAACAACACCAGCCAGGTTACCTTCGACTCGGTACTCGCAACCATCGACTCGCAAAGTGCGTATAATGTTGGTAGCAAGAAGATGCGATTTGACATGCTGATGGCTGCAATAAGCTGGCGGGAACTCAACTGCTACGTCCAGCGGAGTGATTGTTGTTCCCAACCTACCGACCTTGACTGTAACTGCCATTGAACCGAGCACCAGTACGGACGTGTCAACCACAGCGCCCCCGGTAGGACACGGTATGTGCGCACGACAACCTGCCTAGCCGTGGAACGCTGACAAGAAGCGGGCAGGACCGAACTCCACTGACAGTGGGGATCTTCCTGGGGCGACTCAAACATCTGCCCCGTCGTCGACAAGTTCCTCGAGTGCGGGAGATACAACCACCACGTCAGCTACGGCGGGTAGCACTACGGCACCTGGGCAAACTGGAACGACTACCGCAGTTTCGACGGGAGACGGTAGTGCAGGAGCCACCCAGTCGCCTGGTGCGTCTTCTACCGACACTCAGACAACTTTCGCCTCCCCATCCGAACATTCGGAGACCAGTGGCCCCACCCCTACAAACACCTCTGGTACGGGCACTGGTGGTACGAACCCCGCCACCAGTGATCCGCCGAACGGTTCATCCCAGCCTACTGCAGGCGGGAGTCCCACCGATGGGCCATTCCCTACTACCGGTAGCAACCCGCCGACTGGCACGCCTCGGCCTACAGAAGGTAGCTCCGCCGGACCCGGGCAGGAGACCCCCTTACCTTCCGTCTCTCCCATATTCACCGACCCACCACCCGATCCAAGTGGGACGTCGTCGGCCTCCAACAACGGCGCAGCAAGTACCACCGGGGTATCCAAGCCGGTCATCATCGCCATCGCCGTCGTCGCCTCTCTCTTCGTGCTCGCACTGCTCGGTGCGGTGCTCTTCGTTCTGGTTCGGACTCGGGGCGCTCGTCCACCAGTGGACCCGGAGGGCAACACCGGGCTCATGCGGGAAGCCGCACCTTCAGCGGTGGTGTCCGCGCCGGTGGGCCTTGCCCCGATGAGGCCGGTGAACCCGTTCGCTGATACGACGCCGTCTGACGTGCCGCTCGATGCGCCACCTGAGGGCATGGAGGGCGTGGAAGACGTCAGTGAGATCGAAGAGATCCTCGCCCAGCCGCAACCCAGCCTACCACGTAAGTACCGGCATATCAGAAAGTGGAATTATGCGTGAAACTGAACACGCGAGCAGCTCCTCCTCTCCCGCCGAAGAGTCCCTTGAGGGGAACCTTCAGTCCTCGCAATTCGCCATGGCTCACTCGCGTACCCCGCAGCCCGATCACTTCCGCACCATCTTGATGATAGGGACTGTAGCTACCACCTCTCCTTGTGTTGTATCTATATACGGATCGCTTCTTGGACAATCATCTCACTCTCGAGCTCACACCTGCTGTATCCGTTCGTTCCGACACACAAACAACGCGTCAAATTTTTCCGAGGGGGGTGCTAAGTGCTGTGGCTAGTGCGGGAGGGCGTAGTGATACTCGGGGGCGAAGAACGAAGTGTGCAAACGAATGGTACAACGAATTGTGCTAAGCTGGGCATGGGCACGCGTGCCTCCCCCGATCCTACAGAATTACTACGAAGCGACGACGGTAAACGCGATATGGGCGGCGATTAGTCCTGGGTTGCGGTGACGCATAACATACGATGAAAAAGGGCGTGCAATGGTATGGGATACAGCGAATGAGAGTGAACGACGGGATACGGAGAGCGGCGGGAATTCGAAGGTATCGGCAGGAGATGGTATATAATCCAACAATCACGAAGACAGAACAGCGGGGGAGCAAGCAAAGAATAAGAAACGGTCATTCCCCTGATGGGAAAGCGGTCAGTATGTCGCCTCAGACCGAGGAGGGCGGGCACTCACAGTCACGCCAGTATTCAGCCGTCTGTTCTAGGACCTCGATCACAACCGAGCTCTTGAACATGAGCGAGTGGTCCGCGCCCTTGATGACCTTGACCTGGCACTTGTCCGGGCCCATGGCATTTTCCATCCACCGCACCGCGTTCTCCGCGATCTTCTCGTCCCTATCACCATACCACACACGCACGTTGTGTGGATACGCGCCGTACGAGAAGCCCCACGGCTGTCGGTCGTGGTTCAGGATCTGCAGGAGATCACCGTGCGTGCCCTTCGAAGACTCGGAGTGCGATGCTGCGATGAGCGCGTTGCCGAGCGCGGCCTGGAAGCTCTGCGCAGAGTTGGGTGTCTTCGAGCTGGCGCTCTGTGGTGACTGCACTAAGGGGGGAGAGGAGGGGCTGCCGGCAGTGAACGATATCGAACGTCGGCCACCTCGTCGTGTTGAAGGGGTCGGGGAGCGCGCATCTCGTGACAGGTCCAGCGGAGGGAGGTCTTTGTGTTTGAGCGACGGAGACGGTGATCGAGAGCTCTGCAGTGACGCATTGATCCAGTCAAGCTGATCCAAACCCAAGCCAACCTCACTTCCAGCAGGAACGGTTGGAGGGATCCATGGCGGCGTGGGGACGGGCGGATCAGACATCTTGCTGGCCGTTCCAGGTCTTGAACGGCCCTTCAGAGAGCCCATCGAGCGGAGAGCCTTGAGCTTCTTAGCAGAGCCGTTGCTCTGCTTCTCAGGTGTTGACGCTGGCGTTGGCTGGTTGCTAGTCCCCGACTTGAAGCGTCCGAGGAAGCCCCTTGAGGGCTTTCTAGTTGTGCCGTTCGTTGCTGACCCAGGCTTAGACTCGCTGTCAACCCGCCTCCTCTGAGAACTTGAACTTGCTCGCCCAATAGTGCTGCGGCTGTCAAAGCACCCTTCGAAGTCGCGCAAATCATCGTACTCGCTGAAGGCCGCGGATGAAGTGCTCGGTCGTGGCTGCTGCTCCTGGAGGGCAGCTAGACTGGGCGTGATCGTGGAAGCCGAGTTCGGGGGAGAACGAGGGCTGTTCACAGCGGAAGTGGAGGAGTTCGCTGAGGGTGTGGACGGTGCCGTCGTCTTGACTTCAAACCCAATGCCTTCGAAGGCGATGGTGGGCGGTTTGCCGAGCATCCAGGCTTGCACCTTCCACTCGGCTGCCTGCGCGGTTTTGAGCAACCCGTTAGGGACGTACTTCAGCCACTTGTATCCTCCTATCTCAATGTCAGTCGTTTACATCGTGTCGACATACGGCGACTGGTGCTCACCCCCTTCGCCACCGGCAACCCACGGCGCTAGCAGGCAGATCTCGCCGCGGATTCGCTCCGGGAACTTGTTGGCAAAAGCCATCGCGTACGGCGCGCCGGCGGAATGGGCCATGATACTGCATTGCTCGATGTTGAGCTGATCCAGCACCTCTTCGACCACGCTCGCCCACTCCGGAATGCCCTTGGCGGACCTGTTCTTGGGAACGTCGGTGCGGCCCAATCCCCACCTTTCTCAGGCTTCAGTTATCCGTTCGCGCTGTACAATCTCAGATGAACTTACCGGTCGATCGTAATAAGCCGTATACCCATACATTCCGCCATTTCATCGTAAAGGCCCATGATGTGGCGCACACACCCCAGGCCGAGGAAGACAACAAGCGGGAAGCCGGTGGGGCTCCCCAAATCGGACAAACTCACAGTGAGCGGATTGCCCCGCGACGCGTGCGGGGAGCGGGTGAGGCGCAGGAGCGTGGTCAAGCGAGTGGAACGCAGGTACTGCGCGATGGTCTGCGAGGGGGAGTTGACGGGCACCTTGGTGAGGCCCATCATGTCCAGAGGGGGCAGCGCGGGCTGGTCGGAGATGGTCGTCGAGTACGAGAAGAGGGAGGACTCGCGGCGGTTGTCGGGGCGGGGCGACGACGCGGGGCGGCCCTCGGGAATCGCGTGCGAGAACTGCTGGAAGGAGCGCGCCTTGTGCACCGTGCGGGGCGCGACCGAAGAGCGGTTCTGCGCCTGGATGGTGCGCTGGATCTCCTCGGCCAGCGTGTCGACGGATGACCGCGAGATGAGGTCACCGTCCTCCTCCGCGGTTTGGGGGACCGCCACAGGCTCCGGTTCTGGCTGCTTGCTGTGGGTGAATTGCGAGCCATGCCCGTAACTGGTAGCGTACGAGCTCTTCCGGGAGCGCACCTGCTGTTCGGTAGGGGCATGCGCGCGGATGATCTCGGAGATAGAAGGCGCGACCGTCCGTTGCGGAGTTGTCTGCGAACGCTTCTCGAAGCTCTCGGTCGAGGGACTCATGGAGGACCGAGGCGAGGCGACGCTCTTGATGGTGTCGGCCGTGGCGGGGCGGATAGTATCAGAGCGGGTCGGTGTAGGACGCGAGGTCTTCCGCGGTTTTGGTGGCGGGGAACGAGTGCGCGTAGTGTCTTCGTCTTCGTCTGCGTCCGAATCACGCGCCCTCGAGGACGCTTTTCGGGGCAACGCGCCGCCCAGCGTCACGCCAGGCGGCGGAGTAGGGAGCGGGGGATGGTAGAGTGGATGGAAGCCAGACTTCGCAGAGAATTTCGAGCGCCCTGTCATCCCGCCCATGCCCATGAAGTGGTCGTCACCGCCATAATGGTTCATGCCGTCTACCAGGGCGTCCATCGTCTCTACACCGGCAATGGGGGCGGCAACGACGACCTGGGAGCCGAACACAGGGTCGCGGTAGAAAGCGTCGTCAACAGGCGTCTGCGGGGTGTCCGTGAAGTGGCTGAGGGAGGAGGAGTTGGAGTCGCGGATGGGATAGCTGTAGAAGTCTCCAGGGGCAGGCCCCGGGAAGCCTCGCTTGCTGGAGGGCCCCGACCGCGCGCGCGAGCGGGCCTTCGAGCTCTCCCCCGCCCGGGAGCGCGTGGACTGCTCGTCAAAGCTCGGGAACTCGACGAACCCCAAGTCGATCTCCTGCTCCCGCACCCTGCTCTCCGCCGGCGGGGGCGGCCGCTCCTCGCGCTCTCGGTCGCGCTCGCGGAGACTCTTCGAATAGCCGTGGGTGCCGCTGCCGGCGTCGTGCCGCAGGCTGGCCGTCTTGGACGGGCGGCGGTTGTGGCTGCGCGAGCCTGAGCCCAGCTCTGTGGGGCGGGATATTATCGGCCGCGACACGTCTTGGAATGCATGGAATGCGGAGGGCGACGTCGACTTGTCCGCTGCGTGGGAGCGGGGAGAGCCAGCCGAGGGCTCGGGGGACGTGGGGGAGCGCTGCTCGCGGCGAAGGGAGAGGAAGGAGGACTTCTTCTGTGGTTTCCTGGGTTGCTGGGAGGGCCCGCTGGAGGGCGAATCGTGCGTGAGGACGCGGGTCGACATTTGACGTTGCGGGGTACTGTAGAAAACTTCTGAAGCGAACGTGGCAGGGAAGGAGCGGTGGAAGACACAGAACGGGAGTTATGCAGGTCACAGGCGAGCACAGGGGGCAGTCGCAGACCTGCGTCGCTGTCGGCGACGGCGACGAGGAGGGGCGGGGTATCTGGCGTGATAGCACAAGAGTCGGAGCACTGCGCGCGCTCCCAGGCCCAAAACAAACAATTGGGCGCCTTCTCCCGCCCTCCCTCGCTTCGGCGGCGGGCGATTCATCCCCGTCGGTCCTCGTCTGATCACGCTAGTCCAGGCACAAAAGCAACGCGTTACGGAGTCATCGTACAAGTTCATGGGAGACGTACATGCGAGAAGTGAGGTTAGGACACAGCAAACGAGAGTAGATACGAGTATGGAGTATGCGACGAGAATCCAAGCATGTTGTTACACCTTAAACAGCAATCGTACTATCGTACAACAGGCGTACCTGCAGGGGCAAGGGGTATGAGTGAGGTGCGGCAGAAAAGGTATCCGGCGAGAAACAGTAATGTGTGTCTCGCTAAGTGTCCGTTCAGGCCTAACACGATCGAGATTGCGATGACGACTCGGTCAGCATACGGCTCGCGTTCATGACGTCTGGACGCACATCAATTCACCAGTCGGCGAGGGGATCACTCTTCGAGTTCAAACAAGCCGTCGTGATCCCCTTGGTGTCGCAAGTCCGACGCAGTTCCTCCTGCTCTCCGGGCGACCACAGTTTGAAAGGAGGGTGATTGGTCCCAGAGGGTGTGACCAATCGCCGTAGGGACGACACCGTAGTGGACGAAATGAATGAAGTCCATTCGACGGAGGAAACGTGAAGGGCGCGTCCTAGGACGGCAAACTCCTCCAACTTCGGGCAAGCTCGCGCCACCGCCTGCAACGTCTCCGGATTGACATCGAAGCCGGAGAGGCAGAGCTTCCGCAGGTTGAGAGTTGGAAGGGGCTCGCCGCCGTCGTCGAAGACAGACGGGTGGTGGAGCAAATCGTGTCCCTCGCAATGCAGCGTCTCGAGGTTCTCGCACAGCTCCAGCATCGAGCGGATGCCGTCATCCATCTCGACCGCGTTACCCCGCACGACCCGCAAGTCGCGCAGCGTTTCCCATGAGCCCTGGCAGATGTCCGGCAGAAAGCCAATGTCCACGTCCACGTTGTCGAGTGTCAGGTGCGTGAGCCCGGCCGGCCGGCCCATCATGGGGGGCATTATCGTCAGCAGGACGTTGCGGAGGGTGAGGCTACGGAGATTGGGGAACCTGAACGCGATGCTGTCGTCCCACTCGAGGGACGGGACGACAGGTGCGAATGCGCTGGCGCGCCCACCTGTGAGCAGGCACCCGTCGATGTGCAGGTCCGTCACGGCGCGGGTGTCGACCATCACGTTGAGGAACCTATGCGCGGCCACAGCCAGATCCCCGCCCAAGGTGACAGACCGCAGGCCATGGAGGCCGAGTATGCACCGGAGGCTCTGTATCTCCCGCTCGTCGAGTGCCCCCTCCCCGTCCGCCGTGGGACGGAGGTCGAGCCGCCGCACGAATGAGAGCAGGTCCGGGTTCTCCGTGAGCGTACGCGCGAGCAGATGACATGCGCGATAGGTACGCAGAGAAGGGTTCGCGTAGAGCCGCTTGCGCACGGGCGATACCCATGCCGGGGAGACGAGTGCAAGGCGTTGGAAATCCCTGGGCCACCAATGGTCGTCGCTCTCGAGTATGATAGGGATAAGGTCGTCGACGAGGACCGGGGCGGCGCGAGTGGTGTCCATGGGTCGCTGCGCGCAATGGACGCGATGCTAGTGGTCGGGAGGCAAGGTGCGTTTGGGGGAGACGCAGTGGCAGACAGCCTGGCTGGCCACGGGTGCCATGCCGTACAGACCTGAGACAGACCGCGACGAGAGGGGCAGGCCCATAGCCGAGCGCGCGACCGTGGGCATTCCCCGTGGGCGTCTGTGGGCGTCGCCGTGACTGCGTGACGTCACACCAATCACAAGACGCGTCGACCGCGTTCGGCGCCTACGCGTTCTCCCAGGCGCCCTTCGGTCTGCGACGGCAACCCCGACAAGGATAGGTCGAACACCTGTGTTCTTTCATTTGTACAGAGGCAATTTCTCTCCATTTTTTGAACACATGCACGATAAGCATGACCAGCGTGAAAGAGAGACACGCTGTCAAGCTTATCGCGCATAATGGCCGCCGCAGAAAGCACGCTGGAATAGCCTATCATCAGTGAGCCAGAGTCTCACTGTACAGACGCTAAGATTGACCTCCGACTCCGCGATTTCAGACCACATAGACGGCACCATGGGCCGTGGGTAGAACTCGCGATGAGCTCCAACTCCTGGGTCGTATCTCTTTCCGCCAAGCCACCATGTCGCAGTCAGCTGCTGCCGCCGTTGATAGCAAGACAGAGATTGCCACCGAGAGCGGTCCGGCCCCCTTCGACTCCAAGCTGGCGGACAAGGGCGTGGCGGAAGACGTCTTCGGCGACGAAGAAGATCATGATATCCGGTACAAGACCTTGAGCTGGCCGGTACGTTGGAAATCTGCCACTCATTTCCGCTCGGATTTGCCGACATGACGTCTGCAACAGTTCGTGGCCGCGTTCATGATTGCTGAGATTGTCAGCAATGGCATGCTTACGCTCCCCAACGCGATGGCCGTCGTGGGTGCGTTCAATCATCGCAATCTCTGGAGATCGTGAATTTCTCATGTAGAGGTGTAGGAATCGTGCCCTCGCTCGTCCTCACGATATTTCTGGGCATATTCGCTCTGTATACTGCGAAGCTGCTTATCGACTTCAAGTTGAACCACCCAGAGGTTCACAATATGGGTATGTTGCGGGCCTGTGCGATATGAATGTGAGAGCAACCGTTGACAAGTGCACGGTAGGCGACGCGGGCTTCATTATATTTGGACCTATCGGTAGAGAGATACTATCCGCCGGTACCATCATCTTTGCCATATTTGCGGTTGTAAGTCTTGGATCCCTTACACCGTACATAATGCTACCGCGATGCTGAACCTCGCCATCAACAGGGCTCAGAAATTCTATCTGGTCAACTAGCACTATCTATGCTGTCCAACAACGGCCTGTGTGCGATGGTGTTGCTAGCTATTTTCTCTGTGGCAACGTTCCTCCTCAGCGTCCCTCGAACTCTCGGCGGTCTCAACTGGCTCGGCATCCTGAGTGCTCTGTTCATTACTGTCTGTGGTATCCTAGCCATGATAGGTGCAGGAGCGAACCCCGTCCCTGGTCGAGTGATCGTTGCGACCGTACCGACGACTTTCTACGAAGCGTTCCTTGCTATCACCGGACCGGTACGCTCTCATTAGTTTTTGCATCATGTCAAGTAACTCATACTTGCCGCGGCAGGTGTTCGCATATGCAGGTAAGAGTGGGTGCATCGAGAATTTATGACATGCACCTAAATTCTATGTCAATTCAGGGCATTTCATGTTCGTCACCGTGTAATCCTAGATGTGTTTGCGTCCGGCTGATCTTTGGCAGGTTTTTCATCCTCATCTCAGAGATGCGCAAGCCTGAGGACGCCATGAAGGTTAGTAAAACAAACCGCGCTTGCAGTCATCTAAACGTGCATACCAGGCGGCCTGGGTATTGCAAGTCTTTTCAACTGTCTTCTACGCTGTTTTTAGCGTGGTTGTCTATGTGTACCTAGGAAGCACAGTCGCTTCCCCTGCGCTATTATCACTGCCACCGGTCTGGTCAAAAATCACTTTCGCAATTGGGATGGTCAATTTCCTGATGTACGTTTCCTTCCTTAATTTCCAGTCGCGCACCCGGAGCTTATGCCCGATCTCCCAGCTCCGGCGCCCTGTACGCGCACGCCGCGGCGAAGCTCGTCTTCTTCCGATTCTTCCGGCACTCCCGACATGTCTACTCGCACACCGCTCTGGGATGGGCGATCTGGGTGCTGCTGTGCTTCGGCGCAGTGGCCGTCGCGTTCATTTTCGCCACGGCCGTGCCGATCTTCTCGTACATGACGGGCATCACGGCGTCGCTCTTCGCATCGTGGTACACCTACGGCATCGCCGGCTTCTTCTGGCTCCACGACGCGTTCTACCTGGACGGCGGGCTGCATGCGCTGAAGAGGAGGTGGATCAGCACCTTGCTCGCGGCCGCGACCGTCCTCGCCGGCGCGTTCATGTGTGTCGCCGGAACTTACGTGTCGATCAAGGTTTGTCTATGGCTTCCAGCATGCGGGATCCCCTGTTGACATGTTCACCCTGCTCGCGCAATCGCCCCTATAGCTGATCGCGGACGCGTATAGAGACGGGCTGGTGGGGAGGCCATTCACTTGTTAACGAAGATCGACGAAACTGGCATCCTGCTGCTATTTCGATGTCGTTTGTACTATAGCTATGTAGAGCACAGAGTAGGAGTGCGCCCGAAGTACATACCAGACATGGACCGAATTTGCTTCGCATGTATTAGATTCGTAGCGAGATCCGGCCAGGTTCGCCTTGGCCACCGTCTGAAGCGATCAGAGCCCCGGCACGAGGCTCCGTTGCTCCTGTCCATCGTTCAATCGGCGAACGCAGAGTACGACCACCCTTGATCACATCGACAGTGAACACGACGCTATGATCATCCCACCCGCATTCTCACCCACCAGGTCACTCTCCTGCACTCTACGACGCACCGACTGACGCGACTGTTGACGTACTCTAGCTTGTCATTCACCTCGTCAGCACGATATTGCAGCTGCGCTGCTGGCCCCTGAGCGACGCTCCGAGCTCGGGAGTACGGCTCGGGCAGCTGATTCTGCGATCAAGGACCGAGCGGCCGGAGAGCGTGGCGAGCATGACGAATGCGGGACGCAGGAAGGCCTCCGGACGCGGAACACTGCCGCCGCCCTGCAGGTGCGTGCGCGGTGGCGGCAGCGCCCGCCAGCCCGTCCGCACCCTTCCACGGCCCACGCCTCGCAGCCACGGCCAGCAGCAGCAGTCTACCAGGGGCCGTCTCGCCCGCCCTCGCCCCGTCCCAACTCCAGTGTATTCAGTGTACCAGCTCGCGCGAATAGCACCAGCCGCACATGGCCGCCGCCGCAGCCCCTGCGCCCCCCGCGGCGCTCTACTCGCTCCCCATCGCCGCGCGCCCGCGCCGCACCTGGCGGCAGACCGCGCACGCCGTTGTCTTCCTCGTCGTCTTCCTTTTCGGCCAGCTCATGATCAACGGCTCGCAGTTCGCCGTCCTGCTCCCGCTGCGGCTCCTGCCCCTCCGCGCCGCGCGCAAGCTCTACTACGAGGGCATCCGGTACACCAAGGGCGCGTTCGGCGCGCTGCTCGGTACGTGCGCCTAGCTGTCGTTTTGGGCGGGGAGGGGAAGTGCTGAGAGTGCGTGCGCGCGCCGGGTAGTGCTTATCTGCCAGTGGTTCGCGCCGACCAAGCTCGTGTTGTCGTTTGAGACAGAGGGGCTGGGCAAGTTCACCCCCGAGGAGATCGAGACGCTCGTGGAACGGGACAGGCATGGGAGGGTGGTCTCCCTGAACCTCCCGCAGAAGAGCGTGCTCATAGCGAACCACCAGGTGTGTACGATTAGCCCCTCTAGGGAGCGCAGGGTCTGATGTGCGGTCGTGTGCAAGGTGTATGTGGACTGGATGTACGCCTGGGCGCTGACGTACTACATGGGCACGCACAAGGATGTGTTCATCGTGCTCAAGAAGAGCCTGAAGTGGGTCCCTGTCGTCGGCTGGGTGCGCCTCTTTACTCCGCGTTCCCCCGCCGCGGCGGCTGATGCAGCAACCGTGCTTTGTGGGTGCAGGGAATGCAATTCTACGATTTCATCTTCCTCGCGCGGTCTTGGGCCTCTGACCGACTCCACCTGACGAAGAGCCTCTCCTGGCTCGCACGGCGCTCCGAGAAGGAGGACTCCCCGCTGACGTTCATACTGTACCCGGAGGGCACACTCGTCAGCAAGGATACGCGACCAGTGAGCAAGAAGTACGCGGACAAGCTAGGGATCGTGCGTCACCGTCGAGCGGACGCAGGGAATAAGCTCACAATTCCCCGCCTATAGCCCGATATGACACACACGCTGCTACCCCGCTCAACGGGTCTGCACTACTCGCTGCGGTCGCTCGCACCCCGCATTCCGAGCTTGCAGCTGCTTGATATCACCATGGCCTATCCAGGTAATCCTCTTACCAGGTATACTATCCATTTCGGTTACTAACCCCAATTCAGGCATTCCCCCGCTTGGCTACGGACAGGATTACTACACGCTTCGCTCGGTATTTTGCGACTCTGTACCTCCGCCATCGGTGCATCTGCACATCCGCAAATTCGACGTGAACCGCGAAGTCCCGATCGGGGATGTCTCCGCCAGCAACCCCAGCAAGCTGCCGAACGGATCGGCCAAGTCTGCGGTGGAGGTGGACATACCTGAGGCCGAGCGCGAGGCGTTCGAGTTATGGTTGCGGAACCTGTGGCGCGAGAAGGATCGGCTCATGGGCGACTTCCTCAAGACTGGGCACCTGGACGCGTCGACCGCGTCCGGAAAGCCCGTCGAGATCGAAGTGCCCCTGCGGCTGAAGCACAGGTACGAGATTCTGGACGCGTTCTGCTTCTTCGTGCCTGCAGTCGCCGGGTGGGCGTGGTCCAAGGTTCGGGCAGGCTGAAGGGGGTGCCGTACGCGCGACGAGCAGAGCGACGAAGATTACGACACCCTGCGGTAGCTACCGCTGCACGACACGGACGGACGCATGCATTTGGATTGTACTAGTCGGACGAGATATCCCGGAGCTCGATGTGTGTATGTCGATTAGGAGCGGGCCGCAGTAATAGAGTACTTCGTGCGGGTACATGCGCGCAGGTCGTGGGCTACATGGGGTGCGTCGATGGATCGGTAGAACGTTCGGATGGTGCGGCGGTGGGCACCGAGGCAGGCAGCGGTCGGCGGCGCCGATCACTGGCCCAGGGCGGCCGCGCGCTGGTCCTCGACCCTCTTCACGAGGTACAGGCTCGTGTCGAGGAAGCGGTCGACGCAGTTCGCGAGGCAGCTCTGCTCGCTGCGCGAGAAGGACGACGAGATCGAGCCGACACATCTAGACGGCGCGGATATGGGGGCCGCGGCAGAGCGAGAACGCGCACGGTGAGCAGCGAGGCGCGCGCGGGCGACGAGAAGACGCACTTGTCCCAGCACATGTCGGTGAGCATGTGCACCTGCGTATGGACGCGGTTCTGCGCCTGCTGCGTCTCGATGAAGCTCTCGAGCTCCTTCTGCGGCGTGACGGTCAACGGTCGTTCATTTGGGATGAATGGGCGGCGGTACGCACGCGGGAAGCGGGGTCGAGGTTGAGGTCGGAGATGTCAGCCATGGCGTAAGAAAATTGCTTCGGATCCGGCGAGAAGGGAGGGCTGGGAGAGAAGAGCAGACGGTGCGAGACTGGCGGTGGTCGTGACAGAGTGCAGACGCAGCGCGCGCCACGGTGTCCCGTTCCTGAAAACCGGCTCCGCACGTGGCAAAGCACTCAATTAGGACATGGCGCTAGACGCCCGATCGGGTCGGAGTAGGAAGGAAAGGAGGCGCCCGCAACTTAGAATGAACTTCGCCCCATCCACTCAAGGCAGGCGCGGACAAACGGACGGCCGCCGACCCCTCTAGGGTGAGCTAGAACGAGCTCATATATATTGAAAACTGCTCTTTGAAGTGGCAGACAATTCTGGGTCTCTGTATGGACGCTAGAACCTCTTGACCACGGCGCGTACTCCTAGTGGCTCATTCAGTGCCACGGTCCCTGAGCCTTGGGAGATCATGAGCTGAGGCGAACGAGCCGTGATGACGGGTGGTAAGTGTGCCGCGAGGCTCAGATTTTCACCGACGGCTGAACGGGACCGGTATCGCTCCGAGCGATGATGCGCGCCGTCAAGTACACGCAGCGTTCAACGCAGCGGCGCGAGAGGCTCCGAAGTCTATTCGGCGGTAGAGGAGGTATGACCGGTGCGAAACATACGGCTGGGAAGACCCCTCGTTCTATTTGCAAAGACGTGCGAGCACACCATTCAAGTCCAAGGGCGGCCAGGGAAATGGATCGGGGAAGCACTCACGCCTTTGTGCAACAGCACGCGAGTACACCTGAACGGATCGGATGGAAATTAGCTGCGAGGGAGGAGGAATCAGCTGCTGCGCGCTAGCGCGGTCAGAAGGTCTCATAGAATGATACAGAACGAGACGAGATGGGCGGGGGGCAAGAGGCTTGGGACAGCGCATCCCGGTGGAGGGAACGACGAGCCCCACGCCCATCATCAGCGTTCATATCCGCAGAGGGGGCCATGCAACATACCGGCACGGTTGACATGTTTTGTACGTGAAGTGGAATCTGGACAGGGCGGATGAACAGGGTGAACTATTCCGCGAAGGAGAGGGGCAGGGTCCTGGAGGCATATGACACAAGGAGCTTTTAGATGCTCTGCGGGATCGATGAGAAGTGCGAGATGGTGTTCATCTATCGCCTGAAATGTCTCCCGCGATGCAAGGAGGGTTATCGGGCGATCACGAGCGCAGTAGAAGACGTGCACAGGGCGGTGCGGTGGACGTGCGCAACGGCGAGTGTTTATTGTAAGACGGACGGCGGAGATCCGGAGAAAGGAGAGGGACCGCGTGTGTACGACCACACATGCTCGGCGGTGGGCCGCCAACAAAAGAGGAAGGACAAGCGGGGGAGTACAAGGATGGAGGAGGAAGAGACAACGGGACGGGGTGTTGCCTAAAGCGGACGGTTGCTGGAGGGAGTTGCCGAAGACATTGTACTCGGCGCGGCCAGGAAAGCTGCCCAGGCTGGGCTGCGAGGGTGTGCATTTGCATCCGCGAACATGGCGGGCGGGGGCTCTGGACGCGCGTGCGAAGATCCTATCTGGATGTGTAATCCGCGCGCATCAGCGCTGGCCGTGCCGACTGAGACGCCTGCTGAGCGCAAGCGCAACGCCTCGCGCCCTGAGCTCGGTCGGTGTCTTTTTCCTCGCTGTTCATTATGCGCCGGCCTGCGCTCATGTGCTAGCCCGTGCAGCCTCGTTCTCTCCGTGCCGCGCCTTGTCTTCGTCCCGGCCAGCGTTGATTGATTCAACGTCGCCGCATTCAGGCATACCCTTTTCGTCCGGCTCGACCACCCTCGGTCGCTTTCTGCCCTCCAGGGTCCGGCTTCCCGCGCCATTCTTCGCCCACACCGGCCGCATCGATCGCCCAAGGGCTGATGAATATCGGACAACGTTCTTCTCATCCTCTTGTTTACACGTGAGATCCCTCGCGAGATTCGAGAAGTCCCCTCTCATGCGTCCAGCGATAAAAGGCACCTCCTCCACCGCAAATCGCTTTGACGCCTCGTGCTGAGAGGGTCAGTACTTCCGTAATTGCCTCGTGCACCTGCTCTTTCCCCTCTTCATGGCGTCATCCTCCTCAGCAGACCGTTACGCCGCCAACATCCAGGGATGGAACATCCAGCAGGTCAACACACCGTAGGCGCTTTTCTCCGCCCACCCGCCGCTCTCCCTCACCCTTCGTCAGCCCACAGTACCTCGGCCGAAAAACTCTCCCCATCAAGCGCGGGGACGCCGAGCCCTTGACCAGAGAGGACCTCCAGTACGACCTGCTCTACTACATCTTCACCGACTCCACAAAGGCCTTCGTCGACCACCTCGCCCCCCACCGTCCCGTCGTCAACTTCTGTGACCTCTACGTCAATGCGCTCTACAACTCCCCCAAGTGTTCCAAGGTCCTCAAGGACAAAATGGTCGAGACCCCCGCCTTCGCCATCGAGTTCGCGAAAATTGCACTCTTGACCAACGTCGGGCGCATCAACACGACCATGGCGTGTGAGTACCGCCCGCGCCCGTTATATTCACCCCGGTGTTCCTCGCCGTCGCTGACCGCCAGCAGTCTTTCCAGAGATGAAAACTGCTCTTCGGAGCTACCACCCGGTTCCCTCCTTGCAGAAGACCGATGGGAACCTCCAAGACGCTCCTCGGATCAAGAACTGCCTGAAGGCGGCGCTTTTGCCTTTTGAATTCAAGACGCCCCCTCCGTCATCACCGGCCGAAATTCTCGAGAAGGCGGTGAGTGCGCGTCGGCCCCAGGCGCAAGGCAATTTGCTGACCGTCCCTGGCAGCGCGCGGGACACATACCCCCGACGAGCGTCGTGAACCTCATCTTCGTGCTCTCGAACTCCAATCACGCGATGGTGCGCTCGCATCTGTCCCGCCCGCAGCGGCCGCTGACCGTGCGTGACAAACTGTAGACGGTGGCGCAAAAGCACTTCGATCCGCCGGTCGAGTTCCTCGACCTGTTCTTGCCCATCAACCTGTCGTCCGCGTCGCGCGCGCGCGTCTTCCTGTGGATCATGTTCCACTACCTCTCGGGGCCCGAGCGGCTGAACCCGTTCGACGACGAGTACTCGCGCGCGAACCCCGGTCGCGTCCCGCGCATGCGCCCGCTCACGCGCGAGGAGCAGGCGCAGGAGAACGTCGACCCGGTGGACGAGGTCGAGTGGGGGAAGCGCATGAGCGCGCTCCGCAGCAAGTTCCTGCGCGAGCTGGTGGACGAGATGGAGCAGGAGAAGCGGCGCAAGAAGAACCCTCCCCCGCCACCGCCGCCTGTGCCGTCCACGTCGTACTCCGGTGAGTCCGAGCTGCTAGGCATCGGAGAATTTTGTTCGACGGGATGGACGGCGCGCTAACCTTGGGGTGCAGCTACGGAGGCGGCAATGCTCCGACAGGCTCGCGCGCAGCGGTATGCAGCGTCCGAAGGCCCCGGGAGCCGAGGCTCGTCGCACTCGCATGAGAGCCGTCCGCACGGTCAATCGTCTTACGAGTCGAGCTCTCGGCCGCTCCCGCAGCTGGAACCGTTCAGAGGTACGTCACACATATTGTTACGGCAGTCAGAGGACCAAATGCGTTTGTCTTTCTAGGCGACATATCCGGAGAGGATCCCAACCAAGAGCGCTCGATGCTGAACCGTAAGACAGCTTCACGCCGTTGTCCGTCGTATCATGGTGATTTATCCGCAACGCAGAGGCCTGGCATGTCATCAACTCCTCCGATCCGTTGGACGACTCAGATAAAGAGGGAGACGACCACGTCCGCCTCGAGTATAGTGCGTCGCGCCCTGCTCGTCCCCACTAAACACCTTGCTGATGATTCTCAATGGTAGACCGTCGTCTGCGGGTGCTCGCCCGCCTCCGCGGCAAAGAGCCAACGCCGGAGCCGGAGCCCCAGCCGGGGAGCAGCACCCAGGGAGACTCGGGGCAGCCGACCGGGAGGCTGCAGCACGTGCAGTCCTGGCGTTGACCGGACGCGACCCGGTATGCGTCTCTCGCCTTTTTGCTTTGCTTGTCAGTTGTCAGTCGGTGCGTCGCCCCCGCGTGATGCTTGTTGTCAGTCAGACGTGCTCACCTTGCCGGGATAGGGCCTATGGCACCCGTCGAGCGGTGCGACTGCTTTCGCCGATGCACGATGATGCATGATGATGATGATCTCACCTGTCCTGTCCCTTCCGCGCAACGGCCTTCCCCAGATGCTCGATGCCCGATGCTCCCATCCATCCGTCCGTCCGTCTCTCCTGCCAGTGTCCGACTAGTACTTCCCCACTATATCAGTAGCGTAGGTAATGTTTACATGCACCCCCTAATCTCCCGCACCGCGCGCCCCATGTATCTCTCCCGCCAACCTGTCGAAAAACCAGCTAGAATGTATCCCTCTTGCTTCCATGCTCGGAGCTCTGTAAGCTTGCAAATCTTCTCTCGGACCCTGCGGCGGAGCTCGGTCGCGGCGTCGAGATTCTCGAGCACGTCAAGCCGCCGGGTTCACACGTCACGCCAACAGACTTTCGTTCCATGGCATTTTATTGGGTTGTGTGGGTACGTGAGGTAAGGGAGAAGCGGGGCGCGGGCACAGCCCGGCCACCGTCATCTTCTCGGGGTGGCTGCGGTGATACTGGTGGTAGTGGTGGTGGTGCGGATACAGTGGTGTCAACGGGCGGGCTAGTAGCTACGGCGGCAAGGAGTGTGGGCGGTGTTGCGCACGGATGCGGCGTGCGAGCGCGGAGACCAGCTCCGAGGCGGTTTGACAGGGTTTGATTGCGCGGCGGGCAGCCAGCAGCAGTCGAGTGTTTGGTCACTGGTCGCTGGAGCGCAGGAGGCCAGAGGCGGGTGGACCGCCCGGGGCGGCGCAGCCGGCCTCGAGCTCCCCACGCCGCCTCGGAGAACGCCAGCGTCGACATCGTACAACACCCCCGAAGGCGATTCCCGAACCAGCACGGCAGGAACGAAAACAAGAAGAAAAACAAGAGGCGGTCTAAACCGGGGGGGGGGGGGGGGGTGTTAGGGAGACACAGACACAGGGCGTTCCGGGGAATAAGAATACAAGCAGTATCCGTTATCAACTATCCACAGAGAGGAACCGTTTACGTTACGATGCGGGGCCAAAGGAGAGACCGGACCGGGGACGGGAGACAGGTATGCGCGAATCCGCTGCAGGCGCGTTAGAACGCGCCTGGCATCGCGAGGATCGGGTGCTCGAAGCCAACGCGGCCGCGCTGGGGCAGCTCGGGCGGCGCGCTGTGCCTGCGGCTCTTGCGCTCGGCCTCCTCCTCGCGGTCTATCTCGCCCGGGGCGGGGACCGCGATCGAGGGCGGGGTCGTGCGGCGGCGCAGGCGGCTGAGCATGTTGTGCGCGGTGCGCTCGCGCGAAGCGGTGAACGCGAGCAGGTTGGACTCGGTGAGTTCAATCGGGGACGACGAAGTGGTGCGCGGCACGACGGTGGTCGTGACCTGCAGCTTCGGGGCCAGAGGCGAGCGCGGGGAGACGGGAGGGAGGCAGGGCGTAGGCTGGGCGATCTTCACCGCAGGCGCCTCGGGGGCGGCACGCGTCGGGAAGCGCAGACGACCGACCGCGCTGGGGAGCGCAGGTCGCGTCTTCGGCGGCTCGGGCGTAACCTTGATCACGGGCTGCTCTACACGAGCAGGCGTGCGCAGGAAAGAGGGGAGGCGCATGGAGGGGCGCGCGGGTGCCTCATGCGCCGCGACATGGCCGCTCGAGCTGAGGCGAGCCGTGATCTGATCGAGAGAGGGGAGAGCTTTCCTTTTGGTCGAGGAGGGCTTCACGGGAGCCGACCGCAGGGGCGCCTTGGGATGCACATCTCCGGGGAGGCGGAAGTCCACCTGTTCAACCCAGGGTTCGCAGGAGGGAGCGACGGGACGGCCCAGCTGCAGCGCCTCGAACACTTCCAAGGGCGATTCGAGACCAGGAGAAGGCAGGGTGTAGTGGAAGACCGCAGGCGACTCGGGGGGCGTGACGGGTGTGAAGGTGGCGGAAGGCGAGGGTGGCGCCTGCACTTTCGAGAGGAACAGCGCACGCCGTTCGACTGCGGTAGCAGCACGCGTTCAGTACATAAACGAGCGGGAGGACGGGAGGTGGGCAGTACGCACCCTGCTTGGTTCGGTGAACCTTGAGCGCAATCTCCTTGCGGAGATCGGTGGTCTTCTTGCTTCCCAAGGCCGCGTTTCTCTCCCTGGTGGCCTGTAGCATGGCTTCGAACCTTTCCCTCTCGAGACCCTTGCCTGTGACCGGCGCGTCCTTGGGCCGCAGAGGAGACAGCTGCTTCGGGGTGACCACCGCGGGGGGCGGGGGCGAGAGGAGCACGGGGCGGAAGCTGTCTTGATCGTCGCTGAGGAAGGAGCACTGGGAGAAGGGGGAGAAGGGCTCCGGGGTAGGCTCCTCGGGAGACGCGAGGGAGATGGCAATCTCTGGGACGGGGGAGAGTGCGAGCTGCATGGTGACGCGACGGATTAGAAGCGGGGGGACAGGGACTGCTGCTGTGATTGCGGAGGAAATTAGGACGCGGGGGCGACCAGCACCAGTGAACACTTGTGCGGAATGAGCACCGGATGAAAGTCGGGGTAGGGTAGAAGAAGGAAAGAAAGCCCGGAAGGAAAGCTGGCACCACAGGAACCCGAGAAGATGAAGGAAAGAGAGAAAGATGAAGAGGCGGGGGATGGAGGAGAACAAGGCTGGATGAGCGCAGGACGCGCTGTGCCCGACTGATGTCCCCGCAGCACAGACGCCCGTCCACCGCTGAGCGTCTGCAGTGCACCATCATCCCATCCGCGTCTCAGCCCAAGAGCCTGGCAACCACACCGAGCTTCGCACCAGCCCACTCCGCCCTCTCCTGGCCGCGGCATGGCCCGACCCGCCTCTCTCCAATCTCCCCGACCAGACTCGCCGCTGCGGTGGCGGCCGTCGCCCGCAGGCCGCGCTCGTTGACGTGGCCGCTTTCTCAGCTCTGATGGCGACTCGCACTCGAACGCGCAATTTCGTACAAGTCTCGGTCTGCAGATGTGAACGCTCTCTAGGCACAGGTCTCTCATCACGCCCATGATCCCACTCAATCGTGCTCTGATCCTGCCCTGATGTCTTGCTCCTCTGTCTCTCTCTCCCAAACGCCACGGACTTACAGGGACTTACACGGCCTTGCGCAACGCATGCGATACGTGGCAGCGAACGCACTCGAGAGCCCACAGATTGCACCGTCGCCAAGCCCGCTGCGCACGGGAGCATCCACTTTCTCTCGACGCTCGTCGATGACAACGCCAAGCAAGATCGCCTGTCATGCCACGGCTCTGTAACCGTCCTTGTAATCTACATACAACAATCTATACACAAACGCGGTCCCGCGTTGTACAACGTACAATGCTGCTTTTTTTGTCTCCCACCCGGCCGAGCCCGCTCACAGTCCCTCCGCCTTGACCGCCTCCGCCAGCTTCTGACGGAAGAGGTTCTCGGCCTCCACCCAGACCCGCGCTGTCTTGCGGTTGGGCAGCTCCAGCAGCGACGGCAACAGAGCCGCGCTGAACTGTTCTGACGCCTCCCGCGGAAGCAGCGTCGGCAGGTGATCAATGGATACCACCGAAAGCGAAGGCAGGCTGTCGCTACGACGGTACGTGTGAGCTACGTAATGCCTTCATGAAAGTCATGAACTGCCAGATGCCACTCACCCGGGCGCTGCGGAACTTTGGGGAAGCTCGACAGGGACGGTCGGATGTGAGAAGGTGGTGTTGATATCGTAGACGGGCAGCGGGTTGAAGGGGTTCGTGGTGTCACAGCTCACGTCGACGACCACCCGTAGCCGCCTGTTCTTGCCTGCGTCCGCGATCTGCTGCTTAGTGAGGAACGGCGGGATCTTCGAGCTGAGGTAGATGCAGTTGACGAAGATGTCGACGTCCAGGATCTCCTGGAAGGGGCCGCCCTTGGCCGTCTCGGCCATGTCCCACTTCAAGATGTCGTCCCTGGAGACATGTCAGCCCGCGTCATCGACAGACGGTGAGAACAGCAGCACGCACTCCTCGACGCCAATCTTGCGGAAGAGGTCGACAGCACCGCTCCCGCAGCGCCCGAGCGCGCCGATCACGAGAACCCTCAGGCCCTTGCCGCTGCCCCCGAGGACCTTCTTCACGCCATCGACCATCGCCGCCTCGTTCTCGAACGGCTCGAGCTGCCCGAGAGTCTGCCCGCTGCGCTCCGCCGCGAGCGCAAGCGCGCCCGCGGCCGAGCCCGCGAAGCCGGCGTGGTAGCCGAACGCGGCGACGCGCCGGCCGTGCTCGTCCGTCAGGAACTCGAGGTCGTAGAGCGTGCCGCCACCACGGTGGAAGCGCGAGAGGACCTTGGACCAGCCCGCCTGCTGCTTGTAGCAGTGCGCGAACTGGATGTGCGTGTGCGGGAGGGGCTCGTCCGACTCGGGGAGCTCCTTCAGGCCAATGATCGGGATGTCCTTCGGGGCGGACGGCCAGGTATTGTGGTCTACGAGCTCGCAGCCGACACTGTAGGTGCCTGTGAGCGAGGTTGATGGATGCATAGCAATCGTTGGGACTTACGCCTCGTACTCCTCATCCTTGAATATCCGCTGGCTGTCGCGCTCAACGAAGATCTGGAAGTCCGCATCGATGAGCTTCTTGGCGGTGGTGGGCGTAATGGCCGTGCGCCGTTCGAACGGCTTCTTTTCGCAGCGGAGCCAGAGGGATTGCTTGACCATGGTGTCGTGCAGGTGGTGGCGGTGGTTGTGAGTGCTGCGATGGCCGCACTTGTCCAGTTTTGTGGGAGAGAGACGCGGTCAGAATGACTCTGCCTCAAATTCTGCGCACGTGACGCGATGAGATTGAGTGATCGGGCATCGAGATCTGCTCGCGACGCGCCGCCGCTTGCCCCAGATCACTCCAGCCACAGCACAAGTTGCCTGTCCACCCTCAGCAGTTCAACGAAATGCCTGGCCGCGTCAAGAAACGTTCGCCTCTCAAGGCACCTGGTAAGCTCAATATAATCCGCAAAATCACCGTACGCTCACGGCTTGAACCAGAACGGCCGTACATTGCCCTCGGACTCGAGGGTTCGGCCAATAAACTCGGGGCAGGGATCATCAAGCACTCCCCAGACGGCTCGACGCACGTCCTCTCGAATGTCAGGCACACATATATCACGCCTGCTGGCGAGGGCTTCTTGCCCCGCGATACCGCACAGCACCATCGTGAATGGGCGCTGACGGTCATCAACGATGCTCTCAGCAAGGCGGGGGTATCTCTGCATGACATCGATTGCATCTGCTTCACCAAAGGTTCGCACATCATGCATATACCGCGAAGTCCAGATTCAGTGTTGACTCGGTGTGTAGGTCCGGGGATGGGTGCACCGCTAGTGTCTGTTGCGCTCGTTGCTCGCACGCTATCACTGTTGTACAACAAGCCCTTGGTCGGGGTAAACCACTGCGTTGGACGTGAGTAATTCTAGATACCATAACGCACATTCCGCTGACTTTACCCCGCTCAGACATTGAGATGGGCCGGCAGATTACCGGAGCAAGCAACCCGGTGGTACTGTACGTCTCGGGCGGAAACACGCAAGTGATCGCCTACTCGCAACAGTGCTACCGCATCTTCGGGGAGACCCTCGATATCGCCGTCGGGAACTGCCTCGACCGCTTCGCCCGGGTCATCAACCTCAGCAATGCCCCCAGCCCCGGGTACAATATCGAGCAGGAAGCAAAGAAGTGCGTGCTCGGTGCCCATCCCGTCAGTGTGAGAGGCTGATCGTGGCGCAGGGGGAAGCGATTGCTCCCGCTGCCCTATACCACCAAAGGCATGGACATCAGCCTGTCGGGGATCCTGACCTCCACCGAGGCGTACACGCTCGACAAGCGGTTCCGCGCGAACGGGCCGTCTGCGGACGACAGCGAGGACATCATCACCCCACAGGACCTCTGCTTCTCGCTCCAGGAGACCGTGTTTGCGATGCTAGTCGAGATCACGGAGCGCGCGATGGCGCACATCGGGAGCAAGGAGGTGCTCATCGTGGGAGGCGTCGGGTGTGAGTACATCCCCAATCTCTGTCCCCAGTCGACTTGTGCTGTGCAATACAGCTGGGACCCACTTGGAACTATTTGCTCACCGCATCGCCTCCCGCAGGCAACGAGAGGCTCCAGGAGATGATGGGCGTCATGGCGAGGGAGCGTGGCGGGAACGTCTTCGCCACAGATGAGCGGTGCGCAGCGGCATCTGTCAATATGCACGGCTCCTTTGCTTAGTCCCCCTGGATTTGCCCTTTCTCAGATTTTGCATCGACAACGGCATCATGATAGCCCAGGCCGGGCTGCTCAGCTTCCGCATGGGACAGCAGACGCCACTCGCGAAGAGTACTTGTACACAGCGGTGAGTTTTCTTGCCATTGTCATGAGCGGTTTGTTATCGTTTACTAACGTATCATAGATTCCGGACGGACGAAGTTCATGTTGCGTGGAGAGCGTGAGGTCGAGGTAGCTGTTTGACTCTGGTGTATCTTTGACTGTACTGGTACGTGACCCTGATGTATCGATTCTTGTTCTTCATCGACGCTGGGATGGATGGATGTGGTACGACCTCGGGATGGAGGGTTCATTATATACGGTACGTGGACAGTATAGAGTAGAGAGGAGTGAGAGGACGGTATACGAGGAACAAGGGGCTATATCGGGATATACTGAACGTTCCCAAGAATCTATCATAGGGCCACTCATGCAGGAGCGACGTTTCCCTCCACAAGCGTCCACCCCTCCGGATCCGCCTCCGCCATCTCCGCGCGCAGCCCTTCAAACGCATCCCACCACCACTGGTTCACCTCCTCGTACTGGGGGTCGCCTCTCCCTGGACGCGTCCGCCACGGCTTGTCGCTCAGGATATAGTGCACGCAGCGGACCTCCTCGTCGCGCCACAGCTGCGGGTGGATGATGCGGAGCGTCTTGAGCGCATTGTAGCACCACGGCAGCGGCTTCCAGCGGCCCCGGAACACCTCGGCGAGCAGGTCCTGGTCGGGGAACATGAAGTTCGGGACGAGCGGCGACTCCTCGAGGAAGCGGCGGAGTTCTCGTGAGGTGTCCAGCGACGGACGCAGCACGACGAGGCCGCTGTTGAGCAGGTGGTATGGACGAGGGCTGCTTGCCTCTATCTGCGGTGGCGTGGTCAGGCCGTCCGGATGCGAGACCGAGGAGTGGGCGCAGTTCTCGGGTATCCTGCGCGGTGCGTTAGTGTGTGCGGCACGGACGAGGCGCGGCGAGGCAAAAGCGTCTTACCAGTCCTTGGGGTAATGCGGCAGTTTGCGCGGGTTGCACGCGCATACGTGAGCGGCCGCGATGTGGTCCACGGGGAGATCAAAGTCCATGAGCTCGTCCATGTTGCGCTTCACGACCATGTCCGCGTCCAGCGCGACCAACCGCTGTCGCACAGAATCAGTGGCCCGGCAATGGCATATACGAAGGGCTTATACGAACATCGTACTCGAACAGCTCGAACATCCTGCATTCAGGTCAACGAGCTGAGCTATGCCACAGCCGAGACACACATTACGTACCGAAGCTTCGTCCACGTCTCGGCAAATCTGATGTCATGGTCCGAAAGCTTGTGGTCCTTTGGGTATAGCGGATCGACCTCCTTGATATCGATGCCCCTGCGTGTGACGACATCTCGCACTTCTTGTGGTAGTGCGGGGGTGGCCATCACCACCAGTGGGTATTTCGATCCTACATCTACCAAAGTCTTGTGTAAGACCAGCAGGCCTGGAAGATATTCCTTCGTTGTGATGAGGGTGAGATAGGCACAACGGGGCATGGTGGGGTATTCCGGGGCAGGTGAGTATGGGGAAGGCCAGGTTCCAGCGGGGATTGGACTTATAGCTGGTGGCTGACAGAGCAGCTGCGAGACTCGCCGGGCATTCGACTCCCCCGTTCGTGGCTGCAAGCTCGCGACATTTAGTGTTATCGATCGTCAGCCTCCATCGTACATGGCAGGGACGATCCTGCTGCAGGGTTCACCACAGCAAAAATTCCCTGCAGATGTCCTGCGCGCTGAGTTTCGCCCACTCGGCGGCGAGCCTCGTGCTCACGAGCGCTGACGTGGTAATATCGGAGGAAGCCTCAAGAAGAGTAGAGGAGCAATCCAGGAATGGCAGCCGACCAACCACGACTAGTTCCGGTCGCTCAGGCGCAATCGCCGGCCATGAGTTCTTCATGCCAGAGGCCGCCCATCTGCGCCGAGCAGTTTCAGGGCGGTCGCAGAGGTTCTCAGCATGTGGACAAGAAGGCGCAACAATAAAACTTAGTCCCGGTGGCATCTCATGCGCATAGCATTGGCATGGTCATACAGAAGAGGCGTCGTGTGGCGAGAGGAAAAAAAGTAATGCGACAACAGATGAGAACACGAGAGCAATCTACCGCAGGCGGCTGCAGGGAACCACGATAGATCAGCATCGATGCGTTTTGTGAGTGGCCGTAATACGTACCGAGCCTCACGCTCACTCTCCAGGAGAGCCAGGATGTCCTTCTCGCGGACGGGGCCCTTCACGTTACGGATGATGGACCGGGTCGGGTCATCCATGAACTCGACGCGGACCTGCGTGACACCACCACGGGAGCCAGTGCGCCCAAGGACCTGTTGAACGGCGCAGATTTGCGACATCTACGGTCAGGACTTGCTCCAAGGCGAAAAGAAAACGGCTGAATGGACCTTAATGACGGTAGCGAGCTTGACGGGGGCTTTTGAGGAGTCCTGTCGTACGCTGTCAGCACTGCAGCATACTGAGACGTCTGTGCATCGTTGCTCACCATTTTTGCTGGTGGGGAGGCCGAGGGCGAAGCTGGCGATGGTTTTGGCGGGTCGGTGTACTGGGTAGAAAATTAAGGTTCACGTTTCGAGCAGAGTTCAGCCCCGCCGGACATTGCCGAGGCGCGCCTCGCACCAGACTCCTACTCAGTCTCACCGCGGGCCGGACCTTCCGCTGAATGTTATGGGCGCTCAAAGCAACGCCCACGCCGGACGTCCTATGGCAGGCATGACATTACGATAGGGGTTTAGGATATCGATACAGGAATAGAGTAGAGATGGGCCCGGAGGTGAGATGAATCTATGGTGGAGACACTCTACGATGTCATGACTGCGTCTTCGCCTCGGCCTCCAGCACCTGGTCAGCTACCAGAGTTTTGGCTCGCCTTTCCGTAGCTTTACCCTTCAAGACGTTCTCGATGTAGAACTCGCCGGCCTGCGTGGAAGAGGGTGAGCATATAAGCTGAGTCAAGGTGATGAAATACGGCTGACCTTGTAGCTGCTACGAACGAGCGGACCACTAGCGACGTATAGGAAGCCCATGTCTTCCGCTACCTGCTTCCAGCGCTCGAACTCGGACGGCTCTACATACCGGTCGACCTTCATGTGCCGCTTCGTTGGCCGCATGTACTGGCCGAATGTGACCACGTCCACGTCAGCTTTACGTAGCTCTGTGATCGAGGGTAGAACCGTTAGTGACGCTCATACAACTACATCCTCCGAGGGCGGAGCCTGACCTTGCAGGGCGTGCATAATTTGATCCTCATTTTCGCCGACACCGAGCATCATGCTTGTCTTTGTGACTCGAACACCCTCCTTCTTCGCATGAGCCAGTACGCTCAGACTCTGCCTGAACGTCGCGCGCCGGTCGCGGACATATGGCGTGAGGGCCTCCACGGTCTCGATGTTGTGCGCATACACGTCCAGACCAGACTTCGCCACTACAGAGACGTCTGCCAGATTGCCCCTGAAGTCGCCGGTCAGAGCTTCGACCAGAATCTGGGGAGCCCTACAGAGGGGCGTTAGCCTATGCTGGCAGCATTAGATGGCCGAGCGCGCACTTCTGTTTGATCTTCATAATGGTCTCGGCGAAGTGGTGAGCTCCGCCGTCGGCGAGATCTGAAAGGACTCGTCAGATTGCATAGAGCCGAAAGAAGGTGAAGTGTACGCTACCATCACGGTCCACGGTGGTCAAGACAATGTAGCCCAAGCCCCAGCGGCTGATGGCTTCGGCAGTGTTCTCCGGCTCATGAGGGTCCAATGGAGGTGGGGTCCTGCTCGTCTTCACTGAGCAGAACCTGCAACCACGAGTGCAAGTGTCACCCATGAGCTGTTCATACAGTCAGCTACCATAGATGCAATAGACCCGCACACGCCGTACCATGATCGTGGCAGTAGCACCCTTCTTCCCTTCGGCCTCGGTAGCACCCTCCTTGCCACCCCAGCAATCGCCGATGTTAGGGCATCGTGCTTCCTCGCAGACCGTATGCAAGTTCAGGCCGCGGAGATCCTTCTTAATCTTCGAGAAAGAAGCGCCCTTCGGAATGGTCGTCTTCAGGTAGGACGGAAGCCGCGGTCTACAGCGGGCCCACTCTGAGTTACCGCCCATATGAGAAACGACCGGGCAGCACTCACTGAGACGTGTTTCCAAGGACCACCTTCTCAGGGACCCTGTCCGCGATGAAGTCGTCCAGTGAAGGGCCGTCCTCGAGTGTCTGACTAAACCGGCTCTGGGACGAAGACGGGGTGGCCAGGCACCGCGCATGCACCCGCACGGCGCGCGCTGCGCGAACGGTCGACCGAGCTGGCAGTGTAGAGAAAGACATATCCAGATGAAGCTGAGTGCCTGGGTCCCGAGAGAGAAGACGGAAGTGGCCTGTAATATACGAGGCTGAGCGCTGCTGAGAGCTCCGGAGCTCGAGTCGACCCACAGACACATAGCCGCCGGCATGCCTGCAATGGGAAACCGCGCCCGATCGCGCCAGCACGCGCCGGCGCGGGTGAGCCGTCGGCCACAACGCCTCACCGTCTGTTCCGCTTCGCGCTACTCGCTGAGCGTCGTCTGGCTCGCCATGAACGCTCTCTCACGACGGGAGGAGGAGACCTTGCTGAAGAAGACGAAGGAACATGCGTTGAAGGAGTGCGACCCCATAGTGAAAGGTGAGGCTCTCCGCGTTTACTCGCGTACATGCGACCCCAAATTCACTTGGTTGCGCAGAATTTGCCGAGTGCGCCGAGGGGCGTACATTCACCGTCGCATGGAAATGCAGGGGGAAATATAAGGCCGTACAAGACTGTATGCTCCATTAGTGCGTGTTCGTTTCATGGCTTGCAGAAGCTGGTCTCAAGATTGCTACAGCACAGGGCCGGAAGGCATGGCGCTGGTCCGCGCAGAATACCTCCGTCTGCGCAACGAGCAGGAGCAGAACGCAAACAAGAAGCCTTCTTGATGCGGGCGCATGCACTTGAAATGACATCCTGTCCTCCACCATGCCGGAGCCTGGTTCACGCGAACACGACGTTACCACCCGTGTCGTAGTGAGCATGCAGTAAAGACGGGCGCGCGGAGGCTTCCAGCCGTCTCCAAAGCAGCACAACCGAGGTATAGTGCGAATCGTCCGAGATACGTATTACGATAATGGGATAGGTGCAGACATGGAAGCAATACATCCAAAGATAGATACTGGATAACAGAACCACTTCTACTTCTTTCCGGCCGCAGCGAACCACTGCTGGCGCAAAGCCATAACGGAGGTGATGATACTGCAATTGTGGTGAGACGGACGAGTAACGTCTCGCGGAGAAAGACGGTCACGTACCCGAATATGCCAAGGACACCGTCGTTGAGGTTGACCAAACCGATGTTCGTCGCGGGGATCCAGACATCGAGGATGTCAATGACAAACTGGTAGCGGACGGCCTCCCGCGCGGCCTGAAGGTCATGCAGCTTGAGGTCACGCTCAGCCTCCAAGCTCTTCTCCGCCCAAGTCTGGCTCTGAAGCTTCTTGACCTCGTTGGCCAACCGGCCAGCCTGTTCATGGTACATGAGAGCCGTCGAATATGAGAAAGGCGTTTGGACTAACCTTGAGGAGGCCATGGGTGATGCTGAACACAATTCCGGTGAACCAGAATTGCATCAAGCGCTTGTTCACCTTCTGAGCCGTGGATGGCTGCAGGTTGAAGAACTTGATGGAGTTCGCCTAGACATGACAGGTATTCAGCCATGCGGGTTGTGAACTTCGTATAAGATGTTGTCACGTACCCAAGCAACGTTGTCCAAGGCAAGGTAGGTCGTGTATGAGAGGTGTCTGGCAACGGCAGTGATACGCTCCCCTGTCTCGCCAGGGGCAGCAAGGGCGCGCAGAGCGGCTTGCGCACTCTCTACGAACTTTCCGAGACGAAGAACTGTCCACAACACAGTGTCATTCTTGCGTCCGTAGCCTCGGGTTGTAGGATTGGCGACTCACGTTTGCGCCCTAGAGCAAGGTGCGACTTCAAGGCATCCCACCTCGCGGCTTGGATCTTGTATCCGCGCGAGAGCAGCAACCAAGCGAAGAAACGCGCAAAGTATTGCAGACCACGGTAGAGCTACACACCAATTCGTTGAGCACGTCGGGGCGATCGGGCTTTCGGACGTAGGGAGGTCGCGTGTAGTGGGATGAGGTCATACCTTGTCCCTTCCGATGGTGGTGTTCAGCACACGGAGCGACTGCGAAGTCACTGGATGAAGGACGAGTTGGGATGCAATGCTCGCCATGTTGCTAGGTCTTGAGAGGGTCGCGGTAGGGAGAGGTGAAAGCGGAGGTAGAGATGCACGTTGAGCTTAAGGCCGACACTGCTTCCCCATGGTACGCCCATGTTTGGGGTTATCTGGGGTATTGAAAGACACCGACCGTATCACGTGAAATATCTCTACTACCTCTTGTGATTCATGTTAGTCTTTGCAACAGCCGCGGTCGCTGGGCTTCGTCGGGACGGGAGAGGACCAAACGCATATGACCTCCGGTCTGAAGCCGACGACCTGCTCGCCACGGGAGCGAAGGAGCAGGGAAGGCCGCTGGATGCCGCCGCGCGCAGCCTCGCGAGGCTCAGGCACGGCGGTGACGGAGGAAATCGGGCCATGGATCGGGACGAGGCGGCGGTCGCGCGCGTCCAGTCCGCACGTTGCCCGCGTATAACTCGTCACCGTCCTGCACGCTGCTGAAGCTCTGAGAGCCGCTGTCCTCGCACCCTACGTCTACCTCGCGCCTTCTTCGTACCTCAAAATGGCTGGAATCCGTCTTGCTCGTACCACCCTCGTGAGTCCCGGTGTGTCACCGGACGTGGGGGAGCGTCTGAACTCATGTGATTGAATTCCTGCCTGGGCCCGCCCCCGCACACGCCATTTCTGTAGCTCGAGTCTTCGCGCGTCCCCGCATCGCGTACATTCTCCTCTTCATCTGTCGCTATGGTCAGTGATTCTGTTGCCGCTGTTCCACAACTGGGAAACTAACGGACGCGCGGCGGAATAGGAGGGAAAGTACCGTATCGAGCGAGACACCTTCGGTGAGCTCCAGGTGCCCGCGGAACGCTACTGGGGAGCGCAAACGCAGCGGTATGTTCGCGCCTTCGACCCTGATCCAGAGTAGATCTGACATTGGTTCGGTCTGCAGCTCGCTGCAGAACTTCGACATCGGCGGCCCGAGCGAGCGTCTGCCTGAGCCCCTCATCAAGGCTTTCGGTGTGCTGAAGAAGGCCGCCTCGATTGTGAACGTCGGCTATGGCTTGGATCCGAAGGTTGGCGAGGCAATCCAGAAGGCTGCTGATGAGGTGCGCTTGGTCGAATACAACCTCCGAACGACGGTGCTAAATCGCGAGTACAGGTCATCTCTGGCAAGCTGATCGGAGAGTTCCCGCTTGTTGTCTTCCAAACTGGTAGTGGTACCCAGAGCAACATGAACGCGAACGAGGTTAGTGCGCGCAAACATGCATGTGCGTCATAGAGAGTATTGAACGCGGAAATAGGTCATCTCGAACCGCGCGATCGAGATCCTTGGTGGTGAGCGCGGCTCGAAGAAGCCCGTTCACCCGAACGACCATGTCAACATGAGCCAGAGCAGCAACGACACGTATGTCCTCCGGTAGGCATCCTGAATCTTACAGAATTGACGTGCCATACAGCTTCCCCACCGCGATGCACGTCGCTGCTGTGACTGAAATCCATCGGTCACTCCTTCCCGCGCTCACGGAGCTGCGCGACGCCCTCGACAAGAAGGCGAAGGAGTTCGACCACATTATCAAGATTGGTCGTACCCATTTGCAGGTAAAGTTCTACAACTTACGAGAATCACACCGCTTTCTAAATGTCTCGTTTCAGGATGCGACGCCTTTGACTCTCGGCCAAGAGTTCAGCGGCTACGTTCAGCAGCTGACCAACGGTATTGAGCGCATCAAGGACACCCTGCCGCGTCTCAGTCTCCTTGCCCAGGGCGGTACGGCCGTTGGCACTGTATGTGCACCTGCATGACTCGAGAGTGTATGGTCAGCTAACACGCCTTGTAGGGTCTCAACACGAAGAAGGGCTTCGACGTCAAGGTCGCTGCCGAGATCTCGAAGCTCACCGGGATCGAGTTCAAGACTGCCCCGAACAAGGCAAGTTGCAAACCAGCATACGTAAAGTACTCTCGATCAAATCTGACGCCATGTGTAGTTCGAGGCTCTTGCGTCGCACGATGCGCTCGTTGAGGCCCACGGTGCACTGAACACCGTGGCGTGCTCTCTCATGAAGATCGCCAACGACATCCGTTATCTTGGCTCTGGCCCCCGTTGCGGCTTGGGTGAGCTGCAGCTGCCGGAGAACGAGCCTGGTAGCAGCATCATGCCCGGCAAGGTCAACCCCACCCAGTGTGAGGCTATGACCATGGTTTGCGCCCAGGTCATCGGCAACCAGACCGTCGTCAGCATCGCAGGCTCCAATGGCCAGTTTGAGGTTCGTGCGCCTATCTCAGAACCGGTAGCGGAACTGGATGCTAACGCCTACACAGCTGAACGTTTTCAAGCCGGTGATCATCAAGAACGTGCTCCAGAGCATTCGCTTGCTCGCGGATGGTATGTCGTATGTCGTTTCTCTATTGTGTCGAGTCTCATGCCTTGTGTAGCATCGCGTTCCTTCACGAAGAACTGTGTCGTTGGCATCCAGGCCAACGAGAAGCGCATCTCCACCCTGCTCCACGAGTCCCTCATGTTGGCAACCATCCTCAATAGCCACCTTGGTTACGACAGTACGTGCCAAACGTCACTCACACGCGTTCTTCCGCGTCTAATTGTCCGTCGCAGACGTTGCCAAGTGCGCGAAGAAGGCGCACAAGGAGGGCACGACGTTGAAGGAGGCCACCGTTGCGCTGGGCTTCCTGACTCCTGAGGAGTTCGACGAGAAAGTCCGGCCGGAGCTGATGCTGCACCCTGACGAGGCATAAGGGTACATTTGTCATGTCACCCTTGCTCGCAGACGTGTACGATGTGACAATGGCGATTCTGCGTGATCTGACGAGAAGTCGATCGCGTGGGATGACTTGCGAGACGGATAAACGACTGGCCACCAGCACCGCGCCTCCTATTCCCACCAGTTAGTCAAGTAGCTTACTGCAGTGTACCTCGCTATACGGCGTATATTTTCTAATCCTCCCGGGATCTCGGCGAGAAGGCGTGACAGGGGAGTGTGACACGGTGAGGGAGAGAAGAGGGGAAGCCGAAAGAGGCAATGGACATATTTGTGCGGGACGAAATGCTATGAGACGTGCTCGCTGGGCAATTTGCGGCTAAGCCGTAGCTTTTCGGGCCCGGCCCTGGGCCTGCATCATTCCTCCCCACCCCGCCTTCCCACCCGCACGCACCGTCCACACAGCGAGTGCGCCTCGTCGACAGCGACCGCCTCGCGACCACCACCGCACGTATACGACGCCCGACACAGGCGCCGACACGGGAGGCTTCTTGGCTGAGCTTGTTGTCTCTCGTGTGGCACTCGCATCTCCGGGCGCTTCGTTCGCTGTCCAGCAGTGCGCCGAAGCAAACCTATTTATTACGAACCCCCCTTGCACGCACCACGTCGCCCTCCTCCCCCCACAACAATGTCCCTCCGACATATCCTCAACGACGACCCGCCTCCCCAGTCGCCCGGAATAGCGCCACACCCATCTTCTGCAAACGGTGGGCCTGCTCTCGCTGCCCCGCAGGCGACACACAACCCCGCGCCGCTATCTCCTGGGCTGCAAGTGCCCCGCGAGGGTCGTCCGCATTCCGCCACACACGATGCGGAGCAGCCACCGAGCTCGCGCGAGTACCCGTACCAGCAGCAGCAAGCCGGCTACCATAGTCCTGCTGGGTGGGAACATCACAATGGCGACAGGCTGCAGACCGACGACGTCCCTTCGGGCCCGAGCAGCTCGTACTACGCGGAGCAGGACGAAAGCGCGACACCTTCTCCGCGCGCGTCCAACGGGACGCCGGTCGGGTTGAGGCAGGAGGGGTCGGTGGAGATCAACGGGAGGACCCTGAGAAAGAGGAAACTGCCAGATGACGATGAAGACTATCAGCCCCCAGGGCAGAAACGCGTGAGTAGCATTCGTATTGTTCGTATTCCGTATGCCAATCGAGCGTGTTTGCTGCAGCCGTCGCGCCGGCCAGGACTTCGGTCGCGTACACAACCGCGCAACCAGACCCCGGCTTCGGAAGTTGTGGAAGATACCCCCGTAGAGGAACCCCCGGAATCTGCAGAAGAAGACCCGAAGCCTTCGTCAGACTTGGAGGACTGCCAGGAGCTTTGGTGGGACGAGCTGGGCAACTATGCTATGGAGACGCATAAGAGGCAAAAGCAGGTCGACATATGGTTTTCGCAATGGATCATCGTAAGTGCAGAGTTCTGAACAAACTCGTCGTCGTGCTCAATTTGCCTCGCCCATACCAGGAACGCGACTCGATCACCGCGTATAGAATGTCCCACTACTACAGGGATAGGCTTGCACGAATACCTCCACCTCCCCCGCCCCTTCCGCCCCCGCCCCCGGTGGACGAAGAAATGTTGCTCAAGATGGGCGCGCCGTCGCCGTCTATCTCAGACGGGTACGACCTTGGACAGAACGACTTCCATTCCGACGGGATCACGTTCGTCGGACAGGACGAGAACGGCCGTGACCTGGAGGAGCCGTCGATCAGCGTCCGGCGCAAAGGAAAGGGCAAGGAGGTCGCTAAGCGTGCTCCTGCGACTGCTGCGTCCGATAGCGACAGCGATCTCGACATACCTATCAGCGCTATGCGCCCTCCAGCCAAGAAGCGGCGTGTGGAGAAAGGCGGGGACGCAGACGACCGGTCGGTGCTGGACGAGCCACTGTCCATGCTTGGCGCGTCGCCAGCGAACAAGCTACTCGCCGGCGCGAAAGGAAAGGGGAGGGGCAAGCGGGAGCAGAGTGCGGACAGCGTGTCTGCTACACCCAAAGGCCGGAAGCGGGGTGGCCCGCGCAAGAAATTGGACACGCTTCCCCCGCAGACGCAGGAGCTGCTGGGGGTGGGCTCTGCTGCTCCCTCTGTGTCTGGTGATGTCACGCCTATCGACTCGAGACCTGCGTCCCCGGCACCCACGAACATGTCTTCCACTATGTATGAATTGGACGAGGCCATCCCGCCGCTGAAGAAGGCGCGGAAGATTGACGACGCCGCTATGGTGAAGCGGTTGAAGACCTTGGAGGAGGCTCAACGCAAGGTCTGGATGAATATCGCCAGGCGAGACGTCGCAAAGGTGCGGGCTAGACAGGCAATTCACACTCAACTCCTGCTCATGCTGGAATCTGTAGGTTTACAAGTACCATGTTGCCGGGTATCAGACGAAGCGACAGCAACTTGGACGGCTGGCCACTCTGTCGTCCATTCAAGCTCGCCGTCCCTTCCTCAAGACGGCCAAGGCGACCAAGGACGTGCAGGCGAAGGCCAAGAGGCTCATGCGAGAGATGCTCGTGTTCTGGAAGAAGAACGAGAAGGAGGAGCGCGACGTGCGGCGGCGCGAGCAGAAAGAGGCCATTGACCGGGCCAAGGTTGAGGAAGAGAAACGCGAGGCGGCGCGGCAGGCGAGGAAACTGGAGTTCCTGATCAGCCAGACGGAGCTGTACAGCCATTTCGTCGGGAACAAGTTGAAGAGTACGTCCTTTTGCATCACCTAACCGGTGGAAATTCTGACATGTCTTGTAGCTGCCGAGTTGGAGGGCGACGCATCGCAAGTCCAGGCACCCGCGGGCGCAGCTACCACTGAGAACGAGAACGATGCGCTGCAAGAAATCGACTTCGACGATGGTCCGTGACGCGTATACTGACCAACAGAACGTCTACTTACCGAAATCTGCAGACGACGAATCGAACATGCAGAGGCACGCTCGTCACAATGCGCAAGCGGCTATTGCCATGGCGAAGAAGAAGGCGCAAGAATTCGATACCCAAGCTGCACTGGAGCGGAAGACGAACGAGGCGCTCAAGCTTGCAAAGCGTCAAGCCCATATCCATGCGGAGGAGACCGTGGAAGGGGCTACTTCTGGCACGCCATTGGTGGATCGTAAGTTTGGATTCGTGTTCACGATGTAACGGCGAGGATTGACGTCCGATTTGTCTAGTCGACTCGGACGAGCTCAACTTCCAGAACCCGACGTCCTTGACTGGCGAATTGACCATCGCGCAGCCGAAGATGCTCATGGCGACACTCAAGGAATACCAGCTGAAGGGTCTCAACTGGCTTGCCACCTTGTATGAGCAAGGTATCAACGGCATTCTCGCAGACGAAATGGGTCTCGGAAAGGTCAGTATTGCAGATGTTTACTCCGCTGCTGTGACACGATCTCACGCGATTGTAGACGGTCCAATCGATCTCGTTGCTTGCTTACCTTGCTGAGCACCACGACATCTGGGGACCGTTCCTCGTCGTTTCCCCTGCGTCAACCTTGCACAACTGGCAACAGGAGATAACCCGCTTTGTACCGAAGCTCAAGGCACTGCCATACTGGGGTAATCCGAAGGACCGTGCAACACTTCGCAAGTTCTGGAGCAAGAAAGAGATCAGCTACGACGAGGACGCCCCGTTCCATGTCCTCATCACAAGCTATCAGCTGGTAGGTCCCCATAGTTGAGGGTGCCAAGAACGCTGAGATCAATGCGGACTCTAGATCATCCAAGACCAGCAATACTTCCAGCGCGTGAAGTGGCAGTACATGATCCTGGACGAGGCGCAAAACATCAAGAACTCGTCCAGTGCACGTTGGAAGACGCTGCTCGGATTCCAATGCCGTAATCGCTTGCTATTGACCGGTACTCCTATTCAGAACTCTATGCAGGGTGAGTGCCTGTTTCGCCCCAGAAACGAATTGCACGCTGACTCTGCGGACGACAGAACTCTGGGCTTTGCTACACTTCATCATGCCTAGTCTGTTCGACTCCCACGACGAGTTCAATGAGTGGTTCTCGAAGGACATCGAGAACGCGGCGGAGAACAAGGGCAGCAAGCTGAACGAGCACCAACTTCGGCGTCTGCACATGATCCTGAAGCCCTTCATGCTGCGTCGAGTGAAGCGACACGTGCAGAATGAGCTCAGCGACAAGGTATATTACGCGTGGGCATGTGTGGAAACCTGTGTCTTAACTCGTTTTTGCAGATCGAGAAGGATATCTACGTGGACCTCAGTGCCCGGCAGCGTTCACTGTACAAGGCACTGCTGGCCAACGTCTCCGTACAGGACCTCTTGGAGAAGGCGGCGAACCTTGGCGACGCTGACTCTGCTCGCTCGCTGATGAACCTCGTCATGCAATTCCGGAAGGTCTGCAACCATCCGGAGCTCTTTGAGCGCGCAGACGTGGTCGCCCCATTCTCTTTCTCCGACTTCGGTCGTTCTGGACCGCTCAACCGCGAAGGCGATTTCGTCCAGCTCCCGTATTCAACTCGCAACCCCATCGAGTTCAGGATACCTAAGCTATTCTACGAAGATGGCGGTCTTCTGGACGTGCCACACGAGAACTCCCTGAAGCGCACCGGTGACGGGCCGCTTGCGAGGATGATGAATATCTGGTCGACCGATATGATCCACCGTTCGTTGGAAGAGGACGGTGAGTTGTAGCTGGCTCGCGCAATTTCCAGTGTCGCTGATATCTCTGCAGAGCACTCTGCGTTTGGCTTCCTCAGGTTCATCGACATGACACCAGGGGAAGTTAGCGCTATACACACCTCGCCCACCCTCGCTCGCCAACTGAGGGCCTTGCAACAAGTACAGCGGTGGAACGAGTTTGAGCCGTACAAGGAGTACGTCGTCTGACACACTATGTGACATGCCGACCTAACATCACCGCAGGGACCCGCTGTTTGTTGCGCATTCCGCCTCGCATCCATTCTCCTTCGACCCCCTGGCTCGCCTCACGAACCTCGACGTCGCGGAAGGACTGCCTAGTTTACGCGAGATCTCGACCGTGACATGGGCGACCTCTTGTCTCTCTCGTGCGGAGTTGCGTTGGTTCATCCCTGCCGCCCTCGCACCGCCTATCTCGGTATACAGCGCCGACAGGACATTCGTGGAACGTCAAACCCAAGTCTTCGAAGCCCCCGAGGAATCATTGGCGCTATATGGCCTCCCCCAGAACTTGTGGGAATCCGAGCCGGCGGTCTCAGCGTTCCATGACCGGGTTGGCGACGTCCCTCCTGCCGGTATTCTGGGTAACTCTCCCCTCAACCAGCTGCCGCCGGCACCCATGCAGGTGCCGGAAGCGAAGAGGCTCATCTACGACTCTGGCAAGCTCGCGCGGCTGGACGCCTTGCTGCAGGAGCTGAAGACGGGGGACCACCGTTGTCTCATCTACTTCCAGATGACGCGGATGATGGACCTCATGGAGGAGTACCTGATCTACCGCCAGTACAAATACCTCCGTCTCGACGGCTCGTCGAAACTAGAGGACCGTCGCGACATGGTCATGGAGTGGCAAACGAGGTGAGCGTCGTCCTTGTTTTAAGCGTCGATGCGGTATTCACGCGACCCCAAGGCCGGACATCTTCATATTCATCCTGAGTACTCGTGCGGGTGGGTTGGGTATCAACCTGACGGCGGCCGACACCGTCATCTTCTACGACCATGACTGGAACCCTTCCAACGACGCGCAAGCCATGGATCGTGCTCATCGTCTCGGCCAGACGCGTCAGGTCACGGTCTACCGGCTCATTACGAAGGGCACCATCGACGAACGGATTGTCCAGCTGGCGAGAGTCAAGAAAGATGTAAGCGAAAATGCTCTTCGCAAGTACACCCTTGTACTGATAACAATCGCAGGTGCAAGACATTGTCGTTGGCAACAAGACGTTCACCGACGTCACGAAGCCCAGCGAAATTGTGCAGTTGCTCCTCAACGAGGACCAGTTGGCAAATCTGGAGGCCGGCGGTGGTGGTACCTCAGACAAAGCCGCCGGGAAGAAGCCTGCCGGGTCGGATACTGCCGTCCAAGACCTTTGGAACGAGGAGGGCGACGAGTTCTTCGGCCAGTCTTCTACGGGACAGGGAGGAAAAACTGCTGCTCAGGAGGACAATGAGGATGAGAGCGTCCCCGCCACACCTGCACCTCGAGGGAGGGGACGACGAGGACGAGGAGGCGCACGGGGCTCTGGCGCTGGACGAGGGGGGAGACCAGGAGGTCGGGGCCGGAGAAAGGCCAACATCGCTGCGGGGGACAACGGTTCATGATCGCGCAACCACCAGAACGCTCTCACCATTCCATCGCATCTCGTGTTCACTTACAGGTAGTGTATGTCTGCTGCTCTACTAGCCTGCTCCGCTCTCGCTCGTTATATTGTATTGCGATCTAGAACCACGTTCCAGTCATTGTGTACTCGTACTTTATGGCATCTTATGACCTGTATTCTTGTATATCGCATGCGCACATGCGTCCGCTCTTTGTTCGTATTTAGCATGTTGTTGCCTGAAGTCTTGCCGAGATGTGTAGGCTTGCAAGCAGTGTGAGCTGTTACTGTTACGTCAGCGGAAGGCTTATACTCTGCTTAGATCCGCGATCAGATTTTGTACAGGAGTTGTCCGAGTTCCCGAGGGTTGCGTTCACCGTGATTGCACTGACTCGCTGCCACCCACACATCACCATACATGTTTCTGCACGGCTCTCAGCTTCCCCTATTTATCTGTACGACCTGCTCGCCTGCGTACAGCTCTGCTCTGCTCGTCTGAATATCTTCTGAGCGTCCGCACTACACCCCAAACCCTCCCACTCTCAGCTGCTCGCTCTCAGTGATACCGACACTACTAGGGTACTCATCCACAGGCCTTTTGGCGTTATTCTCGCTTGGGTGCTCGTACTGCAGAAGGTCTTCGGCAAACTAGCAGGCGACTGTCGCCGCTGCGCATAAGCTGCCGGCATGGCGCCCAAGAAGAAGAAAACACAGCTCAAGCCCGTCGCGCGTGGTTTTGCGACTACCTCGGTGCCCAAGAAGGTCGTCGAGGTGCCAAAGGAGCCAGAGGTCACACCTGCTAGCGCTGTTCCGGACGCGTCCAGCGACCCGTCAAACGGTGCTGATACCTCCGGCCAGGCCTCGAAGCCGGGGGACGCCCCCACTTTGAGCGCAGATGACCAAGTCCTTCAGAACTTGATCGAGAAGTTCCAGGATAAGGTAGAGAAGGAGATCGTCAGAACTGTCAAGGTTGGACTTCAGTGAAAATCGCGTCAGACCGGACCTCATGTATGTTGTAGGCCATAGAACAGGACCGACGGTTCTCCGAGACTATGCTTCGTTTGGACTTGGATCCGGCTTTTGTTGATCGTATCCTGGAGCTTGCTCTGGAGTACGAAGGCTTGGAGCGTATGTGCATACTTGGCACTGTCATTGCAATAGATATTTACGCGTTTTGATAGCATCAAAGTCGGTGGACGAGCCAGAAGAGAAGGCCCTTGTGCGGCTAGCCATAACTTATGGTGTTCTCAGACGGCTGGGCTTCTCTGAGGAGCGCGTCGATCAATGCCTACGAGCCATTCCCGGCGTCGATCTTGATGAAGCTGTCGAATGGGTATGTGCATGCTCAATGCGTGAAGGACACCGATTAAATCTCGAGGTAGCTCCACCTGCACTGCGACGAGGAAGAACTGGGGGTTCAGCAAGGTCAGTGCACGGCTGCAGGCGAGCTGTGGTGATGCTGAAGCGTAACGGCTTTGCAGAGCTAGCTGAACCAAGGACGCCGATGTCACCAAAAACCCCTAAGACGGCACGTCCTTCTCATCTTCGGGCGGGATCAGCAGCCTTGTCCTCCGCTCCTCCCAGCCCGAGCATCAAGTCGTCGCTCGATGCTAGCGCAGCAGTATTCGTTCCTGGAAAGAAGGTATCAGAGACGCCGTCTAGGGATAGCCCAGCAACTGCTCCTAGTGTCGACGGCACTTCAACCCCCTCTTCAACCAAGGACCTCTCAGACAGCGTGCGCTGGTCTCCGGTAGAGGACCCGAACGATGAGTTCGTACGGTTGAAGTTGCGGATCATGGACTTGACAACCCATCGGCGTGCTGACGAGAAGGCGGACGCTGCGTTTTTGCTGGAGCTTCAGCGCCGCCTGAAAGACGTCCAACAGGACTACCTTTTCGATCAAAGGGAGGCGGAGTCCATGTTCGCGACAGAACGTAGCAAGGTCGAAGCCTCGGCTCTGCAGTCGAAGCTGCGAGGCTCTGGGACGTCCACTCCACCCAAACCAACACCGCCCACCCGTCGTCCCAAAGAACCGCCTTCTCGTGCCGAGAGTGTCGCGTCCACGACTACATCGGACGTCTTCGAGGACAACGAGGACACCCCCGGCGGCATGTTCGAGCTCTTGGAACAGATGCCGGAAACGGAGACGACGGAGAATGGTACTGTCGTTCAAGTCCGGGATATGGCTCTCCCCAAACACTGGTCCGGACGTACGCCCAAGGTCCTGCTTGCGGAGAACGTTCGCAAGACGGACCGCTATGCTGTGATCTCCCACAACTCCATCTCGGGGTCCAGCCGCGCCAAGAGGTTCTCCGTAGAGATACGGTGGAACGGCGGCAAGACCCAGTTCTGGTCGATGGAGGATGTTGCTTGCCACGACAATATTCAGGCCGAGCACTACATCTCCACCGTCGCCCTGCACGCCTTGACCTTCCCTAGCTCGGATGGCTTCGCTGCAGGCGGGACCGCCACAGGAAGTCAGACTTCCTTCCGTCTGCTGCCCCCACTCTTCAGAGACCTGTGGGACGAGCTGGAACAGAAGCGCCGTGTGGATGACGATGCCTTCAATCGGGCCGTATGGGCCAAGCTGCGCGAGATTTTGGCTCCTAAGTTGTCGCGCTCGGAGAAGGTAAGAATGATCCCCCTCTGAATTCTTCGTTATATTCAACGTACCCTGGCAGACCAATGGCCGGCAGTCTCGACAGCCCACGGAGTCCAAAGACTATGGTTTCAACCGCCATTTCGACCATGGCAGCGACATCCCGCCGGAGCAAATCATAGCGGACTTCCAGGCTCGTCAAGCAAGCCCTGCCTATCAAGATATGCTTGTACGTTTATTTTTGCTGCCGGCAATCATGCAAGTATTTACACCATCCATGTAGCGACAACGGAACCAGCTTCCCATGGCTCAATACAGACAGGACCTCCTTTCACTGCTGGAGATGTCTCAAATTCTGGTCCTGAGTGGAGAGACGGGATGGTTAGTGTCGCGTCACATTCAAATATTTGTGGCAATACTTACGCATCTTTGTAGCGGTAAATCCACTCAGGTGCCGGCATTCATCCTGGAGGATCAACTCCTGAAGGGACGACACTGCAAGATCTACTGCACTGAACCCCGCCGGATCTCCGCTATCTCACTTGCTCAGCGTGTCTCCCGCGAGCTCGGCGAACCTGCTGGTGCCGTTGGGACCGGTAACTCCCTTGTTGGTTATGCCATCCGATTGGAGAGCAATATCAACCGTCGTACCCGCCTTGCGTACGTTACGAATGGTATCGCTTTGCGCATGCTTGAGGGTGGATCCGGTCAAGGAGGTCAAGGAACTGCGTTCGATGAGATTACGGTAAGCTCAGTCGTCAGAGCAGAGGATTGATCAGTTCAACTCACGCGCATTGTTGGTAGCACATCATCATCGACGAAGTCCATGAGCGGACTATCGAGTCTGACTTCCTTCTGATCGTCCTGAAGTCGCTGCTCGTACAACGTCCTGATCTGAAGTACGTATCTGAGTCACCTCTATATGGGTGCGCCATTGACGCTGCGGTAGGATCGTGCTCATGTCTGCCACCCTCGACGCCGAGAAGATCTCTGCGTACTTTGGAGGATGCCCAGTACTGTCTGTACCCGGACGTACCTTCCCCGTAGACGTGCGCTTCCTTGAGGACGCAGTTGAGTTTACGAAGTGGAAAGTCACCGAGGGCTCGCCATATGCTCGGAGAGGTACGGCCCGTGTGTCCTAACATTGACTTGATATCTCAACACCTTGCAGGGAAGGACAAGTTCTATCGCAACAAGGCTCGACTCGAATGGACAGAAGATACCGCAGCGGGAGATGACGATGATGACGACGTCGGTCAGCAGGAGAACGTTACATTGGAGAAACGCTACTCCCCTGAGACGATCACAACGGTCAATCTCCTGGACGAACGCCTGATTCCTTACGACCTCATCGTCCGGCTGTTGGAGAAGATCTGCTTCGAGGACCCGTCGTACGAGTCGTACTCCTCCGCGATCTTGGTCTTCATGCCTGGCATGGGCGAAATCCGCAGACTGAACGATATCCTCACCGAGCATCGTTCCTTCGGTTCGGAGGATCGCTTCAGGATCTACCCTCTGCATTCGACCATCTCGAGCGACCAACAGGGAGCTGTGTTCGACATTCCTCCTCCTGGCGTCAGGAAGATCGTCATCGGTGAGGCCCTACAAGCAACGCCATAATCTGATGCTCACCGTGGCTATCCTTTAGCCACCAACATTGCTGAGACCGGTATCACGATCCCCGACATCACCTGCGTCATCGACACGGGCAAACACCGCGAGATGCGCTTCGACGAGAAGCGGCAGATCAGTCGCCTCATCGAGACGTTCATCGCCAGGAGCAACGCGGCGCAGAGACGCGGTCGCGCGGGTCGTGTCCAGTCAGGTTTGTGTTTCCACCTCTTCACCAAGGTTCGCCATGACACAAAGGTAAGCTCGTCAAAATAACGAGACGTCGTTGCGAAGGATTCACTTTGGATCCAGATGGCTGCCCACCCCGACCCGGAGATCATGCGTCTCAGCTTGAGCGACCTGGCCCTGCGCATCAAGATCATGAAGGTGAACTTGGGCACTTCCATCGAGGATGTGCTTTCGCGCGCACTCGACCCTCCTCTGGGCATCAACATCCAGAGGGCTGTATCCGCCTTGGTCGAGGTACGTTATCCGTCCTGTATTTTTGACGTATTCGTGTCCATATTGAACCATCCTGGCATAGGTCCGGGCTCTCACTCCGAACGAAGAGATCACACCCATGGGTCGGCTACTCAGTCAACTTCCCACCGACGTTCACCTCGGGAAATTCTTGCTCATAGCAACGCTCTTCCGCTGCCTCGACCCGGCTCTCACAATCGCCGCTACTCTCAACTCGAAGTCGCCGTTCCTGACGCCGCTCGGGCTAGAACAAGAGGCGGAGAGGGCGAAGCTATCGTTCCGTACCGGTGCGTATTTCATGGGTACAAGCTATCGCATCTCTTGCCGAACAATGGTGCAGAGAATTCGGACTTCTTGACCCTCCACAACGCCTTCGCGAGCTGGCGTCGTGCATGCGGCAACGGCATCGCGCGGAAGTTCTGCAAGTCAAACTACCTCAGTCATCAGGTACCTCTCATATTCTTATTTGTGATGTTGCGATATTTATCTGCGACATGAATAGAACTTGCAGCAGATCGAGGAGCTACGGCAACAGTTCCTCGGATATCTCGTAGACTCCTCCTTCATCCACGTCGATCGGGCGTTCATCCGAGACTTGAGCAGGTATTCACATCCCCTGAAAGTTGTGTCGCACAAGGTCGCTGACACGCAAACAGAGCGCGATATGGCCGTAGCAAGACGCGCTTCGTCACTGTTCCCAGCGAGCTGGACGTCAACTCGGGCAACGCCGCCATGGTCAACGCGGCGCTCGCAGCGGGTCTGTACCCGAAGATCCTCACGGTCGACCCGCTGAAGGGCGAGATGCGCACGATTGGCAACAACCAGCCTGCCTCGTTCCACCCGTCCTCCGTCAACTTCAAGAGGCGCCTGGGAGACTTTGGCGTGAACCACCTGTGCTACTTCACGCTGATGTGAGTGTTTTTACGGCTGTCGATTATCCGGTTGTTTATCATGTGTGTCCAGGCACTCCAAGAAGCTGTACGCTTGGGAGACGGGTCCGGTGGAGGACATGGCGCTGCTGCTCTTGTGCGGTGATGCCGAGTTCAAGGTACGTGTGCAAGTAGCGAGCTGCGTGCGCGTACTGATCTGTATCTTCTGTAGCTCATGGCGGACACCGCGTCTATCGACCGCAAAGTCCGTTTCCGCGTCCAGCCCAAGGCGAGCATCGCGCTCAAGCTCCTGCGTAGCAACTTGGGTTCCATCCTGGCGACGCAGTTCAGGACACGTCCGCTGTCCGAATCCCAGGTGCGGTGGGATGAGATCGCCATGATGATTCTAGGGAAAGTGAAGCCAGAGGGTCCGCCGCAAATGCAGGACGGTGTTACGCTGGTCATTAACAATAGACATTAGAAGATGTATCTCTACCATTTTATCATTTGTAGCTGCTATAATCATACACACTCTGGACACACGTTTGCTCGCGAGGACCCAAGTGCATTCGAAAGCGATAGCAAAGCATGCGTGACATATGATATGACTAGCCTACAACATATGCGCGGACCACAGCGTAAACGGAAGGAGGTGCTTACTCCTCCTCCCCCTCTTCCGCAGCCTGGATGTTGTAGAAGCGGAGCTGGTAGACATCCTTGGCCGAGGCAACCACGCTAGCGGATACGAGTAAGCCGCCGTAGTGAGCGCTATACGGGAATAAGAAACATACCGAATCCAGTCACGCAGAGTGTTCTTCTTGAGGAACTTTTTCGTGAGGTACTTGAGGTACCGCTTCGAGAGGGGAATGCTCGAGGTCACGGTGATCTTGGTGTCACCTAGGGGAATTGTACGTTAGGCGGAAGGGAATGGCATGTACACATGTGCGAGACATACCATCGCGGTGGATCTTGACGTTCTCACCGAGCTGGCCCGTCTTGCCATCGACCTTGATACGGTCGTGGAGGAACTTCTCGAACGCCGCACCGTCAAAGACACCGTCGCTGGCGGGACGGGAGTAGTCGATGACAAACTTGTGCTTAGCAGCAGCAGTCTTTCCGGTGGCGGCCTTGGGCTAGAGCGTTACGGGAAGAGAGGGGAGGAAACCCAGATTAGCCTACTGAGAAGGTAACTCAGCAAAGCGGTACTGGGGGCTAACTAACCATCTTGACGGGCAGCGAGGACGATGGGTCTTGAGGCGTTGGGGACGTTTCCGGCGACGACCAATGCACAAAGTCCGTCGAGAACAGCAACTGTACAGTTTTGACGATCCTCTTCCCACGCACCGGCCGAGAGCGATCCGGCGGGCGGGCCGGACTGTCCGCGGAGAAACGAACAAGCAAGCCCTAACCTAACTGGGAGCGTGGGAGCGCAAAAGTTGGAGGCCTGGAGCTGAGCGAGTCGTTCGTCCGAGTCGCTCGTCGCCGGAGAACTCACCCTCGCCGCCCAAAACTTCCCTGGCCATGGCTTCCAGCGGCACCCTCTCTCGCGGCCAGGTCGCGTCCGCGCAGCTCAGCGGCGAATACGCCATCAAGCCCGAAAATGCGCAGCCAAAACTGGACACTTCGCAGTGGCCTCTGCTCCTCAAAAACTACGACAAGCTGCTGGTCCGCTCGGCACACTTCACGCCCATCCCTGCTGGCTGCAGCCCGCTGAAGCGCGACATCACGTCTTATGTCAAGTAAGCAGAATCGTCATCCAGACATGCGCGGCCATGTTTACAGGTCCGTACAGGTCGGGTGTCATTAACTTGGACAAGCCGTCAAACCCTTCGTCGCACGAAGTCGTCGCCTGGCTCCGGAGAATCCTGCGGGTGGAAAAGACCGGTCATAGCGGTACTCTTGACCCCAAGGTTACCGGCTGCCTGATCGTTTGCATTGACCGCGCGACGAGACTGGTCAAGTCGCAGCAGGGCGCAGGTGCGTGTCCCAGTCGATGTTGTGACACTGCATGCCAATGACATGCAACAGGAAAGGAGTATGTTGCTGTTCTCCGTCTGCACTCGGCCCTCCCCAACCCCTCTGCTCTCCCCCGTGCCATCCAGACTCTCACCGGCGCCCTCTTCCAACGTCCCCCTCTCATCTCTGCCGTGAAGCGTCAACTCCGTGTCCGCACCATCTACGAGTCTAAACTTCTGGAGTTCGATGAGAAGCGCAACTTGGGTGTCTTCTGGGTGTCTTGCGAGGCTGGTACCTACATTCGGACACTCTGTGTGCACTTGGGTCTCCTCCTCGGTGTCGGCGGCCACATGCAGGAGCTGCGGAGAGTACGCAGTGGTGCGCTGAGCGAGAACGACGACATGGTGACCATGCACGATGTGCTGGACGCCCAGTGGGTGTACGACAACACTCGTGACGGTAAGACCAAGATTCACCAGGAAGCTGCATGCGCTAAATTTGAAACACACAGAGTCTTACCTCCGTCGTGTGATTAGGCCATTGGAGTCTCTGCTCATCGGCTACAAGCGCATTGTCGTTAAAGACAGCGCTGTGAACGCCGTCTGCTACGGTGCGAAGCTGATGATCCCCGGTCTACTCCGCTACGAGGCCGACATCTCATTAAACGAGGAGGTCGTCCTTATGACCACCAAGGGTGAGCGATTATCATATAATTCTGCCCTGGCTTGCGCTGACAACCTCTCTCAGGTGAGGCCATCGCCCTCGCTATCGCGCAGATGTCCACGGTTGAGCTCGCGACGTGCGACCACGGCGTCGTCGCGAAGGTCAAGCGGTGCATTATGGAGCGTGACACCTACCCCCGCAGGTGGGGTCTTGGTCCGAAGGCCATGGAAAAGAAGAAGATGATCAAGGACGGCAAATTGGGCAAGTTCGGTGAGAAGACCGAGAACACCCCCGCCGAGTGGAGCCGCGACTATGTCGACTACAACCGCGACGAGGTAAGATGCGCGACTGTCTACTGCCTTTGCACGCGTCGAACTGACCTGTTGTTTCAGCAACCCGCCGCGGGATCCTCGACAGCGGTCCCTGCCGCGCCCGAGCCCGAGCCTGCCGCTGTAGCAAGCCCGTCCAAGGAGAAGGAGAAGAAGCGCAAGCGGAAGTCCGAGGCTGCCGAGGCGGACGGCGACGTCTCGATGGCGGTCGAGGCGGAGGGCGGCTCCGACGACGAGGCCGCGCGCGCGGAGCGCAAGCGCCTCAAGAAGGAGAAGAAGGCCGCGGAGAAGGCGGCCCAGGGCGAGGACGAGGATGAGGAGGCGCGCCGCGAGCGCAAACGGCTGAAGAAGGAGAAGAAGGCGCGCGAGAGCCTCGGCGGCGAGTCATAGTGCGCCGTCCTGTGTGCTCCCTCTATCCACGCACACGCCCCAGGCCGCGGGCGCGCCGCCGTCGCAAGTACTTGCTTGTTGCTTGTGTCACCTGTGCCGGGTCGATCGGGACGCCGCTGCGCGCCCTGCGCTCCGTAGCGTCGCGGCGCGCGGATATGTACTGCAATATACGCTGTTGTTTGATCTTGCCGCCCCGGGCGTGTTTTCTTGTGTTCATAGTACTGTATTAGATCGTTATTGCCGACGCCTCCCGCGCCGCATCCGCATCTGCGTCCGCATCTGTCTCGGCGGTCCTTCAGCGCAATTTGTCGCATCGCCCTCCTTGTTCGCGCGCTGTGAATACGTTCGTTCGACACGCGATGCACATGTCGCAGGGAAGATTTCGGGGTTCAACCCTGACGGTGCGTTCGACGTTCGTTGCCTTGGCATCCCGGTGGATAAGGGGAAGTCTATATGATACACAACGCGCACGCCGCATGCAGCATGCTCACCCTCAACTGAATAGAGCATCCGACACGGTACCGGTCCTCCGTTCACCACCGAGTCCGCGGTGCCCAACTGGTTCTCGCACGCGTCACCGTCACCACGCAGGCGTCGGCGTTTCCGAAAATATATCCACCATTCGTCCCTACGCTAAGAAGTTAAAAACAGATACACGAAGACGGGGGTCCCAAAGGCAGCAGCGCCGCGCGCGCGCGCCGAAAATAGCTACAGCGACCAGTCAGTAGGGAGGAGTACGGTACACACGTAACGGAGCGGAAGGAGAACAGCTGGCCTCTCGGCAGTCCGTAGGCAAAGTCCGGGTGTCGTGAACGAGGAAAAGGGAAGAACATCAAAAGGGGGGAAACAAACAACAGGGAGAGCGGAACGGGGGCCGAGAGGCATTATAAGTGCAAGGTACGTGCGTCGTAGAAATACCCCCAAAGGGAGTGCTGGGGGAGGGGGGGGGGAAATGCGAGCAAGAGAGCGTCCGGCCTGTGCGGCGCCTGCAGGGGGCAGCATCGTCTCTAGAGCTTCCGTCTATCCCGTCGTCTATCCGGCCACCGACCGTCTCGCGGGTATCGCAGACTGGGACCACATCACCACCGGGCACGCGCGCTCAGAGGAGCAGCGCGGCGGCGGCGAAGAGCGCGCCGAGGGAAAGCGCGGCGCTCGTCGCGTGCGCGACGCCGGCAGCGTTGTTGTTCCCGTTCGTGCCGTCGGTGCCGTTCGTGGTGTTCGCGGCGGCGCCGGCCGCGACGGTGCCGTTGAGCGTCTGCGCGAGGCCCTTGAACGCGGTGAAGTTGCGGGGCGAGTTCTCGACGGCGTTGACCGCGAAGACCATGCCGGCACCGCAGTGCGAGGACCCGTCGGGCTTGTGCTGGCGGCAGTAGAACCAGAGCGGCGCGGTGTCGTTCACGGTCACGTTCCAGGTCGGGAACTCGGTCGCGCCCGCGTCGACGGGCATGCTGTGGGTGGGGAGCGGCGCGGTGAGCATCGAGCCGTGGGAAGCGCGAGATAAGGGGTAGAGGGCGACTTACAAGCCGGAGTCGAGGCCGACCACGTTGCCCGTCGTGGAGTCCTTGAGGCGCAGGCACGGCGCGGCGAAGGACGACTGCGTCGCGGTGTGGTTCTTCTGGTGGCTGCCATGGGGAAAGCGCCGTGAGCACACCGATCCCTTGCTGCTACACAACACCCTGTGCGGGATACTCACAACTCGAACGAGATGATGTCGCGGGGCGAGGCCTGCACGTTCTCGGGGCTGAAGGTGAGCTCGCCGTTGGAGCCGCCGACGACAACCTTGATCACGTTGCCGGTGAGCGAGGACGGGGTCGGGTCGGGCGAGCCGGGGTACGACGAGTAGACGGTGACCCAGGACGAGGTCTCGACGGTGATCGTGTCTGTCGTCAGCACGGGCGTGGGCTCCGCGGGGATCGTCGCGGTGCCGTAGTCGGCGGTCGTGTACGCAGCGGTGTCCGCGCTGGACGAGGCGTAGCCGCCGCCGTAGCCGTAGCCACCGCTGCTGTCCGAGGACGAGGACGCAGCGGCGGCGGATGCCTGGGCCTGGAGCTGCGCGCCGATCTGGAGGGCCGCCTTCTTGAAGCCGTCGAAGGAGTTCGCAGAGCCGTCAGGGCCGCAGTTGACGGCGAAGACCATGCCCTTGCCACAGTGGCTGGCCGCGGTGTTGGCCGCCTGCTCGCAGTGGAACCACAGAGGCTTCGTCTACAAAAGAGGAAGCCGTGAGCACAGAGTCGGACAATAGGGTTCACGGACAACGTACGTCCTTCACAGTGACAGTCCAGGTGGGGAAATTGTCAGTCTGGTTGGCAGGGACAGGCATGCTGTCGGGCAATGTCAGTCGGTGACATGTGAGGCCGGTGAAATGAGGACTGACAATCCGGAGTCAAGGCCTCCCGCCAGAGGAGAGCACGGCGCGGCGAACGAAGACTGCGTCGCGGTGTGGTTCTTTTGGTGGAAGTGGAAGACAACTTGGTCCCCGGGGTTGGCAAACTATGGATGCATGAGCGGATGGAACGGGTACAAAACCTGAAAACACGTACAATCGCCTCGGGCGAGTAGGCAAGGCTACCGCTGGCATCGCCGACCTGGATGTCGTACACCTTTGCGGCGACAGAGGAAGCGAGGGCAAGGCCGAAGGAAAGACGGGCAGCAGAGGCGAAGAACATGGCTGCGACTGGGCACGGAGGGGAAGGAAAAGAAATGAAGGAGGGACGACGAGCTCAGCCGCCGTGGGAGAGGTATAAGTAGGGGAAAGGGAGAGGCAGTGGACGTGAGGTGAAACGTCCGGCGCTGTTGGACATACGGCATTTTGAGCGAGCAGGGGCGAGGACCGAGGGAGCGGTAGGCGTCGCGTAGCCCTCCCCGGGGCAGACACCGCACACAATAGACAGCCCTCGATCAGACCGTCGGATGCCAGGGGCACGCGCTCTGCTCTCCCATTGGCCGCGCAAATACAACGCGCTGTCCCCATGGCCCATGTTTCTTGTCCGGCTGTTGCCCCCTCTCGTCACTCGCGAAGCTTGTTCGCCGCTGCGAGGGCGAAGACGCGGGCGATGGCAGGATCATGCTCGCGGGAAACGGCAGGATGGGATCCCACGCCGTCCTGGAAACTCGTGTTAGAACAGGCATCGAAGGACGGAGTGGCAGGCGGACACTGACAGGCTCGTACAGGACACCCAGCTGTTCGATAGCAGCATGGTTACCGGGCACACCGAGCCAACCGACAGCGCCGAGGCACTTGCGCGTTATTTGATCGGCGGGATCGAAGATCGACCGCAAAATCTGCTCCGGGCGCTGCGAATTTGCACTCGCATCTCAGCCATCGGCCACCGATTGGGCAAGGGGGCTGCTGAGCGAGCGCTGTGCTGGCGGATTTGACGAGGCAGGGGCTTGTTCTGCTCGGACGCTCGCTCGGATGGAGGCAGGCGTGACGGGAGAGCGCAGTTGCTGTGCGCGGGGCGTGCCCGAGGACACCGGCCTCACTGCTTTCCCGCCCCGCCCTCCCCAGCCGGCGTCTATCACTGCCCGCCCCTGCCCGCCCGGCCCGCCCCTGAACTTCCCCGTTCCCCATCAGGCAGCACGGGCCGAGTGATCTGCAGGTCCGCGTGGCCATGGAGCGCCGGCCAGGAACCAATGAGAGGCGGCTAGCTCGTTATGGCAAAAGCGCTATCACGTGTGCGATGGGAGTGTTTCGATCGAGAGTTTGGGCGAGGAGGCTCTGCTGGACGCTACGCCCGTCTCACCCGCCGCCCGAGCCCCCCAGCGCCCATCGCCGCCCAACTTTGCATGCACACACTCGACCCCAGCAGCTGTCGCGGTCTCACCTCACTGTAGTAAATACTAATAGCCAGCCCGTAGTCAATGCATGCATCTGCTCAACGGTCTTGTGCACCCGCTGGGTGGCCAGCGTAAATGGATCTGCTGCTTCTCCCATCATTGCATCGTTGCAATCCATCATGTCGCGCAGGCTGATCTGCATCACAAACAGCCCTCCTGCGACTATACAGCCGACGACAAACCCCGACCACTCGCCTACATAGTCTCCCAACATCCCGCACATCCCTCACTTCATCTTCTTCCTTCTGCTTTCTCTGCCACTTAATACGTTTCCCTGACTTTCCCTCCTCTTCTCCTTCTCTACTCTACTTTTTGCGTCTTTCAGCCGTTGACCAGCTCACGTCCTGTCCATAATGACTCGCAAGGCCCAGAAGCCCCTCCCTCCCTTCCACATCGGTACGCGACACGCTGTCTTCCTTCGCGTATCCGTCTGCCACCAGTGACTGACGTGATGCCCTGTCCTGTCCACGCCTCTGTCCTGCCGCCGTCGCTCTGCAGGTGACGACTACAAGATCCTCCACGGCCTCGGCGAAGGCGCGTACGGCACGGTCGTAGCCGCACTCCACAAACCCACGAACAGGGAGGTCGCCATCAAGAAGGTCCTCCCCTTCGAACACACCCTCTTCTGCCTTCGCACGCTGCGCGAGCTCAAGCTCCTCAAGTTCTTCTCCGAGACGTGTGTCAACGAGAACGTACGCCGGCCCGCTCTCTCGCCCTCACGCCCGTTAAACACCGTCCTCATGTCTCCTTGACACCCGCTCCCAGATTATTTCTATCCTCGACATCGTCAAGCCGCCCTCGCTCGATGACTTCAAGGAGATATACTGTGGGTATTTCCGCGGACTTTGCCCTCCGAGCCGAGTCCCAGTCCCGCTGACCCGGACCGCCTTGCAGTCATCCAGGAGCTCATGCAGACCGACCTACACCGCGTCATCCGCACGCAACAACTGACAGATGATCACTGCCAGGTGCGTCCGCGTCCGCGCCCCCCTCCCCGTGCAGCGCGAAACGCCAAAATCGCGCCGCGCACCGCCCTCCGCCTTCGCAGCAGCGCTGACTGATCGTGGCGCCGCCCCGTACAGTACTTCGTGTACCAGACGCTGCGCGCGCTCAAGACGATGCACAGCGCGGACATCGTGCACCGCGACCTGAAGCCCGCAAACCTGCTCCTGAACGCGAACTGCGACCTCAAGGTGTGCGACTTCGGGCTCGCGCGCAGCACGCGCTCGACCACCGGCCCCGGCGGGAAGGAGGCCGGGCTCATGACCGAGTACGTCGCGACGCGCTGGTACCGCGCGCCCGAGATCATGCTCTCGTTCAAGATGTACACCAAGGTGCGTCCCCCCTCCCTCTCCCTCTCCCTTACCCTCCTTTCCACGCCGCACCATGGCATGTACTGACTGACCCCGACACGCAGGCGATCGACATCTGGGCGGTCGGGTGCATCCTCGCGGAGCTGCTTAACGGGCGGCCGCTCTTCCCCGGGCGCGACTACGGGCACCAGCTCGACCTGATCCTGGACGTGATCGGCACGCCGACGCTCGAGGAGTTCTACGGGATCACCTCGCGCCGCTCGCGCGACTACATCCGCGCGCTGCCCATCCGCAAGCGCCGCCCGTTCACCGCGCTCTTCCCGAAGGCGTCCCCCGAGGCGATCGACTTTTTGCAGAAGACGCTGGTGAGTGGCCGTGCCGCGCCTCCGCGCCTTCTCCTCCCGTCTTCTCTTTGTTCTTCGCGATGTGCAGCTTTGATCGGCTGTGCGCGATGCGCGCGCGCGCCGGGATGGGATGGCTTGATGCACGGCGGGCGATGAGACATCTGCTGCTTCTCTGCCCTCCGACGTCTGATGAATTGCCTTGCCATCGCACTTCGTGCAAGGAGGCAGGGGCGATCGTTCCCTTGCGCACGCGCCGTTGCTGCCTTGCGCGCGCGCGCCCGGCGCGATGACTTTGATAGTGCCTGCCGGAGCTGTGATGGATGCTGCAGCATGCGGTCCGTCCGCGCGCGAGTGATGGCAGATGGGGATGCGGCGTCGCTCACTGGCTGACACCGCTTGGGGTGCTCGGTGTGCATCGCGCTCCGTCCGAGGTTGCTCGCGCGCGCGGGGGCCCCTGTGCTGCCCACCGTCTATACGCCCTGCGCATGTCTCGCCTAATCTCGACGTGCCCTGTTCTGAATGCTGAATGCTGACCGCGCTGCTCCTGCTCAACAGACGTTCGACCCGAAGAAGCGGCTGACAGTCGACCAGGCGCTCGACCACCCGTACCTCTCCGCATACGTAAGTCCCCGCCCTGCGCCGCCGCCGCCATCGTTGTGCATTTCAACAACCATTTGTCTGACCGCACCTCACTCGCGTATAGCACGACCCCGAGGACGAGCCGGCCGTGTCCTCGCTCGATCCCGCGTACTTCGAGTTCGACTGTACGTGTCCCTTCGCTCTCCATACCCTGCGCTTCGGCCACCGCATAACGCTGACGCTTTGCATACAGACCAGGAGCTGAACAAGGAAGAGCTCAAGAAGCTTCTCTACGACGAGGTCATGTCCTTCACCTCCGCCCTCTAACCATCGCCCTCCGCTTCTCCCTTGCGACGACCATTCATGAACATCACCATCCAACGTCCGTGACTGCCCCAACGTGCGGCAAAGACGCAACTCGTAGCTGTTCCTTCTCACATTCTATGCACATTCTCTCTGGATACCGCGGGACCACTGACCACCCACTAGTGCACTCATACCCCCGCCTCCCGCTCGCTGTTTTGTTGTTGCATACTGCTGTAGCACACGCACCCAAGTCTGCCTATTATATTACGTATTTATGGAGGGAATAATACGATCAGGGTTTCGTTTCGATCTTCTGCGTTGGCGTCGCCCGAGGCGCATGTTTGCGAGTGGGGATGCTTCGAGTGCACAAACAGGTGCGATTGTGATTGGGATGACATTGGTCTGACCGCTAGTCGTCCCGGGAGGACTCCCGGAGCGACCGTGCGGCCAAAAGCAGATACAACAGCGAACTAAAAACACAAGTAGCATTCGAGCCTCGTATACATGGTCGTCAGATACGCGTGAACGTCCGTCGTCCGTCAGAAGGCACCGATCACCGACACAAAATCGCGAGCGGAGGGGAGCCAATAAACTGCAAAGAAAGCACGGAAAACAGCGATAGAGCAAACACGAGACGAGCTGCCGACGGGGGTTCGAGGAGGTGAACGGAGGTAGAGGGGGAGTAGTGGGTTTCGCTGAGGAGATGTCGGAGGAAAGGGGGGAGGAGTGGAGAGTGGGGGAGGGTGGAGGTGTGTGAGGATAGAAGCCAATCAACTCCTGCGAGTTGAGCCGATACGATATGCCAGAGACCGGGGGGTGTCGCCGATTGTATTGTTCTATGATATGCGGGGTGTACGTGAGCCATAGGGCTCAAAAGCGCGGCGCGAGCCCCGCCCAGAAGCCCGTCGCGACACCCTCGACGCCGAAGTCTCCAAACCGGGTGTCGCCCTCGAGCTCGGTGCCGTACATCGTCCGCTTCATCGGCGGCGCGGGGGTCTCCGGCGGGAGAGGGACTTGGCTGCTCATCCCGAACGCCATCCCGATCTCGCTGCTGGAAGGCACCCGCCTGCTTTGCGAACCGAAGCTGAAGTTGCCCCCGCCGAGCATGCTGTTCGATGCCGTTTCTTGCGATGCTTCGGGAACGGTGGAGAGGCCACTGGGGGTGCTGATCAAAGCAGTCGGGTCGACTGTCCCGTTTCCGGAGGCGTCGAGCTGAGGTTGGGAGGACGTAGCCTGTGAATACGCGGCACGACTAGCAGGCCTGCTCGCAGCAGACTGTGGCCGCGATTGAGACTCGCCGTCGGCCTGGGCTTGGGACTGGGCATGCCGTCGACCATGGGGGTGGTACAGGTCGTTACGTTCGATCCGACCTCCTGCGCGTTCGACAAATCCGCCAGAAGGCATACCGGGCGAAGGAGATGCGGGGGGCTCGGGGTAGACGAAGGAGGAGTTACCCATGTCGTAGGGAGTAGAGGTCATGGGATGGAAGATGGACGTATTGAAGCTGAAGTTGAAACCCAGGTTAGGCGCGTTCTCATCGGCTCCGATGGGCCTGACAATGGTGCCGCCCCCGTTGTTCGGTGCTGGAGTATGCCCGCCGATAGTAGGAGGTCCAGGGAACAGGTCAGACAAGTGCGTTGTAGGCGGAGGGGGGTCGAAGTATGTTTCCGGAGGCTCTTCCGGACCACTGAAGATCGTGAAGGCGGCTGGTGGTGGTCGTGAGGGAGCGTGAACTTCCGTCTCCGGGTGTTGTGCTTGACCACTAGCGGAAGCACCTGGGCGAACATCAACCTGGTCCCCGTGAGCTAGCTTCGGCTTCTTCTTCGTCGGTCTCGCTGCCCGCTTCTCTTGCTCGTCGTGGTTAGATTGAGTGTCGTGTTCAACCTCTGCCACGTCCGTGATGTGACTGTCTTCGGATCCACGTTGCCGTTTACCCAGCAAGGGTTGGGAGGATCCATGGGGGACTTCAGGCTGAGTTGGCGAGTTCCCGGTGTTGTGAGCCGGATCGCTTCCGGCAAATGCAGCTTGGGAACCATCCTCGTCTCTGCGCGATTCTGTTAGTAGCATAGTGAGGGGATCAGGGGGTTAACATACAATGCGCGAACTTTGCCTAGGCTTTTGGCGGATGGCTGAGGACTGTCCGTCACAGGTTTCCCCAGAAGATCAGACACTAGCTGCCTTAGCTGGTGAACCTCACTCTGCAGCTGCGACACCATGGCCGCCTGCGATCGTAAGGACTGCACTTCAGCTTGGATCAGTTGCATTTGAGAGGTCAGCGCGTGCAGGTCAGCCTCCCGCGTCGATCGTTGTAGCAGTTCGGCCTGCAGCAGCTGAATCTGGGTTTGGAATGGCGTGACCTGGTAATGCACCTCAGTCAACGTACAATCACAGACGCAGGGAGGGAGCAAATCATACGAGTTCAGTGATGTACTTCTTCACGTGCTCGGGAATGTCGGGCAGCATTTGAGGGGAGGGAGACGCAGGAGCCTGCTGCGGGACCTGCATTGGGGGAGATGGGTGCTCGTGGTCGTGACTTGTTCCAGATGGTCCGGCCTCCGGCACTAGATGATGGTGAGTACACGTCAAAACTGCAAACCCGAGTGGCAAGCTTACTCTCAGATTCCATAGGTTCGGGTTCTGAAAGAGACTTTGAGCCACCAACTATGCCAAAGAGGTGAGAAACTAACCATCTTCTTCCTGAATGGCAGCTTCCACAGGCTTCACGCTCCGACTGCCTTTGCCGCGCTTCGCCTTCGTTGTGGCACTAGTAGAGCGCGTGACAGCACGAGCACCACTGCCTCCTACCACGGTCGGTCTGCCCACACCGAGCCTGTACTGCGTCTCCTTCGCTCTTCTGGTACGTGGGGGTGGGGGAGGTGCTTCGGGTTCCGACGAAATTGTTGGCGCAACACTCCTGCGATGCTGTTCCTGCAGAGCACTGTCCTCTTCGTCGGAGTCGTGGATTATCACGGACGAGCTGGATGTCCCTCTTGGGCGAGAGAGCGAGGGTACTGCTCGACTGACCCTCCTAGTGGATGGTGCGCGTTGGATGACGGGCGGTGTAGGGCGCGGTCTTGCTGTTGTGGTATCAATGAGAAGGTCGATGAGGGCCTCCGTCTTGAGATTGGCCTTGATGCCATAGTCCTGGGTGGCTGGAGTAAGGATGCGAACAAGTACGAGCGCTTTCAGAGTACACACCTTGCATATGCGTTGCAGATCGGCGCGCTTCATGCTCTTGAGCGCATCGCGGTCAAGAGGTACAGGCATGGCGGGCGACTCGCCTGCGGGGGACGGAGAAAGAGGAGGTGGAGGAATACAGCGGAGAGCGGAGGATGTGGTTCAAGCTCAAGCCAGGTTCAACGACGGCGACCAAACAACGCCCAAACAACGCGAACCCTCGCGTCACATGATGCTGCTCCGCGGTATCCCCGGCGTCTAACCAGACGCGACTAGCCAAGCGCCCACTTACGGCGCGGACCTCTCTCGTCGAGCCCTTTCGTCAGCCTGGCGTCCTCCGAGTAGACTTGAGCTGTGAGTGGTTTGTTCAACGATCCGTGGCGGAGTATTCCCCCGGAGTACTCGCGGGCATGCAATTGAGCCTGCTGTTTGCCCCGACCGCCCTGGTCTCAGAGGCCCCCTGACAATAAGTGGGCAGGCCTGATGACAATCCGGACAACTTTGGCCCTCCGGAGGGGGGTATGCCTGTTGCCGTCCGGACAAATCAGGGGTTAAGCGCCCATAGGGCCTGTTGACCATCCGGACATGGCCGTCCGGGGGCCGACATTAGCGCCCGCCCGACAGCCCGCGAACAGGCCTGTTGAGCCTAAGCGCCCGCCATCCGGACATGATCCGCCGGCCAAAGGGCCGGAGGCCTGTTGCAGTCCGGACAAATTTGGGCGCTTTTTGAGCTAAGCGCCCGCAGACATTTTGACCAAAATCCCGACAGGCGTCAACAGGCCTTCCCTCCCATTGTCAGGGGGCCTGGTCTCAGTCGAGCGATCGTCCGGGACACCGGTCCGCCGAGGGAGCATCGAGCACGCCTTGGACGCCGTCGACGGAAGGACAGTCGGCGGCGGCGCTCGGGTCGAGATCAGCTGAAGCAGGCCATGCATCGAGTCCCATGCCTTCCCACCTGGTATTTATGGCCCGGCTTCCGTAGGCGCACCTACTTCTTGTTTTCCACTTCGGCCGACCGTCTCCTCGTCGCTCGCACTCAGCCACCACCACCACCATGCCCCGCACATTCGCCCTCGACGAGGTAGCCAAGCACAACTCCCGCAGGTACGTATGTCACCCACCCAGCGCAAGCAGAGCAACGTGTTCACCACCGGTGGCGTCCAGTTCGTGCTGGGTCATTATCAAAGACAAGGTCTACGATGTCACGGAGTTCCTACCGGTACGCTTGACAGAAGCATACGTTACAGCGGGTTCTCATGGCACGTCTGCAGGACCACCCAGGAGGGGCAAAGATCATCCTAAAGTACGCGGGGAAGGATGCGACGTCCGCATATGAGCCCATTCATCCCCCGGACGCTCTGGACAAGAACCTCCCTCCTGAGAAACATCTGGGCGTGCTCGACAGCGCTTCTGCTAGCGCGGTTAAGGAGGCTGCGCAGAACCGCCCGAAGACCAAGGACGAGCTGCGTGTGGAGGCCGCGCAGGCCGCAAAGCCGCCCCTCAGCAGAATGCTGAGCTTGCGCGACATCGAGGTGCGCGTCCGCGCCTGAGCAGTGCCCCATTCTCATGCTTATCATGATATAACGACGACTGACGTACGTCACCAGGATGTCGCGCGGCAGGTGCTCTCATACAAGGCATATGCATACTACGCATCTGCTGCAGACGATGAGCTAAGTACGTGCATTGCTTCTTACATTCGACATGCAGTATACTCACGACTACGTAAACAGCACACCAAGAGAACATCCGCGCCTTCTCCCGCTTCTTCTTCCACCCTCGTGTTATGAAGCCCGTCGCCCAATGTGACCCCTCAACGACCATCCTTGGCTTCAACTCGTCAATACCGGTCTTCGTCAGCGGCGCTGCACTCGCGCGACTCGGCCACCCGCTGGGTACACACAAGCTCCTCTCTCCATGTGACTACCAGGAAGCTCACCGCGCCTTACCCTGCAGGCGAAGCCAACATCACGCGCGGCTGCGCGCGCACCGGGATCATCCAGATGGTCTCCTCCAACGCCTCGCTCTCGTACGCGCAGATCGCCGAGGCGCGCGTCACCCCCGACCAGCCGCTCTTCTTCCAGCTGTACAAGCACCGCGACGACAAGATCGCGGAGCAGCGCGTGCGCGAGGTCATCGCCCTCGGCTACAAGGCGATCTTCCTCACCGTCGACGCTATCTGCGCGGGCAACCGCGAGCGCGACATCCGCGCGCCGTTCGAGCTCGAGAAGCAGGAGCGCGAGGCGGACAAGCCGGATCAACGCACGGGGGGCGGGAAGGCTGCGGCGGACGCCCCCGCGAAGCCCAAGGAGGACGGCGAGGATGTCAACCTGCTGGGCACCGCGGGTGCGCTCATTGCAAATGACGACTTGGATATGACTTGGGAGAAGACGATCCCGTGGCTCCGCTCTATCACGAAGCTGCCCATCGTCATCAAGGGCGTACAATCCGTGCAGGTATGTGCGAATGTAGAGCCTCCGAGATTCCCTCCCTAACTATCCAACTGTAGGATGCAGTACTCGCGGCAGAAGCAGGCGTCGACGGCATCTTGCTCTCGAATCATGGCGGGCGACAGCTCGAATTGTCAGCGTCCGCATCATCGCTTTTGCCCGCATAGCTGACGCACGTCCACAGCTCACTCCCTTCCATTGAGGTTCTCTACAGGATCCGGAAACAGCGGCCGGATGTCTTTGACAAGCTTGAGGGTATGTCTATAGCCCATTGACAGCGTATCAACCAAGGCTCAGTGTTCCCATCCTAGTTTACATCGACGGTGGCGCGCGCAGAGGCACTGGTCGGTGATATAGCTTGTCACATCCTCCGCCGTGGATTGACCTTGTACCAGATGTCTTGAAGGCCCTCTGCTTGGGAGCAAAGGCTGTTGGCATGGGCCGGCCCTTCCTTTATGCCCAAAGCGTAAGACACCCTTTCTATGTATCCTCTTCACTGGACAGTACTGAATAGCCCTCCACCCTTAGGCATACGGCGAAGATGGCGTAGTCAGGACCGTCGACATCCTCAAGCGCGAAATCATCACGGGTATGCGTCTCCTTGGCGCGCAGAACGTCAAGCAGCTCGTGCCGGAAATGGTGAGCAGGAAAGCACCTATCGTGATTGCAGCTATGGTTGACACTGTGTCCCTCGTGCAGGTCGAGAACGTCAATTGGCAGCCTTTGACTGCGCGGTTGTAGTTCATATAGACTCCATATATGATATCTTGGTTACAGGATCCTGCCTCAAGGGCTGCGCAGAGATGCTCTGATGTGTTTTAGTGGATCCCAGGAAGTTCCGCATGGTGGATGTAGATGTACAGGTGTTACATGATGACTGCACGCTATGACTGACGTTGTCAGCATCACAACACCTGCTCAGCGACGATGGGTGAGCCTGCAGAGTCTCTCATCTCCGCCATCCGTTTCTCGAGCTGCGTATAGACCAATCCATCGAGCTCTACGTGTATCACCAACACGGACACGTTCGTCGAGCCCAGCGTCCTGTCCGACTTCCCCACCGTAAGACGCACCGTCCGCTTTTTGTCGCCAAACACCATCGCCACACGCGCACCCCCAGCCGCCACGTCCCCAGGCGTGCGTTCTGCGGTCCACAGTAAATGCGCACGGTCACAGTCGGACGCGCGATCGTGCATGTCCGCCTCCACACGGCCGACATGCGACGAGATCTCGACGGCGGCCCACAGCCCGTGCCCCGCGCGCGTCGGGCACAGGCCCACGTATATCCGGAAGCGCTCCACGCCCGACGCGAGCGCGTGCGCGAACGAGAACGCGAACACCGCGTGCGGGCGGTCGAGCAGCCGTCCCGGGTGCGGGCGGCTCGGGAGCCAGTCGGCCGTCTCAAACCCGGCGCGGCGCAGGCGTGTCGTGAGCCACGACGGGAAGACGACGTAGTACTGCGCAGAGGGCGCGCCGTGTGAGAGGCGGCGCGGGACAGGGTGGGAGAACGCGTCGCTGCTGCGAGAGGTGATGTAGAGCTCCGCCCAGCGCATGTGTGTGTGCGGCAGCAGCACGGCGCGATGCGCGAGGGCTTCGGCGGCGGTGGTGTAGCGCGCGACGTCGGTGGTGGGCGAGTCTGCGGGGCGTCCGTGCGTGTGCCGTATCGCGAGGCCGACGTCGTAGACGGGCGCGTTGCCCTCGTGGGGCCGAAGGAGGAGCGCGATGTATGGGCATGTGGCCTTGCGTGCGGCGCGGGCACACGCAAGGAGCGCGATGGTACACCGGATGGTCGAGCGGGACGTCACGATGTCGACAGATTCGATGACAGGTAAGCGGGCACGGATGCCGTGACTGGTCATTGTGAACTCGGGCAGCATGTTCGAGGTCAGTAGTTGACCGAAGCCATTTTCAGCTTCCTACAGAGGCGTAAAAATAAGCACGTCAAGCGGTATACCTCAACAAAACAACGCTTACAGGTGCTTGGAGCCCTAGATGCACAGCGAATGACGAGAATGCCCTACTCATATGCTCGTAGGGGATCGGCACAACGTCCGGCACGTCCGCAAAATCCGAAGGAGCGTCGGCCAAAAGTCCCTGTTGGACACGAAGATGTGGCGGAGTCCGCAGCAGGCAGTCTGAGCATACCCCCGGTTGCAGCGAGCAGCCCCAGAGGAACAGTGTCTGGTCCGGTGTTTGTCTCATGATCTCCTCCTGTAACCGCCTGAACGCCCGCCGTCCCTCTCCGTAGATGGTCGGCACGTTCACGCCGAAGATCCCCATGAGAGCATACGCCTCGTCCTCAATGCGTGTAGAATGCCTCTTCGCCGCCCAGCGCATACGGCGCGCGACCGGAATCGAAGAGATCGGCTCGAGGAAAGTGAGGACCTCCGCCTCGATGCCGGTGATCTCCTGAAGAAGGCCGGGCCAAAGGTACTTGTTTCCCAGTGCTTCCCAGCCTTGCGACAGAAAGACGACTTCCTGTGGGGCTATCAGCTCCTGGAGGGTCCAACAGCGCCGAAACCAGATACTCTGGCGGAACGCCGAGCCGCGCGCTGCCGGGTCTTCGTCCGCGGGCACGTCTGCGAGATACGCGTAGCATACGGATGCGCGTGAGTACCAGTCATACATCGAGTTGATGGCCTCTGACAGCTCCGCGCTGCTTGTTTTGTCGATACAGCAGGTGTCGATCCAGAGCCATTCGTAGCCATCCGCCTCGGCGTGAATGCAACATGCACGTATCTTGGCGGATGCACGAGAGCGCGGTGTCCCGTCCGGGTCGGCAACGCACAGATCGCGTAAGGCCTGGAGGTCCTGAAAGCACTGTTCGTGTTCGCCCCAGACGTGAGATAAGATGGCATACTTGGGCGGGGGTTCGTTGAAGTACGTGAGCTCCGCACGGTCTGTGCTGAGCAGCCACATTTGCTAGTGGATACGACAGGTATGGGAGACGGCGGGAGGAGATAGTCAAAAGGACGAGGAGCTCGAGAAACGGATAAGAGAGCTTACAGCCCGGACGTAAAACGGCATTTGCGCAGCCACACGGCGAGGACGACTCTTCTTGGGATACTAGGATGTGCCAGATCCGCAGCGCAAAGTCGTCGATATCATCGATTTTCCCCCTGTGGAATCAAAGCGGTCCAGGGGACACGCCATGTCGGCCTTAGCGTGCGCGCGTGACGCAGGTAAACCTGTGAGCCTGTAACTCACCTGTCAGTTACTAGAACAGCGTCTTACTAGGACAGCGTCTCGGTGCCATAAATAATGCTGATCTTTCACCTGCTAGACGTCCTGGGATGGTTACCAGACGCAAGGTTGGCACAGCAATAGCACTTCTTGCCGCATCAGTCGTTGAAACCGTGCACGTCGGGTGAGGAGCTCTGGGGCAGCTATTGATACAGTGTGTCATGATGATACAAGCTACTTGTCCCGTTAGTAGCCATCCAAGGAGAGTTTAGCAGACTCACTGATACAGGTGCAACTTCGTCCAAAACCTTCCTCGTTCCTTCCACTATGATTTCCCATTCGACCTTATGCAATCGTTCCTCGAACGCCTCAATGGGCTCTCCCGGCAAGATCTCCACCTCCCTCACCAAGACGGGCTCCCCACGGTCAACTTCTTTCACTACACGGTGGACCATAGCGCCGGAATGCTTGATCTCGCCCTTCTGGAACGCCTCATACGCCCTCTCGATCGCGTGCGCACCATCAAATGCTCCAGGGAGAGCGGGGTGAAGATTGATAACAGGGATGGGTCTTTCCACTCGCTTCTCGCCATCGTATAGACGATCGCCGTTGACAACGTCGAGGAAGCCCTCGCCCATAATGTGCATCCATCCGGCAAGGACGACGAGGTCTGGGTTCTCTTTTGCGACGATGCGAGCGACTTCGACGTCGTAATCGTCGCGCGTCTTGCCAGGGTTGGCTTTTAGGTACGGTTGAAGGCCGAGGTACGCGGTAGGGATGGGTGGCTCGGCTTGTGCAGCTCGCGTGAGACCATATGCCGCTTTTCGGTTAGAGAGAACGAGGGAGATTCGGGTAGAGGGAAGCGCAGGCGTATTTCGCGCGTCGATCAGGGCTTGCAGATTTGTTCCTGTGTGCACCCGTCTTCTGAGTATAGAGGCACGACGAACGCGAATATGAACTCACCTGAGCCCGAGATGAGCACCACAATGCGCCGTTCGTGGCGCTCTGTTGTTGGTGTGGACATGGCGTTGGATCGCGATCAGTAGGAATGGGAGGATGTGCGATATACTGAACGCTGCTAAACTTTAGCGGACTTCCATCTTCAGAACACTAGGTTGGGGTTAGGGTAAGAACGAGCCACTCATATGCTGCGATGTGTCTCTGTTTGCTCGACGCAGAATGAAGCCGACGTCAGTGAACAAGTACAGGCCAGTGCTCCGGATCATTTGGGGGATAGATTGTGCATCACTCGTTTGCTGCTGAGATCAAGCACAGTGGGGAGCGCACACAGCAGACGGGATGCCCGCCACGGCGTTCCCAAATACGGATGGCGACAAAGCCCACTGATTGGCTCATCTTCCGGGAGGCAGCGTCAAGTGCAACAGAGTTGCCACAGGTGAGGCGTCTTGACCACAACCAATTCCAACATGATCAGCTGTTTGTCCACTGCCATCCTAAATCCCTCTCTCTCCGCGTGCCAAGCGCCTCGAATACCTCCGCCAAGCCGCATACGGCCTTTCGCAGAAGAATCCATTCGCCCCTGCTGGTAGCCATGCCAGCCACCGACAGCCGCACCGGTAGGGCCGCGACCAGCTGGAGGGGCGCGCTGCGCGCCGTGCGCGGTGCCCTTCGTGAGGTTGCCCGGCGTTGCCGGACGGAATGACAGGAAGTGTCAGAGTCCAGATCATGGCTGAGATTGGCGCGGGATGCTACGTTCCACCGCTGCCAGGTCCTCCATCTGCTCGTCGCTAAGGGCGATCACCCCGCCCGGCCCTCCCTCAAAGCCCTCGCGCCGCATGTCGCGCGCCCTCGAGCTCTCCCTCCCGCTCCTCCCGCCCATCTCTCCTTTCTGACCCCCGCGCAGCGTCGCGTTCTCTGTTGGGTGCTTTCCGTACAGGACCGGGTCCGCCCTTTCGCTGGGATTGTATCTCAGCATCCTCTGGTCCTCGTAGCGCTTCTCAGCAGGACTGACGCTACGTGCGTACGCTGACCAGCTGGCTTTTTAAGTTATCTTTTATTCTGCTCTGTCGACATTCTTTCTGCCATCCCGCTCCTTACCCGGTCTCCAAGTCTCTACCGTCTCCTCCAGAACAACAGCAAATCGCAAGACACCATGGGAGTCAGCCAAACAGCCCACCCCGGCGCAGCGTTCGCCAGCCTGAGCTCTGATGCTACAGTAAGCCTTGCGGAGTAGGTATCGAAGTGCCCTCGTATTGAAGCCTATCTAGATCCAATTCATACTCGCCGACGTACCAATCTTCTCCGTGGGGATTTTGGCGTTCGGGGTGTTGACATTCTTCTTTCTGATGAAGCGCGTCGACAAGTGAGTACAGTCTTTCATGCTGCTAGCAAGAGTACCTCAACTCGAACTCCTTTCAGATGGGTCTTCTGCTTGCACCTGTCGGTCCTCGTAGCATTCCTTGCCGCTTTCTTCGATCTATCCCAGATTCTCATCCGGGGACGGTTAGCGGTGGACTCGGGGCTCAACACATCTGGCGTCTCGGGGCTCGTCACAGCCCGCGAAGTGTTCTATTCCTTTGCGAACGGGCTGCGCTTTCTCTTCTATTGGGGCTTTGTCGCCACTATCCCGTCGGGAGAAACCATGCCAGAAGGCGCTATGATACATAGCGCGAGCTGGCAGCGCTGGGGCATTCTAGGCTCGATCCTCAAGTGGTCAAGTCTGCTGGTGGTGGTCCTCATCACCGTGCTCCAAATTGTCTACCGAGATGTGGCGGCGCTGGAGAAGATTGGTCCCGTCTACGAGGCGGAGGCGACGCTGGAGATCATCATTTCCGCAGTGTTCATCCTGAAACTGCTCCTGAACACCTGGGCGCGGTTTTCGGTCGGAACCACCACGCCGACGAAGGGTGCAATGCTCGTGCAGTATGCGCCTATGATCGTCTGCCTTCTGTTCAGTTTCTGGATCGCGGTAGGCAACGCCATTCTCTGTAGGTGCTTGCTTGCTCGCATACCTGTGCAAATAAATCTGACGTGAACAATGCAGACGACTTCACAGAGACAGCGTTGGGGCGATTCCTGCGCGCCATCGAATTCTACATCCTGATCGTCTACATGCTGACGATCTCGTTCCACCATCTCCGCCATCTGTCGTTCTTCCCCATCTACCGCCCTGCGCCGAAGGCCGTCTCCCGCGCCGGCACGCTCAACCAACGCGACTCGATCGCGAAGGTCGACGACGGCCGCTTCGATGCCCCCAGCCCCGTCCGCCAGCCCGAGCCGGTCAAGGTCGACCTCATGCAGGTCCTGGAGGAGCAGTTCCGCCAGCAGGAGATGCCCCCGACGGTGATGCGGGACAGCTCGCGCGCGGCGACGATCGAGAACGTCAGCCAGCACCAGTCGATGGCCGCACGCCTCTCGACGTGGCTCGGCATCGCGCGCCCGCTGCCCCGCCCTCCGCAGCAGGGCCAAGAGGTGCAGCCCTGGGATGTTGACACAGAACGCGGGCCCTCTCCCACGGCGCGGACGGCACCGGTCCAGACGTGGTATGTGGACGAGAAGCCGCGCGTTGACTCGGCGCCGCTCCCTCCTCCGCCGCCCATGATCGACGAGGACGAGCGGCGCGGTGTGTCCCCTGTGCCGGAGTACTTCGAGCGCGACATTGCCTCGCCTGCACCGAACAGCGTCAGAGAGCATCCGTCCGCACCCGGCATCGTCGAGCCCGAATCTGACGAGGAGACGACACCTGTCCCCGACAGGGACTGGCAGGAAATGGAATACTCCAACGCCGTGAGATACTCGGGTGTCGGCGAGGACATGGTCGCGAACGCCCTGAGCCAGCAGTACTACCTGCCCACGGACACCGCGAGACTGCAGCCCTCTGCTCTCCTCTCGCCTGCACCGTCCCGCCCCGGCAGCATGGACGGCGAGTACCTGGCCTCCCCGTACCCCATGTCCCCCATCGGCTCTGCAGCAGTCACCCCCCTGCCGCGCAGCCGCCCGCTCCCGCCCATGCCGCGCCCGTACTCCCAGCTGCTCTCGCCGAGTTCACCGCTCCCGCCCGATTCCGCGCGCTCCTCGAACATGTCCATCCTCCTCCGGCGGCAGACGGAACTCGACGCGTCCATCGCCGCGCTCCGCCTCTTCTCGCCCTCGAAGGCCGCCTTCGACCTCGGCGCGATGCCCGTCCCGCCCTCGCAGTTCTACACGCAGCCCGGCGGCGACGTCGACGACGGCCGCCTCTCCGCGATTCCGAGCATGGAGAGCCCGGAGCTGCCGACGCCGAGCCCGGACCTGACGCTCGCGACCCCACGCACGAACTACATGCCATCGTCGTCCGCGCAGAGCGAGTTCTCGTTCAGCAACTTCCCGCACCAGCCGCCGCTGAACCGCGGGAGCATGGACTCGAGCGTGATCCCGCAGATGGGCATCTCCGTCGAGGCGCCGAGCGAGGCGGGCGACGGGAGCGTGCGCGCGGCGTCGCCGGCGGGCGAGCTCGCGCCCCCGCAGATGCCCGCGGCGATGCGCTCGCGCTTCTCGGAGGACTCGAGCGTCGCGGAGGGCAGGCTGAGGAAGAACGTCGACTCGCTCGGGACGCAGTATGAAATCACGTCCTTCATCGGCAGTGAGTAGCCTCTCTCTCTCTCTCTCTGTCCACGTTCTGGCCATCGTAGCTAATTGGTGCAAGCAGACCTGTCGGTCCCTGGCAGCAAGAACGACAGCACGATCTCCTCGTCCTCCGCCGCCGTCTCCGACGACGGCTCGGTGAACGTCGCTGTTGTGACGAAGGCGGACGTGACCACCACGCAGTTCGCGCGCCCGACGCTCGTCATCCCGCCGCCCAGCCAGAGCGAGCCTTCGCCAGCCAGCCTCACGGCGCCTCCCCAGCCCTCCCCCGCGGTCTCGCCCTCGAGCCGGAGAGCCCTGCCTCCCATCCCTCAGCCCACAGCGCAGCCCCAGCCCGCGCCCGTGCAAACCCAACCCCAAACCCAAACCGTGCAGCCCGCAGTGCAAGCTGCCGCCCCCGCGCCGCGTTTCCGCCGCGCGGTGGGCCTGCCCCCTCGCCCCCGCCTGTCGGTGGTGAACCTGACGCCCGTCGAGGAGAAGACGTCGCCGACGGACACGGCGACGACGCTCGTGAGCCCGCCGCAGAGTGGGGCTGGCACCCCTCCGGCCGGGAAGCGGTGGTAAACCGCCCACGCTCGCGTCCTAGTCGACCGTCCTCGCTTGTTGCTTTCGAAAAATCTCGGATGAGAACCGGAGAGCCGCGCCGGGTGAGCTTTCTGGTGTCTGTGTATATGTAGCCGGACGCTCCCCGCGGACCGCATGTACTTACTGTGTGTAGGCCCGCGCGCACGCGACCCGCGTTCCGTGTATAAGACATCAATTGGACACTATCATTATTCTCTTCACTTTGTATTAGTACGGCTCTAGCTATACCCAAGCTCTCTTGTGCGACTTCCCTGCTTGAAAGTTGACCGAACGCGCCACGTACGCGTAGCATTAGACGCGGTCACGTGGGACGCGTCAGTGACGTCAGGCCCCTTTGGGCGGGGCTATATGAAGGCGCGGGCAAGGCGGGGGAAATGCATTGCTATTGCCCACGATGTCTGCGTTCCCCGACTACTACAAGCTGCTCGGCGTGCCCAAGTCTGCGACCACAGAGGAGATCAGGACCGCGTACAAGAAGGAGTCGCTCAAGTGAGGAGTAGCCCGAGCTCGCTGTTTGGCGTGGTGTTCATCCCTGCAGCCACGCAGGACACACCCAGATAGGCTCGTGAATGCGACCCCTGCAGAGAAGCAGGCCGCGACGGAGCGTTTTCAGGTCCGTCTCTCAGCCCTCTGCGTCTCTTGAGGATGAGTATTGACGTACAGACAGGCCGTAGCAGACGCATACTATGTACTCTCGGACGGCTCCCGGCGAAAGGAGTACGACATTCTCTACAGCACGCGCGGCCCTCAGGAGCGAACAGAGCAGCCGGGTGCCTCGGAAAACTTCTTCTCGACCTTTGCCAACATGTTCGGTGCAGGAGGCGGCGCAGGTGCACAGTCTGCCCCTGGGGCTACTCCCGGGGAGAGGCCGGATGCAGAGCATGTGTTTGCGGACGTGTTTGAGGAGGTGCGTTTGCGACTTGCGAGTGTCATCTGCAGAGTGCTCACACGCGCAACAGCTGCTGCGCCCCGAAGTGGATCGCCATCTTCCGTGGTGGACTTGGCTGGGTGCCGTCTGCGGTGCGGGCCTAGGGTTCATCATCGCCAACATCCCAGGCCTCATGGTTGGCGCGTACGCTGGGAACCGTTTGGGTGCGATCAGGGACGCGAAGGGGAAGAGTGTTGCTGCAGTATTCAACCAGCTAGGAGGCAGCCAGAAGGCAGACGTAGGTGTCAAACTATCTATTTCTGCGGCGAGGTCACTCACGCGATTTGTGTGCAGATTTTGCGTGCACTGGCTGCGAAGGTGCTTGGTGCGGCTGCGAATTCATTCTGATTGCCCTATTCAGTGGTGTTGTTACTGGTGCTTTTTATGACTGCGTGTACTTTGGCTTGTACGCTAGGACTCTGGCTGTAATGTATACCGGATGGACTCTGTCTTTATGTTGCACATGCATTCCGGCGGGGCAAGGGTCGGGGGCTCGGCTCCGGAGCGGCGAGATCTGGAGTGATCGGCGCGGCGAAATTGAGGACGGCGGCGGGACGCGTCCCTGGAATATCGTCTGCTCCGTCTGGCCATCGATGCTCCCCGCTCTCCTTCTCTTACGTCCTCCCCAGCTCGCCCGCACTACCCGTTCTTAGCCCACGATGACGGAGACGCGCAGCTCGCGCGCAAACACGCCCAGGTCGCGTGCCTCACAGCGGCCTTCCCAAGGCAAGTACTCCTGCCGCAGCTTCTCCCTTAACGCTGCAGCACCTGCGATCACTTGAGCTATGTCTAAACGTCGTACTGCCGCAGCCGCACGAAGGGCAAGCAGCGTACCAGCGGTCGGGAGCAAGAAGCCAGAGTACATCCTCGGTACGTACCACCTTTCTCGCGCCGACGTCTACCCGTCGAATAGCACTCACACGAGCCGATGTGGCGTCCCGTCCCGTCCAGACTGCGTCCTCATGACCCCGCGGAAACGAAGTGAGCATAACTGTGTGCTACGGTCGAGACGTCGAAGCGTGACAATGTTTCTCCCCCTTCCTCTTCGCAGAACGCACCACTTCGCACGAAGATCCCCCGTCCGGCCCAGCGTCCCAGCCGCAGGCCTCGCGCCTCGGCGCACTCGCATGGTGCGCCCTTTGCTAGCATCTTGACCTGCTGATCGTCCGTGCTTAAAACGCAGTGTTGCAGTTTGCAGAAGAAGCCCGCCGCCCGCACAGCTCGGAGCCGGGCCCGGTCGACAGAGAAGGATCCAGCCCCCGCCTCCTCGCGCACAAGGTCGCAAAGTCGGAAACGCGCATCCTCCCCCGCCGCCCCGCCAGAGAAAGTTCCCCGGAGAAGGGCCGCATCGACCTCGCGCACATCCAATACCTCCACCGCCGAAGGATCCGCGAGCCAACGACGGCGCACATCGTCGCGCGCGTCGGTGGCGCCAGGCAAGGCGGCGCCGCCGTCCCGCGCCTCCGCCTCCTCCGCGCGGCGGAACAAGGGCAAGGCGCGGGTCTCGCAGGTCCAGATGGACTTCGAGGCGTCCTCGCAGCCCGACACGGACGACCGCAGCGACGCCCCCAGCGGCACGCGCAGGGCGGCGAAGCGCCGCAGGCTCTCGCCACAACTGATGCTAGATAGCCCCGAGTTCAGCCCGACGGGCACGGTGGTGGGCGTGGACGCGGAGAGCCAGGAGACGGCGGTCGAGGAGGACGGGGAAGACTTCCAGATGCTCGACATGCCCGACGACGCGTCGCTCCCGTGGGTCCCGATGGACCCGCAGACGAAGGAGTCGACGTACGTGCCCCCCGGCCTGAACGCGCTCATTGAAGGTATGCACTGCCCTCCTTCCCGTCTCAGCTGCATTGGACATGGCTCACCCGTTACTTGTATCGATAGACATGAAGCGCGCGCTCGTGCTGCAGATGTCCGCACGGCAGAAGGCCGAGGCGCTGCACGCGGAGGAGATGCGGCGGCGGCGCGAGCTCGAGCTCGAGGCCGCGCGCCTCGCCGCCGCGAACCGTGCCTTGGAGGAGGAGCGGTCGGTGTGGACGACGTCCGCGGCGGAGGCGCTCGCGTGCACGCTCGAGTCTGCGCTCGTCGCCGACAGGACGCGCCGGCGCGCAGTCGAGGTGGGGGCGCCCCCCAATGCGTTCGCAGAGGGGATGCTGCAGGAGGACGCGGAGATGGCGGGGGTGGAGGCGAGGTCCATGCCGGACGGAGCCTTCGCCGCCGCTGGGACGGTGCTAGGGACAGGGCCGGAGGCGAGGAACGCGGAACTGCAGCTTCAAGATCGGAGCGGCTTTCCGACTGAGCTCGTGCTGACGATGACTTGAGCCGCGAGAATGATCCTCAGCCGTGTTCGCGGGAGGCGGCATTACCGGTGAGCCCTCACTTCTCATCTCGAAGCTTGGCGCGGTTCTGACCGACGTCTTCAGCTCCCGACGGATGCAATGCATTGGGCCGCCATCAGTCTATCGGGGATACCCCTCAAGAATACGGACATGGAGGGTCAGACAAAGACGGTCGGCGGAGGGACGGAGGACCAGCGTGGCGGATACCCCCTGGCAGTGGACGGGACAGGACGACCTGAGAGGGATCGGACGGAGCACGGCGACTCCACTATGCAGGCACGAACGTGCGAGACGTATATCGGACGCGCACTCTACATCGATATATGCGACTTCTTAGAATTCTCTGGTATTGATACAGGCGGGATAGTGCAATGTTTCTGGTAGGTTGTTTGCGCGCGCCGGACGGAAAGTCGACACCGGCGCAGCGCCGAGAGAGTAGGTACGACGTACGTACTACGATGGGAGGAATGCATGGACGGGATACAGGTAATTAGACGACTTGCGTATGGGGGGACGGAATATGAAAGATAAGACAACCAGTTGAATACGACCAATAGAAAGAGGACTTCGAAGGCGAAGCAGGGACGGGAAGTCGGAAGCGTTCGAAGGGTGAATGAGAACGACAATCGACCGAGACCCGCCTGCGCGAGTGCGATGCCAATATTCGCCGATGTACGGTTTACCAAGAAATGCCACAAGATAGAGGATAGAGTTATGTTAGGTATACAGTGTCTGCGTGTGGTTGTTGTGGATATAGCACTTTTGATGAGAGGACGGATGTCGATGGATGCGGGTCGTGATGAGTTTGAGGTCGGGATATATGCAAAGGGAATCGTGAACGCGCCTCTTCTGCGCGGATGCGTGGGGGAAGGGATGCGATGATGGGTTGAAGCTAGATGCAGCCGCCTAGGTGTTCGTCGCGAGGTGCAGGCTCGGGCCTACGCACAGCGTCGTGGCAGCGCTCAGCTCCAGAGCTCCCCCGCGTGCGTCTCGTCGAGCGTGGACAAGCCCTCAGCCGCGCGCAGGGCCTCGTAGTCGCTGATACCGACTGCGCCATTGGCCATGGCGAGCGCCAGTGCGGCGATGGCCTTTTCGGAGCGCGTGCTCGGGGGCGAAACACCCAGCGCGGGCGAGGCAGCGCCTGCCGGGGTAATGGTGGCCGAGGTAGGCAATGCGGCTCCCAGGTCGGCGGTGCTCTCGTTAGCGTGCATGGAGAGCGGAAGCGAGATGAGCGAGGAGTTGGTGGACGTGGAGTACGTATGCGACAGGGCCGGAGTCGAGAAGGGTCCCGATGCGGACGACGCGAGCTCCACATCCATGTCCATGTCGGTCTGCCCCTCGTCATCGGACAGGTCCACGAAGGACCCCGAATGCGCGATGGGAGACGAGCTGCGGTCGCCGCTATCGAGGCCCGCGAACGGGGACGAGTATGCCTGCCTCTCCGGAAGGTCGACGTCCATGGAATGCGAGCGCTTTTTCTGCGCAGGTGCGAGAGGTGCGGGGAGCACGGCCGTCTCGCCGACGATGAATATGTCGTCCTCGTCTTCCTCCGGCTGCTCGGGGACTGCTTCGGCTGCCTGGGGCGTGCCGTAATACGAGGTGAGGCGCCGCCATGACCGCCTCGGTTGGGGCGCGTCTGCCGCAGGCCGCTCAGGCCGCGCGGACCTGGACTCCCAGTCGCGCATCTTGCGGACGAGGCCCTCGCCGCTTTCCACGACGCTGCGGTGGAGCTCGCCGAGAGCGTCCGCGCGCATACGGCGTGCCTCGTCTGGTGATATGCGGCTGACCTCGCGGGGGGACGATTCGCGAGAGAAGCGGCTGCGGCCAGGCTGCTTGCGGGCCTTCTTCTGCGGGAAGAACTGGAACGCGGCGGACGTGCTCGGGAGGGGCGCGGTCGAGGACGAGGCGAACGTGAAAGAAGTGGTCGACTCGACCGGGAAAATGGGGTCCGGGGCCATTCCGAATGCCTCGTCAGAAGACTCTCCGGTCTGGAAGACGGTGCTTGGTGAGCGTGCTGCGGCAGATGCGCACGATGACGACGCGAGACTTACGTTGGAGTTTCTGCGGGCGCGCTTGCCTCTCCGCCACTGGTCTACATCCCACTTCTCTGCTGGTTGGCCGTGCGCGAGGTCCTTGTAGGATGGGCTCCTGATGGAGCTCGGTCGCGAGCGTTTGGCCGATATGCGCCATTTGACGTCGTCTGGTTGCCGGCGGGGGATGGGAGACGAAGCGGAGTGAGAGCGGCGGCGATGGGAGAGCCTGCTTGGGGACGACATTATAGCAGCAATGGGGACTTGCAGAGATTGCGTTCGAGCAGGGACGTGGTGGTGGTCAATAGGCAAAAAGCAAGATAGTCAGCGGATGGCGGGCGGAGGGAGGAGAGCGGGCGAGCACGCCGGAGAGCGATGCTCAGAGGACTGGAGCGGAGCGAGGCTGCTCCTCCTGCTATACATACAGTTTCCCCCGGCAGTTGCCGGACTGCCTTATCCGGATGCCCACCCTCTTCTCCCCTGGGCGCTTGACTGCTCTGCGCCCGCCACTGGCAGCCGCCTCTCCATTGTCTACCAATTCCTATCTCAGTCAGCCATCGTATCCTCGCCTGCTAGCCCATGTGTCATGTCACTCAGGCGGCTGGATAGAACGTGTGTCGTTGACACGTTGGAAATGGCAGCATGTCCGCGCTATCTCTGCGATCCTCAGGTCGCTACCAGTGTCCAGTGCGTTTAACCTTACTGCTGCACTCAGCTCGTCGCATCCGATGATGAACATGGTATATCTCCGGCCGCACTATCCGGAGAATGCTAGTAAGGGACCAAGCAGGCGGAGGCTGTCGCGAAGCGGGCGACCGTCTGGGGAAGAACTCCAGAGCCCTCCTCGGACCGAGGATCTTCTTCGTATTGACGTTCTGCATCTATCTTCGAGCATGACATCCCGGTGTTCGACCAGAGCCCTGTTCTCTTCTGGGCTAGGACATTCGCACAGGAGAACGGGCGACATGGCCCGCAGAGGCGCAAACGCCGGTTCACCACCTCGGTGTGTTTCGTGCAACTGTCAAAGCTGAAGCTGCCGCGGCTGCTATCCTCACACGCTAGTCCTCCCCCAGGTCCCTCTTTCCCTCGCCGCACGACAGCTCAAACCCGGATCCAAGACGCCTCCGGCTATACCTGAGGAAGTGCGCTCGCGAGCTCTGGTTCCGAAGCGGGGTGATAGACAGGGCACAGTCCTATGACGCACGCCGCTACCCCACCCCCAGACAAGAGCCTGTATAGACTCTGTTGTCCGTATGACCGCGCTGCACCTCCTTGCGTCGACTGAACGCGGATCGACGTTGGGCCGAGTATTACCCCGCATTGCGTTCTTGCGGGGAGCGCGTCTCGTGTCGCGCGTCGGGCCAACGTCGGCTCAGCACCCCCTTCGCGGTCGTGATACATAAACGCCCCGAGAACATGGCGGGTGCCCGCCCGCCCGTTGAGCATACTAACCACGATGAACCGCGTACTCGCCCTCTTCTTGTTTGCAGCTGCAGCCTCCGCCACCGTCCTCTGGGACGGAAGGTTCAATAACTACACGTAAGTGTCGGAGATTCCGGAGTAGCGAGGGAGGCACTCACCGGACGTCTTGTGCTCAGGACGGCGGCGGACTTCGATAAATGGAGCTGGAGCAACCAGGTCGGACAGTACCAGACGTACATCTACGTAAGAACCAGTCGAACTGCTGGCTTGACGTGATCGATGCTCACGGGTTTCACAGGGTAACCTCCATGTAGGCGCTGTGTGCATTGTCTCCGGGGCAATGCGGCTGAACGACGTGTGCTCAGGGCGAAACCGCCTCGTCGTGGCTCACACTTGGCAGCCAGTTCAAGAACCCTGCCAGTACGTGAGCCGAAACGGGCTGCAGCGGGTCTGCATCGGACTTTGATGCTCACGCCTAATACAGCGACGGGCGAGAAGCAAGGAGTAAAGGTCAAGATCAACGCCCAATCGACCTGGAACGGCGGTCCGATGCTTAGGACGGAGCTCATCCCGCAAACGACGAACTCCCTCACGGGACACCTCTTCTTCCATGTCTCGCTGCAGATTCCGACCGTCAACCCGCCAGGTATGAGCGATGCGGCTGCTCCTGCCAGGAAGTACCTGACCATCGCATGACCCACCGCAGATCCTGCATATGAACATCAGGTACGAGGCATCGATGTAGTCCTCGTAGCATGGAATGCAGGGTTGACATGACTTCCTTGCAGATTGTCTTCTGGGAAGGTCGGTCGCCTCGAGCCATAGCTCCGTGTATGCCGCAAATCCTAACCACCTGCCAGGCCATTTCGCTGACATCAAGTATGGCCAGCTGAGCGGTAGGTTTCAATCATCCCGCCTGCCCGTGATCCTTCATAAACGCTATCGCAGGTCAAAACGGTGTCGCGGATACCCTGCAGGTTATCACCGGTGGCAAGAGCATCTGGTCCGTGCAGCCCGTCAAGGGCACCTGGGTGAGTGGGATGGCGCGTGATATCACTGTCCGCGCTAATGCTGATCTGCGTGCCTGGTTCGCAGTACAACTTTATCCTCGAGACTGGCTCTCCCGGCGGCCTGTGGGTATCCACCGGTAGCGAGCCGCTCAAGAAGGTATTCACGGGCTCGCTGAACGGTAACGGGGGCACGGACTGGCACATCGGTCAGCATGCCCGCCATTCCTCGTCAGAACGCCTAGTAGCTGACGGCCGGAGAAATATACAGGTGCGCTGCGGCTGCCGATCAACGGGGCGCCCCAGCAGATCACGGAGACGGACTTGTACTACAGTGGGATTTACGTCGAGGACTCCGGGCCCACGACGCAGCCGTGAGCCGGCGGGAACGCTGTTGGCTGCTGGTCGTGTGCCGCGTGCGTCGTGTGGCCAGGCACTCGGAACGGTGTTACGGCGGTGTTGGTTGACTGCGCGAAGATGTGTTATACTCTTGTACGTGTGGCGAATACACAGTGCTGTCAGCACCCGGGCTGACGTCTGCAGCGTGCATACATGCAATCGAACTTAGACTATCGTCGATCCCGGATGGCAAATCGCTAAATCGTGGCTGGAATGCCCTCGGGCCGAGTGTTCGCCTGCGAGTGCAGCGAGCTCGGTCCCTTCATCTCGGCGATGTCGGTTTTCTTGGAAGACGTCACCACCTGCAAGCTGCTGCGTTGGGACGGCAATGAGTGCTCCGCGGAGAAAGATTGATCAACGCCGCACCACGCGGCCCCGCTTGTATCTCGCCCGCCGTCCAAGCAGGACTTCCGTCTACCCGGTATATTGGCGTCGAGCTTGGGCTTGAGGCCGCCACGCCGTTGCTGGGGAATATCTCACTTGGTATAGGGGAAGAAGCATCCGGACGATGCGCAAGCAGCTGCAGCTGCACGTCGTCGTGGGGGCAACGAGGAACAAGCAGCACTGAGGAACAGGCTCGTCGTGTCAAGCCCAAGTCCGCGAAGGTGGGAGATGCCGGCGGGACGTGATATGAGGGAGGGTGCTGTTGAGGTGACAATGTGCGTTCCCATTCAGGTGATGCGCCTGCCGTCCCTCTCTATCCGCGCAGCCTCGCCCTCATATTAAAACCCGGCCACGCGCGGGGCGAAGACGTCGCGTTCGCGAGCAAGCCCCTGCACGCGACACTATGTCTCTCTTTTCCTCGTCCTTCCTTGCCCTCGCGTTCGCGCTCGCTGTGTGGCCGAATGCAGCTCTTGCGGACTCGTGCAGCACGGGCACAGGGTGCGTACGCTCGGCTAAAGTCTAACGTATATGTTTGATTGACAGTTTGCGTTACGCTATACAGCTCAAATTCGACTACGTGCTCGCCGGGGTACCAATGTGTGACCCAGAACAGCAGTGCGTGGCTCCAAAGCACGCTCCCGACGGTTTTCCTGACGGTGGATTCGCAGCATCGCTCTGCATTTTGGACGCGTCTGGCTCGGTTCCCCTCGAGCCGTCCGGCGCAGTCTTACCTGCTCCGACCGCCGTCGCCAACGTCCCCTCGGTCTGGGCAGCAGCCTACGCAAAGGTGTGTACTCAAGGTCACTTCCCAAGAAATGTAGTAAGAACCTGTACACAGGCCAAGCCGATCGTTGCAAAGTTGTCAAACTCGGACAAGTCCAGTCTGGGGACAGGTACGGATTTTACTATTGTCGAGTGAGCCATGGGCGCCCATCAGTGCATTGTCATCCTGCAGGTTTGGGCTTGATCGGAGGTATGGCCATTCCCTATCGATGTCGATCCCATAATCAACCAGTATTCTGTGCCAGGACCGTGCATAGGCTCGACCGCAAAGGTCTCCGCTATCCCTGGATGGTCTGGGCTGTGTTTGCAAGGTCGGCTGGGATCATAGGCAGGTACTCTTCCGCCGTGTGACGTCGCGTATTACAGATAGCCCTGTCGGCGTGCGTTTCGTGAGCGGGAATTCAGTCTTCCCTGCGTGAGTATCTTTGATGAGTACGCCCCGCTTTGCGTGCTGATTCCAACGCACGCAGGGAAATCAATGCGGCCGCCACGTACGTTAGCTTGTACAACGAATCTACCGTCGTATCTGAGGGACCACAGGTTCAACCGCACCCTCATACGAGCACGGGGCGCAGCCATGGGTGCCGAGTTCAGGGGCAAGGGCATCCACGTCGCCCTCGGTCCGATGATGTGAGCAGACTCCCGGAGCATACCGAGTATCTATTCTCAAACCTCATTGTGCAACCCAGGAACCTCATGCGAGCTCCGGCTGCGGGTCGTAACTGGGAGGGGTAAGTGCCCGAATCACAACAAATTGTTGCACATAGTAGGACTGACATGTGTGGACTTCTGCAGAGCGGGAGGTGACCCTTTCCTCACCGGAGAGGTTGCCTTCGAGATGATCCAGGGAATCCAGTCCCAAGGCGTGCAGGCATGCGCGAAGCATTTCATCAACAAGTCAGTCTCTGACACTGAACCCGCTTGTCCCAATGTTGACTTGCCTGTACAGCGAGCAAGAACATTTCCGGGAAAGCAGTTCCTCAATTGTGGACGACCGGTAAGCATTGTTTCTGAATATATGCGCGGAGAATCTGACATAGTATGAATTACAGGACGGTAAGCTCTGCCGCGATGTAGAAGCCACTAAGCATTGACGTTGTTCTCAGCAACATGAGCTATACGCCCATCCGGTGAGGGTTTCTGCGGAAATTGGTTCCCTACTTGTATTGACATTGACCTATGCTCAGTTCCTCCGAAGCGTCCAAGCCAATGTCGCCTCCGTCATGTGCAGCTACAGTGAGTGTACGTCTTGGTGCGGTATTTAACGGTTGCTCATGCTTTGTCCATCCCTACTAGACCAAAGTACGCGTATCCGATATTTGTGCTTCTGAGTGGAGAGTCTTATCTTTTCGCAGTTAACGGCACCTTCGCCTGTGAGAACGACAAGGCCATCAACGGCCTGCTGAAAGGGGAGATGGGTTTCCAAGGATGTACGTCGATACACCTCTGATATCTCATAAATGGCTGATTAGTCCTCTTTGTAGACGTCATGTCTGGTACGCTCTCATCAAGACGCCTCTCAAGCGGCGCGTTGGCTAACGACTGTGGGTAGACTGGTACGCGACGCACTCGACAACTCCTGCGGCTAATGGAGGTCTGGATGTGAGCACCCTTGGCATCGTCCGCGCTTGGATACCGCCTATACTGATCGTCGTTTAGATGACCATGCCTGGCGACAAGTTCTTCGCGGCGTTCAGCAGGTACGTCGATCATCAGCAACGTAAGGGCTGGAGACTGATCGCACAATCTATAGCTACTTCGGCGACAACCTCGTGAACGCCGTCAAGAAGGGCGATGTTTCGCAAGAACGGTTGGACGTACGCATTGAGTCTGAGATAGTTACATTGCGACATGCATCTAATGCTTGCGATAGGATATGGCCACTCGTATCCTGGCTGCGTGGTACGTAGTTGTACTGGACGAGATATACACTTACTCTGACCGATCTGGCAGGTTTATGCTTGGCCAGGACTCGGACTACCCCGAGGTGAACTTCAACTCTTGGCTGCCGCTCCTCGGCACCAACGTGAACGTCCAAGGGGATCACGCCAGGTAAGTGATACGTTCAAGTTGTCTGTCCTTTGTAGAGTCTATGGAGGGCTCACGACGCTCTGCAGTCTCATTCGCACCATTGGGGCCGCGTCGGCTGTCCTGCTCAAGAACAAGGGCAGCGTCTTGCCGCTAAACGCTCCTCAATCGCTTGCTGTCGTCGGCACCGGCGCGCGCTCTGCCATCTTGGCCCCCAACGAGTGAGTCGTGCCTCCGCGCGTTTTGTAACGGGTGCTGATACTTCCGAGCAGGTGCTCCGATCACAGCTGCAACGACGGCGTCCTCGCCATTGGCTGGGGTAGCGGGTAAGCCCCTTGCGTTGCGGAACGTCTTCGTCGGGTTCGCTTATACACTCCTAGTACCGCGAGCTTCCCGTACTTGGTAGCGGTGAGCTTAGTTCTAGGTGTTTGGTCAACCAAGGCACTGACCAGATCAAAGCCCCTCGACGCTATCACCACTCGGGCGAAGGCGGACAAAACGTCTATCTCCTCCTGGACCCTGAGCGACGACGTCAACCTGTCTGCGAATGCTGCGAGAGGGAAGCAGGCTGCTCTCGTGTTCATCACTGCTGATAGCGGGTACGTATGATGGCACGGCCTGTCTGCGTATTAGTCCTGATTAAACCGCCTGTGTGCATAGCGAGGCTCAGTACACGGTGGAAGGAAATGCAGGCGACCGCAACGACCTGCAGGCATGGCACAATGGGGTATGTTCTTGGGGCCCACACTCTAACTGAAGACGCTCATGAGTCTATGCTGCAGGATGCCCTCGTCGAGAAGGTTGCAAGCGTCAACAACAACACCATTATCGTCGTGAACAGCGTCGGGCCAATCATCATGGACGCTTGGATTGAGAACCCGAATGGTCAGCAGAATCACCTCTACATAGTCCCGTTAGCGACGAACTGACCTTTCCGTTTGCAGTGACTGCCGTGGTAAGCATACTGCCGACATGCAGGTCGTTCCTCCCTGATAGCCACTACGCGGTATAGATTTGGGCTGGCCTTCCTGGTCAAGAAGCTGGTGAGTCTCGTGAGTGCACGCCCAGGCGGCAGCCGTTGACCAGTTTGTAGGCAACGCGATCGTCGACGTCCTCTACGGCAACGTGAACCCAAGGTATGGATGCGACGTCCGATAGCCACCACTTTGCTTGTAGACTGATAAGTGTCTTTAGTGGGAAACTGCCGTTCACCATCGCGAAGGCAGAACCCGACTACTCCGCACGGGTCATCTACAAGGGCTCCGGCACGGTGCAGATCCCGTACTCGGAGGGCCTCTTCATCGACTACCGCCACTTCGACGCGGTGCGTTCCCACTGCTCTACTTTACCCGCAGAAGAAGCTGACGGTTTGGAATGCTAGAACAACATCGAGCCCCGCTTCGAGTTTGGCTTCGGGCTGTCCTACACCACCTTCTCGTACTCGAACCTCAAGGTCAGCGGTTCGACCTCGGGGGGTACCCGTCAGCCGTCTGGACCGGGTTCTTCTCTGGACCCTTGGTGAGTTCACATGCGGCGTGAAAATGAGAGTGTCGGAAGGTGACCAACTATCTGCAGGCTGCATAACCCCGTCGTGACGGTCACTTTCACCCTCACCAACACCGGTTCGCGCGCGGGCACCGAAGTGAGTCTCGCCCCCTTCTCATACTCTGCGTACAGTTTTCCGATGCTCACCGCCTGCGCAGGTCCCGCAACTCTACACCTCCCCACCCGCCTCCGCGAACTCTGCGCCGTTCAACCTGAAGGGCTTCGACGCGGTGTTCCTGAACCCCGGCGAGTCCACGACCGTGACCTTCCAGCTCTCGCGCTACGACTTCTCCATCTGGGACGTTGTTGCGCAGCGCTGGGAGATCCCGATGGGCGTCACTGGCATCTCAGTTGGCGCGAGTAGCAGGGACCTCAAGCTCAAGGGCTCCATCACCAACTGACCGCTTGGACGGGTCGCTGCATCTCGCACGAAATTCCGCGTATACCCTGCTCCCTGACCGTACTGCACTGCGCGATCCGATAAAGAATACATTCGTTTGTGAATCGATAACAGGAGATAGCGTGAGCAGCCCGAACAGAACAAACCTCGATCGAGAGAACAACAGAGCCAGTCCGCAGTCCGTCAGTAACTACAGTCCGTATGTAGATCGTCGCCAACATCAGCCATCCGCGCAACACGTCTGCCCTCCCGTCTCCTCCTCTCCGGCGCACTCACGCGACCTCCTTGTTCCGTCCGCCGGTAAGCTGGCGCACGAGGAACATGCCGCGGCTCTCCCCGCCCTCGCTCTTCGTCCGCGCCGCATACCCGATGGCGCTCTTCGGGCGCGGGAAGCGCGACGCCCCTGGCCGCGGCCCGTCGAACATCTTCGTCGGGCTCGACGTCAGCTGGCGCGTGGGGCTCAGGCCGCCCCCGGTGAGCTGCCGCATGAGCGCGGGGTCCGAGCCGCCGCCGAGTCCGGTGAACTGGCGGGCGAGCGTCGTGGTGCCCGTAAACTGCGGTGCGACGCCGCCGAATGTGCTCTTGCCCCCCGTGTGGCTCGGGACGAGGGGCGTGCTTCGCGTCGGTGAAGGCGAGTTGCGATGGGTCGCCGGCATGAGAAGCTGCACGTCCTAGTCAGAAACTCACGACAGGCTGAGCGCACCGCAGGGCACGTACCAAACATTCGCGGCACCAGACCCCGCCGTCCCTGTCTGTCTTCGCCGCGCTGTCGAGCTTCTTCCCGCACCCAGGCTTGCCCTCCTCCTTCCGGCGGCCCTTCGCCTCCTTCCCGCCACACACCAGACACGCGCCGTGCCAGCGCGAACCCTGTGGCCCGGGCACGACACCGCGCTCCATCGGTGAGACTGACTTGTGGCAGCCGGGACAGGCCGACGAGCTCCCGAAGCGCGGCTGCGGAAAGGTGAATGACTGTTGCGTGGGCGGCGCCGTCTTCGGCGGCGGCTCGTAGCGACTCGAGCTTGTGGGGTGATACGTCGCGTGGAACGTCTTTGGGGCAGGCTGGGTTGCGGGAGCTAAGCGGGGCATAGTCGCGGTGTAGGTGCGCGTGATTGTCCTCTCTGGCGGTGCACACTGTTGCTCACGTCAGTTTATACACGCGCAAAGTAGAGGGAATAGTAGCATACCTCGACATGGCACGCCCCCTTCGGACTGCGCACGAACACCGCGCGCCCGCCCTCGCTGTCCTGGAAGAGCCGGTCGCACACCGTGCAGCGGAAGCACGACGCGTGGTACGTCTTCGGCGGCACCCCCGCGCTCGACGGCTGCTCCGGCACCGTCACGAACTTCCCGCCGTCCTTGCGGCTGAACAGCGGCAGGTTGCACCGCGCACACCGCGCGTCCGCGGACAGCGGTGTCGGGATCGTGATGTCGTGCGGCAACGTGCGCGATTTCGGCGTCGGAGTCGTCGCGTCGGTCTTCCCGTTGCTCCCTGTGTGTTGAGCGGCGATGGCCTTCTCGGCTTCTGCACGGCCGCGCCGGGAGGGCGGACTGAGGGAGGGAGGAGTGGATGGTCCGCTTGACTGCGTTGCCGCATCCGAGAAGTCTCCAGCCAGGTCCGGAGTGGGTGGGACAGAGGAGGTGTAGTCGGTCGCAAGGGATGACCGAGAAGCACTGGTGTGCAACCCGAGCCCTACGCGCCCGGACGGTGGCGATGTTAAGCCGCGCGCGGGGCGAGGGATGCGAGACAGTGAACCGTCCAGAACGCTGGAGGATATCGAGTTCATCGACGTGTCGGGACCGAAATCGATGAGGTCTCCTGTAGGTACGCTCGGGAACTCGCCCAGCAAGGACTCCACCTCCGCGTCACCAGTGCGGTCTGCTTTCAGGGTATACTGTGTATCACCAGTGGTGTCCCCTCGTACACGGGCGGCATCGCCGGTCATTTCACGACGAACATAGCTCGTACCGCCGGTGTTGTCGCGCTTCACGTAACTCGTTCCGCCTGTATTGTCTCGTCGGGCATAGCCAGTCCCACCTGTGTTATCGCGGCGGAGGTAGCCTGTGCCGCCCGTATCATCACGACGAACCTGACTCGCACCGCCCGTATTGTCGCGACGGACTATGCGAAGCGGAGCAATTGACCCTGCAGTCGTTTGCGGTTGGAGCACACCTCCGTCGTCCAGGATAGTAGTCGGAGTTCCACTAGATCGAGGCCGCGAACGCGAGCGGCGCGCAGGGCGCGTAGGCGTCGTGGTGGTCGAGGAGGACGAAGCGGCGGCTTGCCCAGGAGCCGACGGGGGGCCTGGAGACGCCTGCCTCAGGAAGCGCTGCTTCATCTCCTCGATAGCGTCTGCGGTTGGAGGCTTTGAGGACACCGGGCTGCCATAACGCGGGCTACCTGTCCCAGTCAGTCTGGCACTGATAGGAGAGCCTTCACCTCCATCCGGATCTGGAGACCTCAGGCGACTATACGAGCGTCGCGAGAGAGGGCTCCCATTCCGCGTAGGGGAGACATCCGAGCCCGGGTATCTCGAGAGGGCATCGCGAGTGGAAGGTGAACCAACGCTGGTTGAGGAGTTGGCTCGCGCGCGTGCAGCAAGCCGTTCAGCGGTCGGGCTAGGGCTAGCATCTCCCGGGAATATCGTGGTGTATCGCTTGCTCAGCGGAGTATGCGTATTGGGTGGTGAGGTGGGGATGTGCGTCGACGGACTGGATGCTGCGTGGACGAAACGGGCACCCCGGCCCTCGGCGACCGGCGTGTTGTCGCGACTTCGAATGCCAAGCCGCATCTCCAGCTCGTCCAGGGCAGGGCTCCCCTCCCGCTCCATGTTCGTGCGTTTGGTACCGCCCAGGTTGCTGCGCTCCTCGTCCGAGTCCTTGCGACGGCGTGGTGTGTTGCCCGAGGGACGCTTGAGACAGCTTTCGAAGCAGTCGGCGCAGCTGGGGCGGCCGAGCAGATCGACCATGGGGTGGTCTCCGATGTTCTTGAAGCAGCCCTCGCAGCAGAAGCAACGCTTGTGCCAGACCTTGCCGCTCGTCTCGACAAAGCCGCCTTCGCTCTTGAGGATCAGCACGGCCTTGCCGCAGGAGGGGCAGTCGCCCTTCGATCCTCCGTTCTCGGTGAAACAGGGTCGACATAGGAACCGGGTTCCGGAACCGACGTCTTCAATGGGTAGTCCGGGGCGGATCGACGAGGGATCGGGGTATATAGTGGCATCCGGAGGGAATGGCGAAGAGCAGAGAGCACAGATGAAGGTCGAGAGGGATTCCTTAGGTTGTAGTACAGATCCGTAGACTTTGGCGAGGCGAGAGCCGCTGTTTAAGTTAGGTAAAATACCCTCTTCCGGTTTGACGGTGGAGGCAAGGTCGTCATCGTGAGAGGCAGAGGTAGAGTGTTTGAGAGGAGAGGGGGGTCGCACGACGGACGTAGAAGAGGCGATGTGTGCAGAGACTCTTCGATCGAGGGATACAGCAGTGGGTTTCTGGGACTCGGGGCGTGGGAATCGTTTAGCTGCAGGCGCGGTCGAGGACGAGGCGTTGGGTTGGTAACCTTGGCCAGTGTTCGTCCTCTGAACAGGTTTGGGTACAGTCTTCTCGCGGGTGACATAGGTCTTGGACCACGGATCCTGTGCCTGCTTGCCTTCGTCCTGGTTCCACTTTACAACAGGTGCTGCAAATAAGCAGAGGTTAAGCAAGCTGCAAGCTGCGGCGCAAACTCTGCAGAGCTCACCGACTGGAGTGCCACCGCATTTGCAGCGGGGGCCGACCACGATGTCACCACATCTCCTGCAGAATCCCATTGAACGGCGTACAGCAAGCTAGCGTGAAGGGCGGGAATAAACGAGGGGCGTAGAGGGCAGTCGTGAGAGGCGAGGTGCGCGTGGAGGACGGATGGTTGCGTTCAAGCGGCAGAAGATGCGAACCACGCCAATCGGGCAAATCCAAACCGCGTCGCGGTCACGTGCTCGACGCGTCCAAGGCAGCTCCTCTCCATTCCAGCGACCAAATACGTTCTACAGTACAATTGGTACGACGATATACGCATTTTGAACACATCAAGTGGGTGATACACATGCCCCACACAAGCGCCCTATATCAACTTGGTAACAGACATGCCTGACTTTCATGCCAGCAGAACGTCAACTCCGGTGCAGTGAGGTCCTAGAAGACGTCAGGAGTCGCGTTCCTTGAAGCCCTTTGAGCATGATGCATACCTCTGACAGGTCACCGGATTCCTCAGGGTGTCGTACTTTGGCCTTGGAACGCGCCTTCGCGGGTGTTTCCTCCAGCTGGGTGAATGCGTATCAGCTTAACGACCACATTTTGGAGAACGTTTGATCACCTATCGCACTCACCAGGCTGCAGAGCGTCTTTGAGTAAGGGCTTATGAGCTCTTGGAGCATTTCAGCGTAGGCGTCAGTCTCCTCGCCCTCGTCCGCAACGTGTTTCATGTGCATGAGCATGCATCCGGTCCACGGAGAAGTCAAGTAATACGCCCCTGTGGAGTCGGGGAGATTCTTCGTGAGGGATGTGCGTGGGTCATGACTTTGAACCGACTTACTAGCTCTCGCTGGCGCGTGCTGTACCAATGCCACCAACGCCCGGCATATAGAAGGGCAGACGAGCAGAGCGAGTGGCTCTTCCGCCCCTCCGAACTCGCGATTCAGTATCAGCAGCATCACGTCGCGAAGATAGTTCCAAGCCTCCGCATACGCCAGACTTCCGACGGCCCGGTTGCCAACCGTAGCCACTATATACGCGGCCAGCGAGGCTAAGGTTTGCGTGAGCGAGAACTAACCGCCGTTGCAATCACTCTGACATACCTGCAAGTGAAAGATCCGTTGGTTGGGCATCCTGGACGAGCCCCCAGATGAACTCGGCTCGAAGATCGACTTCAGGCTCTATAGCGCAGCGCAGCGACATAGCATGAGCAACGATCGTAGTATCGCCAAGCATATACCAGGCCAGAGAGTCCAGAGAGTCCGACTCCAGCCAGTCCAGCAGAGCAGAGAGAAGTCGCCGAGTCATCGTCTCAGGTGAAGGGAGAGGTGTGCAGCCAGCCCTCCATAGCAAGGCGAGGAGTTGTAGTGTTTGTCTCATGCTACGCAGTTCCAGCATAGAGATGTCTCTTGTTGAGTATGACACGGCGAGGAGTATTCTGGAAGAACACATGAGTGAAGTTGTAGTCTATAGCCAGTCACTCACTTGATTTGATGGCTGAGTTCTGGGGACGTGAAGATGAGTTAGGATGCGTATCGATGAGTTTCGTGAGGAAACCTACTCCGCTCCCATGCGAGAGTGCACTGAGACCGTGGGTCTCCGAGAGGAGTCAACGCAAGACGAATGCTTCCCAACGACAGCGACAGTACTTCGATAATGAGATCCTTCGCTAGAGCAACGTTTCAGAGGTGATTACGCAGGCAGCGAGGGAAGCTTACCGGCCAACTCGGGCTCCGTGTCGCATAGCAGAAGGTACAGTTTGTACAATATCCCGTACAAGGGAAATGACGTATCATCGTCGACCGGGGTGAGCTGTAGCAAGTGCTTTACGCTCCAACACGTTTTGAGGACAACGTCGATGATCGAACTCTCCCGCAATGCGGCGGCGGGGTCCCTACAGGTGAGAATAGCGAGCAAGATACGCTTCGAAAGAGTGAGTGTTAGAAACTTACAACCGATGAACCACACGTACAGACATCATGGACAACGCCGAACGCGGGTCGCACTCGAGAGCAACGACCATCTGGTCGTCCCACCACTCGACGGAATGCCCTTCTGGTATATCTGCGGCGGAGGCATCAAGATGATGCAGCCAGGTTGAAGTCTGCCAACATCATAAACCGCCGTGTTCCCGTAGCTGTGATTCACTCACCAAACATTCAACGACCTCTGATTGGTATAAGCGAGGATCCTGCCAGACTCTCCAAGACCACGGTAAGGTGCGCCCCCACTTTACGAGTATGGCTCTAGGCACGTCCAACTCTACAGCAGGGCGGATGTGGCAGGACGCTGAGGATGTGGCCTCCGGCGATAAGGTGAGCTGCACCATCTCCAGTAGTGTAGCATGCGTTTGTGGTCTGCACGGTGACTCTGCGACAGTAAGACCAACAGGATCGGCGAACTGTCTCACTGTTACACGAACGTAAACTCCACTAAAGGGACGCGGAACTCACCGCATACAGGGAGACAAGCATGGCGCAGGTTATGCGTTCGTGTTCATCGACGTCAATTGGAGCCACGTCCATTCCATGAGCACTCCTGCTCCTCCGCTTGACGCGTTTTTGAAGCACTTGGAATAGATCCTCCTTGGTTCGGCTGCACGCGGTTAGTACATCAGAGTATCTGTCGATACGGCGAGAATAGACACACTAGAGGACCACGATATCATCCTCTGCCAGGGACTCCGCCATCACAGTCATTCCCCAGATCAGACTAAACGCTAGCCTGACGGCTGCAGGCGAAGCATACTCAGAACTCAGAACGTGCTGGATATCTGGCCAAGCCGCTAAGTAATCAAGGGCTCTTAGCATGGGTTGTTTTCAACGCGCTGATTTGGGACACACCGGGTAGCTGCACCGCGGCGCGGAGCATATCATCCCCCTTCTGGGCCCGAATGGCATCGGGCTGGTTTTGGTCAACCGGTCGGATACCGTGGAATATCCCTGCTGCATAGACGACTGCGTACCCAAGCTTGGCGAGGATGACGTCAACCCAGCATACTGGGATGGACGTTGTCGATTCGTCGATGCTACGGGAGGCAATTGCGCGGAAGAGTACTCTGTACTCGAGTAGCAAGGTCATGCAAGACTCGTTCACTGCAAGATATTGTTTTCAGTACTGTCAGCACATTCACAACGGAAAGCCATACATATTGCAAGCAAGTCTGCCTGCATCTCCTCTAGGTGCGGGTCTTCGGGCGAAACGACGGAGTCGAGGAATGCTGATACGGTATTCGAGATTTGACGTATCGTCTCATGTAGCCGTTCGTCCTAGTCGAGCATGAGTACCGCCGGACAACGAATCGCTTCCCATTGAGGGCAACTCACATGTTCTACGACGCATATATCGAGGCTGCGTAGAATTTCGAGAGCCTCCCGTAGCTTGAGAGGATCGGGTGCTGTTTCGTCGATGCGTCCCAGCTCGACAGCGAGCTGCATGAAGTCCACCGCATCCCAGCCAGTCTCTGATACGCTGGACTCGGATTCAGTGTCGCTGAGGTCAGTCATGGGCGGTGCTGGTGATGGTCAAAAGGAGAGCTGTGGTCGCGGGTCCAGCTGCGACAGGCCACACGTTCGCGGAGCCGAACACGGAGGATGGTCCGCTTCTGTGGCGGGCTTCTCAGATTATCGGGCGACAGATCACCTCCAAGTGAGTAAAAACGTTGGTACAGCTTGTGCAGAAAGCCTGGTGAAGGATATGATACAACAGCAGTAGAGAGCAGTTACAAACCAGGGACATCTTTCAGCAAACTCGTGATATCAGTCTTACACTCCAGCTCCTGGAACGACGTCGAGAACACCGACTCAAAGGCTTCATTCGCCTCTGCCGTCTGCAAAGATTTTCGTGAGCATGTCACGCGAAACGCAAAACATGCCGCATACCTCTCCGCCACAGTACTCAAAGTCCACCCACCGCTCGTCTTCTTCAGCGTGTATCAGCGTCAACATCTCTCTCCGGACTTGCGTCAGGCCACCCGAGAATTGAGGGCCAGAGCTCTCTCCAGTTTTCCGTACAGCGACTTGGACTTCCTTCGCCTCTCCTGCTGGCTTCTTCTCTTTCTTCGGCGCAGGTGCGGGCGCAGGTTCATCGGGGTCTGGCGGTGGTCCGTCATCGGAATCAGAGTCATCCCCGCCGCGTCGCCTTGTTTTTCGCGTGTGCATGTCCATGTAGGTCATGGTGGGTCGGAACTGGTGTGTCTCGCTGATTGGGTGGAGGTGCAAGCGACCTGCAACAACACGCATTAGTGCGATCCTCACCAGATGCGACCCGCATGTCTCAACGTACCTTCCCTCAGCACCCCCAGAACGTAAGTGCCCGAGTGAGGTATCTGCTCGCTGCGCATGCGCACCTCCGATAATCGCGGTTCCTCGCCTTCCCTCTGCTTCACCTTCGGCAGCTCTTGGTTCTTCTCCTTGTCGTCCTCCACCTTCGCAGCGCCCAAGTCCTTCGACCTCTCCGCATTCCAGACCTCCGGTCGCGTGTCGACGGGTACATGGATCTCGAGCCGTTTGACCTTTGACTTCACGCGTGCGGAGATGCGCTTTCCGCTCGCTGCGGCGGACGGCGGGACCTCAAGAGGGCGGGTAAGGAGGGGATACTGGTGCAGGTGGACATTGGGCTGGAGGGAGTTGGTGAAGTGGACGGGGATGACGCTGACCAGCCTGTCTTCGCCCTCCATCGTCGCGAGTCGCGGCAGCTTGACGCGGCGCTTGTGACCGCGTCTCGACAAATGAGCGCGTCGCCGAGACGCCCGCGCGTAAATTTCTCTCCCGATCACCTCCAGCCACAGCCCACCACCTCGAGGCTCGCACTCACTCCTCCGACGCTCTGAGTCTCGTGTTGTCTCGGTGTCGGTCATGGCCACGGTGCTGGACCCCTCGAGCTCGACCTCTGCCACGCTCACTCTTCGGAAGCGGAAACACCGCGACTCTCTCGTGCTACACCTATCGTCTCCTTCGCCGAGCTGTGAGAACGATCATACACACACCGAGTCCGAGTACGACCATGGCCAGGCAACAGATATCCCGCTCGCCGTCCCTAGTGCGTCCACACCTAGGGGGCAGAGACGATATGCATGCCCTTTTGAGGGTTGCACGAAATCGTACTCGAAGCCGGCCAGGCTGGCTGAGCATGAACGGTCACATACCGGAGATGTGCGCCATCTTTACCCTGCCCGTGAATATGTGCTGACGGTCTTTGAAGCGGCCGTTTGTGTGTTCCACCTGTCACAAATCATACCTGCGCGAGACGCACCTGCAAGCACATGCGCGCACGCACCTTCCCAATTCCGCAAGGCCTTTCGCCTGTGAGGAAGAAGGCTGTGGGAAGCGCTTCTGGACGTCTCAGCATCTACGCGTACACAGCGAACTCCACAAGGGCGAGAAACCATTCAAGGTCGGTTTTCATCTTCGTTGGACCCGTTCACGTCCGCTGAGCTGTGTCGCAGTGTAACGAAGCTGGGTGTGATGCGGCATTCCTGAAGCACCATCAACTACGAGAACACGTTGCCAAGGTGCACTGTCCCCCAGGGACAAAACCATACCGCTGTGAACACGCCGGCTGCTCGAAATCATTCGCGACGAACCAGAAGCTGACCGCACACGCGAAAACACATGCCGGTCAGTCTTCAAAGCTGCTATATCGTATGCGTAGCATGCTGACTGCCAACTGCCTCACAGATAAACGCTACACCTGCGTGCACAAATCGTGCCTTCCCGCAGAGGGCGTGGATCCCGTGTTTTACTCCACTTGGTCGGCGCTGCAACATCACACGCGCACCGCGCACCCGCCGACGTGTCCGCATCCTTCGTGCAACGGGAAGACATTCACCCAACAGAAGGGTCTGCGTGCGCACCTCAAGGTTCATGCTCAACGCGACCAAGAGGGCGACATGGACGATGCTGTTGCTGGCTCCGAGTCGGAAGGAGAGGAGCGACCGCGCAAACGGCGTCGTGGCGGAGAGGTCGGCAGGGATTGGATATGCGACGTGGATGGGTGTGGGAAGGACTTCAAATCGGTAAGACCCCGCTCGATATATATGCGATGTACGAAGTCTGACTAGCCGCATTTGCAGAAGAAAGCTTTGTCGACACACCACAACATCGCGCACCTAGGCCGGCGAGACTTCGTCTGCCCGCACGCCCGGTGCAAGCGGGCTTTCGGGTACAAGCACCTCTTGCAACGACACCTCGCTAAGCTCCACGCCCCGCACAGCTCGTCCGAGTCAGGCGAGGAGAGCGGAGCGAACCCCGGGTCCGGGTCAGGCGTGGATTCTGAGGGCGACTCTGACGAACCCTCGGGAAGCGTACCCAACCCTGGCGGGGCCATGGACATCGACCTCATCACTGGCAGCGCATACGCCACTCGGGCGAAGGAGTTCCTCATGCACGCCACGAAGCTGCAATGTCCCTACCCCCACCTTCCTCCATGCCTATCCTCGGATGAAGCGCCACAAGAAGCAGGACTGGACTCTGCCCCGGCATCTTTGAGGGGCAAGCGGAAGACCGACTGTTTGTACGTCTTCAGCCGTGCGTACGATCTGCGGAGGCATCTACAGGCTGAGCATGGTATTACTGTCGAGCGGAAGAAGGTCGATGAGTGGGTGCGCCTGCAGAAGAAGGCTAGGAGTAACGTCGAATCAGTCCTCTAGTACTTGTCTACCCGCCGCGCTGTAACTAGGCTCACTACGCCCATCGACTTGTTCTGCCTCCGAGGACGCGGTTCACTTCTTGCGACGAAAATGTCGTTGGGAGGTTGTTGGGAGGGTCCGCCTGGTGCTGACCTATCAACACTACATTCTTCTACAGATGGATCGCTTAACAAGTCCGATATGGTGTAGTGGCTAACATTATCGCCTCTCACGCGATAGCCCGGGGTTCGATTCCCCGTGTCGGAAGCTTTTTGCAGCTCTTGAGCTTCGCAGAATCCGCGGTGTGGGAGGTATCGACCGTACATCGTAACGAACGCTTCAGGCTTGGGAATTGACGGGCATGTCATTGGATGAGGTGCTCCGATCAGCGGAGTCCGGCACAGCCAGGGACCATCATCGTGAACGTCGTCGTTGACGGAGATAACGCGAAGACTCAGCGGTCTTTCTCCCGTTCATCTTGGAGGTCAAGCCGAGACACCTACTTCGCCTCTATATCCGACCCAGGTAGAACTAGGTGACAAACGTAGGTCCAACATGGCACTGGAAGAGGCCAAGTTACCTATGTACGGGGTGACGACCGCGCCAGCTCAGACGCAGCCACTACGGCGCCGTCTGTTGCGCTTTGTCGTAGCCGCGGTGCTCTCCGTGACCGTCGTACAATACCTCGGTCTGGTGGCTCGCCTTTCGGGCAACGGCGGAGGGAACGCGGTGACAGTGCCGCTGCGCGCGCAGGAGTATCTGGACAAGTGCCAGCTGCTCAACGTCAAGCCCGGCCCACCTCCCGACTTCCACGCGCGCACGCACTCGGACCGATTCGTGCCAGGAACCCAGCCCGTGCTCATTACCGTAGGCAGATCACCTCGAAGTTGGTTCGTTGCAACATGGCATGCTGATCCCTCTTCTGCTGCACATCAGAACGCGACTCTCTGGACGGGGCGCGACAACGGCCACGAAGTCGTCCACGGCGATGTTCTGCTTCACGGTGGGATCATCCGACGTGTAGGCCACTTGCAGCAGTCGGCGCTGGACGAATACACGGATTTGACGCGTATCGACGCGAAGGGCCGTTGGGTGTCTTCTGGGTAGGCTTCGGCACACATGCGTCCCCCCTCGCATCTGAATCTACCTACTGACCAGTCTCTTTCAGAATTATCGACTTACATAGCCATCTGTGAGCCTAGTCTTACTAGCGTTGTTAGTATATCGGACGCTGACAAGCAAGCAGGTCTGTAGGCTCGAGCCCGGAGTTGGACGGCGCCGACGATACCAACTCGTTCAAAGGCCCAGTACAGCCTGTACGCTTGAATTCGGCTCTGTGAACTGACAACATGAAGCTGAACGGTTTCACAGTGGCTCCGGGCACTCGACGGGTTGAACACCCACGATGATTCCTTCGCTACCAGCATTGCCGGGGGTGTAACGGCAAGTTTCTTCACCATTGAGTCGCCATCTGAGACAACGTTTGACCTCGGCGACTCCCTAGACCTCCTTGATACTGCCAGGCTCGGCCAATGCGATCGGTGGGCAAGGCATCATCATCAAGCTGCGTCCCCCCACCGACCGTTCGCCTACCGGGATGTTGCTGGAGAACCCGTACGAGACGAACAGGACGGTATATGATCCCTCCGTCTCGTTCCGTTACCGCCAAATGAAGTACGTTACTCATTATATCCTTGCTAATAACGATGACCTCAACGCGCATACCTGTAGACATGCATGCGGAGAGAACCCTCGTATGTAACAGCGGCACGCATACGCTGTATCGCATTCGTAGCGGTTGCTTACTGCTGGCTCTTTCATGCAGATGGTGTATACGGCTTTACTCGTATGGACACCGCTTGGTCTTTCCGCCAGGCGTATGAGAAGGCAAGGCAGATTAAGCAAACCCAGGATGAGTTCTGCTCGAAGGCCGTCAGGGGCGAATGGGCCGGCCTAGGTGAATTCCCAGAGGACCTCCAATGGGAGGCTCTGGTCGACGTTCTCCGAGGACGCGTCAAGGTGCGTCTGTGGCTCGACTAGTACGAAGTATAGTGCTGAACAGACATGCATAGGTCCAAAACCATTGCTACGAGACCGTAGACCTCGACGACATGGTCCGGGTAAGACTTGCGACCCAATTCGCTTGTATCATGTACTGATGTAATCCTTGCAGCTGACCAACGAGTTCAAGTTCTCCATAGCTGCGTTTCATCACGCGCACGAGACTTACTTGGTCCCGAACACATTGAAAGCGGCATATGGCGAGTTTATGAGTCGAAATGGAGCGTCCAACCAATGCTCATCAGCACAAACAGGTCACCCGCCAGCGATCGCCTTGTTTGCGACGAACGCGAGGTACAAGCGCGAATCCTATCGCGGCTCTGAGTTTGCGCCGAAGATACTTGCAGACAACGGCCTGCAAGTCGTCATGAAGGTCCGTATCTGAGTTTCGTGGACAGTTGAGAGACTGATCGAACGTCGGCTTTAGTCCGATCACAACGTCCTTGACTCTCGGTTCTTGTTGTACGAAGCACAGCAGGCACACTACTACGGTCTGCCGGCGAACCTCGCCTTCGCGGCTGTCAGTTCGACCCCCGCTAGAGTGATGGGTCAAGACCATCGCATCGGATATGTCTCTGAAGGTACGTTATGGAGCTTTCATCCTCGTTCTGCCGCTGACATCGGACCCAGGTTATGATGCCGGTCAGTTTACTTGCGAAGGGATTTTTTGTGAATGTGGTGTGACCGACTATGACCGCAGATGTCGTCCTCTGGGACAGCCATCCCTTGGCCCTTGGCGCAACACCCGTGCAGGTTTGGATAGACGGTATTCCGCAGATCGAGAAGCCCTACTCCCACACCAAGCCCGCGGCATTCCAGGAGACACCGAAGACGCCCAGCTTCGACGAAGAGGCAAAGGAGGCGCTCGAGTACGAAGGCCTGCCGCCGCTCGAACCGAAGCGGTCCAAAGCGGACGTCGTCGTTTTCACGAACGTCAGTAGTGTCCACCTGCGCGAGGGGCAGAACATCCGCGAAGCATTCATCGCCGAGTCTACGGATGTTTCATCTACTGGCGTGGTGGTCGTCCGCGCTGGACAAGTGGCATGCGTTAGCGCTGCGACTGGATCCTGCCGGTCTGCTGTGCGCGCTGAGGACGATGCGGAATTTGTCGACCTGGAGGGTGGCGCCGTCTCCCCGGGACTGGTCACCGTAGGCTCGCCCCTGGGCTTAGAAGAGATCACGTCGGAGGACTCCACCATCGATGGATACGTTCTCGACCCTCTCACGCATGTCGTACCGGAGATCGTTGGCGGAAACGGAGCGGTCGTCCGCGCAGCCGATGGCCTACAGTTTGGCACTCGCGATGCGCTGTGAGTACTGCCCCCACTACTCCCTAGGAAGCAACCCATTTACACGCGCTTCTGCAGAATTGCTTACCATTCCGGCGTGACGACGGGTATCGTCGCGCCGCAAAGCTCAGGCTTCCTTGCCGGTCTGAACACCGCGTTCTCGACTGTGGCGCGCCACAAGCTCGAGCGCGGTGCACTCGTGCAGGAGGTGGGCGGACTGCATGTATCCATCCACCCACGGGGCGTCCCCAGCGTAAGCACGCAGATCGCGGCCTTGCGTCATCTGCTGCTCGGGGAGACGAAGGGTGAACTCAAGCAGTCAGTGGACAAGATCAAGCAGGTGCGTTCAGGATGGGGCGGTTCAGCAATAGCCTCTCATGCATCGTGACCGTGCTTGTAAACAGGGAGACGCCCCGCTCGTCGTCGATGTCGAAAGCGCAGATGTGATTGCTTCGGTTGTCGCACTGAAGGCGGAAGTTGAAGCGCACCTCGGCCACGCGATCCAAGTTACCCTCATCGGCGCTAGCGAGGCGCACCTTCTCGCCAAAGAGCTCGGGGAAGCGAATGTCGGCGTCGTTATCTCGCGCACGAGGCCGTTCCCGAACGTCTGGGAGAAGCGCAGGATGTGAGCATCCGGCATTGCGTTCGAGATGTCCCAAAGCTTACTGTTGTGCAGGCTGCCTGGACCCCCGCTGTCGGAGACGAACGCCATTGCCGTCCTCCTGGCGCACAACGTCACCGTGGGCGTGGGCGTGGAGGAAGCGTGGATGGCGCGCAACACCCGCCTCGACATTGGTTGGGTAAGCTCTCGTCGAACGTGAGCGAGACATAGTATTCGTGCTGACACTGCTGCCAGGCTGCGCTGGAGTCGGGCGGTGAGATCAAGAAGGCAGATGCGCTCGCGCTAGCCTCCGTCAACGTCGAGAAGCTGCTCGGTATCAAAGCAGACGGCCTGCAGGCGGACCTTGTCGCCACGCGCGGCGGCGATCTCCTCGAGTTCAGCAAGGTAGTGGGTGTCGTCTCTCCACGACGTGGGGTAGTCGACATGTTCTAGGTTGCCGTGTACTGCTCATCTGCGAACATCTACCCGGATTATCTCAATATTGAATATATATCGTTGCTCGATTGACTTCGAAACGCTGCGAGGGGGCTCGTCGCGATGAATATTGATTGCTAGATAGCCATACAATTGAGGAGGCCATTACCAAAGTATCCTTGATGGTGCGATACGCCGTGCATGCGGTGAGTGACGGCGACCAAAATGCTCATGCCAGCGTGTCCACAGCGCGACCTAGAAAATACAGCAGGTATCATATGCGGGGGAGAAGTCCGTCGTGTCTAGAGAAGGAGAGACCGTGATCGTGGATCGTCGTGAAAGAGAAGGAGACGCGCTATGACGCTGTCTCGCTCGGGGACAGCTTGAGTATCCGGAACGAGCTGCTCGACTTCTCGCACAGATACATCTGGTTGTCCTTCCGGCCGAGGAAAATGACTTCGTCCCGCAGGTGCTCGGCATCGCCGTCGCCAGACGTCATGAACTCGGGACGCCCGGGCGACTTCGAGGGACCCGTGCTGAGCTTCTTCCTTGGCGCCAACTTTGAGTTTGCAACCGCGGTAGGAGGCGGCGTGGGCAGAGAGGACACTGGTGAACGCTGTGCCTCGATGGGAGTGCCGATCTTCCATACAAACGGTCCCCGGCGGTTGATGGTAGACGACGAGGGATGGAAGTGCGGCAAGATGGTGCGAGAGTAGTCTGCGGGGCGCAAGAGCGCATCACCAAAGTCTACCGCTTCAATGCCTCCTTGACGCATCGCGACGAGGACTGCGCGATCTTTCACGTCGAACGCCTCCAACCGCTTCACGTCTCCAAGCCGACTGCTTGACCCAACAAACTGCGCGTCATCGTTGTCGTCTGTGCTCCAGACAAAGCGGCCTTTCAGGACCGACCTGCCGCGGGAGTCGACAATCGTAGTGCTGTGGCCGCCACGGGACGAGAAGAAAAGTGCGGGAGGACCGAAGTGCTTAGGCTGCGTCAAAAGGGATTGTGGTGGAAGCAAGGGTTTCGTTGCGTCGGGGACAATGGGAGGCGCGGAGAGGGCAGGTGGTGGGGGTGATGAACGGAAGGGATGGGTGGGGTCGACGCATTGTAACCGCAGGTCCTTCAACACAGTGTATTCTGTGTCCTCTTCTCTTCTGACCGGCAGATCGGGAGGCAACAGGCCGTCGCGGTACCATGCCTGCATAAGTGATGCCTTCCAAGGACCTACACGACGTGTGTGAGCATCTGTGCACCAACGAAACACATGAACACATACCATGGACTACACCCTTGGGGTCACGGTAGAACCATTTGCACGGAGGCGCGGGGGTAGGAACGGGCAGCCCTGGGGGAGAGAACTGGACCTGTGACAGGTCCACGTTCGTGCCACCGTTCACCTCAGGCTCGTACTGGCTCCGGTACTCCAGGAATGACCGATACGTCGGCGGAATGATGTACTCGTCCGCGATCGCGGCCAGTGGGAAGTTCGGAGCAAAAGACAGCTGCTGGAATGTGGTGTACGGGCTTGCCTGAGCCGCCGCGACGGCCACAAGTTCGTCCGCCGAGGCTGCCGTCGTACTCGCCGTTTCCAGCTGTACCTGCGACGTAGTCTCCGATGGGGGCGAAGCCAAACCAGGACCAGGCGTCGGCGGTTCGTCGGTGGCGGGCGGTGTGACCGCGACGCCAATAGTGACGCTCACGGACGCGTCCTCTTCCCCGTTGGCAGCGCCGCCATCCGTATCACCATCAGCCGTCCGCCCGGACATGTTCTCGCGAGCCCGCCGCCGCGCCGCTCTTCGCTCCGCGCGCCCGATTCTGACCTCCCGCACCCGCACGGTCGCAGGCTCCAGGCCGAAGACGTTCTGGGAGAACACGAGGAAGACCTCGACCAAGTCGTCGCCCTGCAGCTGCAGCTCGAGGGAGCGCGGTGAATCCGGGAGGATAAACGTTCGCGAGAGCCCGAGCGCCGTCCGATACGTCCCAGCGAATAGTTCCACTTTCTCGCCGTTATCCCCGCATAGAATGGCCAGGAAGCTGGGAAGGGGGTAAGATGACGCACCGGCGGCCTTGATAGAATGGAAGATGCTCACCTCTTCTTCGCAGTTTCCACGGCCTTGACGGCGACGGCGCCCTTGGTTCCTGGAAGCTTCACATACTCCAGCTTGGGCGCGGGCGCGTGAGCGGGCGTGGCTAGATTAGTAGACTTATCTGAGCCAATCCCAGTAGAACGCGGAGGCTGAGGAGCGTCGTCCGACCGCCGTGCCAAAGCCTGAGACAGTATCCGAGGGAGGAAGCGCGAATGCGAGGAGCCTGCGGAGGCAGGTGGTGGTGGAAGCGGAGGAGGGAGCTGATCGGCTGAAGGTTGACTGGCAGAAGGGCGTGTCGGAGCAGGCGACGTCGACGGCCTCCGCAGTGTCATTGACCGCGAGGGAGTCACTGTGGCATTCGATACGGACGGCTGCAGACGGCCAGACTGTGAACGGCTGAGCACGTTTGGCCTGCGTTCACGCATCTCTGGGACGCTGGTAGGCTGGGGCTCGACCGTGGCCTGAGTGAGCTCCGGGAGCGACGGGATGGATGACTGCGACTGGCCCGACGTGGCGGAGAAAACACCACCAAGAACAGACCATCGCCGCCGCCGCCTGTTGGCCTGGTCGCCGGTGCTCCGTCGCGTGTGCGTTGAGTGGGACTCCGAGGTCCGAGGACTTGAGGGCGCCCCACCTTCAACATAGCTCGAAGAGTCAATCAGTATTGGTTCCTGCGGCTGTTCAGCACCAGGCGGTGGTATGTCTGGCAGACGGCTCTCGAACAAAGCCTCGGCCAACGATATCCGTTCTCGAGTAGGCGTGGTCGGCGAAGATGGTACGGGCTCTCCATCCTCGTCCTCCTCGGCATCAGCGTCGGCATCGGCATCTGCGCCGCCGTCGGTCGAGGTACCTCTCCCACCGCTCCGAGGACTACCAGTGCTAAGGGCCTGGCGAAGAGTCAGAAGGGTAGGGGTAGGAGAAGGAGGGGGAACGGGAATCACAGTGGCCGTAGTGTTTGAGCGAGTCAGCGTGAGGTCGAGGTTGGCAGGTCTGCTTCGGCGGTTAGAGGAACGGGTGTTAATTGACGGTGCCGTCTGTGAGCGTGGCATGTCTACGCGGGCAGTTGGACTGGTGGGTGAACCCGACGCGGAGGCATTGGCCATCGCGCTAGTCCGTTCGTCCAACATTTGACTCCCGCTGGGAGCTGCCATGACATTGATGGCTTCATCATCACTTGAAGCCCAGTCACCTTTGGTGTCATCCTGGTTATCGGTTTCGCCGTGGATGTTGGTCAACGTATGGCGTCGCGAAGCGGTTCCAGCCAAGGCCTCGCTGACGGAAGTGGCCCGAGAACGCGTACGCGAGGTCGGTAGAGTGACAGCCTCGCGTTCGCGCGGCGGCGAGTTCGTATATGCAGGGGGCGGACCAGCTGGTTCGAGCTGGGGAGGCTGCCGTGTAGGAGTCTTCGGCTTTGGCGTCCTGATGACGGGCGGGCGAGGAGGTCCAGGTGGCATGACTGACACGGAGCTTCGACGATTAGCAGGTTTCTTGTCATTTGCCATCGAGGAGGGCATTATACCGGTCGACGGACGTTTGTCCGTCGAGCCCCTCTGGACTACGTCGTCGTGGTTCAAGAACGTGATGGCCGTTATGGGACGCTTGATCTCCTCGCGACGTGCCCGTTCCCGCTCCCGCCGAATCTCGACGTCCATACGCCACTCCACCATGCGTCGGATCTCTTCCAGAGCATACACCCGGACACCATCTCGGCGGCCCGCGATGGCAACAAGCACGCCGCGATGTTCCATCACTACAACACTCTTGAAGGGCGCTCTGCGCACCAAGGCATATGGCTGAAGTGTTGGTGGCGATACGAGCGGGAGAACATCCAGGCCCTGAGAGTGACACAGCAGGAGATAGTGGGGAGCGAGGAAGGCCCCACTAGTAGGCGGACTGCTGAAGTGGGCTGGAGAAAGATGGGCCGTCAGGGAAGTTATGGTCAGACCGAGGTCGTCCAGGGTGGGCGATGGGAGCTGCGGAGGTGGTGTTGACGGTCGCGGAGGTGCCGGGGAAGATGCTCGAGACGACTGGTTCGCAGGCGAGGGGGACGGAGGGACAGGCTCGGACACAGGGTTTGGGGGGTGGTCTCTGCGATGAATGAGATTTGACAAGAATCCAGAGAACCGGTTGGATGCGCGACTCTGCTCGAATTAGACACACGCGTTCGGCGGCACAAAGGGCAATGATGAAGTACTCACATCGAGGGTGGCTCGATTACGATTCCGCCTGTCCAGGGAGGACTGAGAGTGGGGAGCCAGATTGGAGCTATTAGGCACTGCAGAAGAGTGCTGAGAAGATACGCTACGAGGTGTGGCTGGTAGCGTAGGACTGGTGGGCTCCGTGACCTGCACGACAGGCATGCTATGTACACTCGTGGCGTCCGCGTCGGAAGCACGTTCCTGGGGCGTGGGGGGACCGAGGGTCGTGGGGGAGGGCGTCGCGATGTTATGAGTTTGGGTTTTATCCGAGGAGACCACCTTGGGTCCTTGGACGGTCAGATCCTCGGGATGCTCATCGACTTCCTCTATCGCATCTCGCTCGTAGTCGGTCTCCATGGTGTCAGGCGCGTCGCTCCATTGATCGTCCTGGATGGGTGGTGGCGAACTGGACGAGGCAGGGTTGAGTTCGAGACTGTCGACCGAAAGGCCTGCGGGGTATGGAGACATGGTCTACTGAGACGGAATGGTTCCGAGTGAGCCGAAGCGTGCAACGGCAGACGCGAGGAGGCGGGGTCGGACGGCCGCCTAGCCTGCGAGCGTTGTCGGATTCCAAGGAGGGCTGTCGGGCGGGGGCGGTGAAGGGGAAGGGGGAAGAGGAGGAGGAGCGAGGGCTGGTTCTCGAGGACGGTGACGGGGAGAGCGCGCCGACAAATCGTGCCCGATCCTGGCGCCCTCCGTTGTCTCACGCTGCTGCTGCATCACGCCCCTCGCGAAACAATCCTGTCATCCTCAAACCTCCTTCCAATCCATTCCCGGTCTTTCCCAACTGCCCCCGCAGCCCGCCGTCCTCCCGCCACGGCCCCAGGCCGTCGCAGCTCGTCCGGGCAGATCACTTCTATGCGACAGCCTCACCCTGATCCGTATGCATGCGCTGTTTCATACCCATCACGTCCACAGGCTGCGTTGGCGCTGCATGCATATGCATTTGCGCAGCATGATTCACCTGCTCCTTCACGTATGGTCATCGCGTTGTCTTACAATATAAGGAGCACGTAGCATACGTGTTCTATCTGCATTTCTTTTGGGTTCGCTCCAGCAAGTGTATCACTCACCAGCAAGCCTCCGACGAACATGAAAAACGCTAACAGCTGAACAGCCTGGGTAGTACGTACGGCATTGTGGGCGCACACATCTCCGACTATTACAACGTATGCACAGCACGCGTCAATCATCGTCGTCGTCGTCGTCCAAATCTGCGGCTGCAGCTGCTTTCCTGGCCAGCTCGCTCCCAAACGGATCCCCGTCCTCCATCGCAATCCGCACGGCTTCCGCCTTGCGCCTCCTCTTCTCGTCGGCCTTGCGCTCCTTCTCCTGCTGTTTCTTGATGTACGCGTTACTCCCTGGGATCTTCTCCGGATTCTTGCACAACCTGAGCCGCCGGTCGACTTCTCGTACTGCTTCGACGTCCGGCGGTGATCCATCCCGTAAGATGAGCGTCTTGATCCGGTCGAGCACGTCGAGCACCGGTGGATGAGGCGTAGAAGGGAATTTCGCATGCGCCCACGCAGACGCCAACGTGGGCGAGGCGATGGAGAAGCATGCGAGCGCAATCTGCGAGGGGGTGTAGATGAATTCGGCGTCCGTCAGGCGCGCCGCGCGCACATGGCCCACTGCGGCTTCGTACACCTTACTTAGCTCCTCGATGGAAGCGTCGGGCAGATTCTGGACAGCGAAGCTCAGCGCACTGCCCATATACCGAATACTTCAACCCTTACCTGGACGTCTAGCCATATTCCCCATAACGCTCTATGGGGATGCCAGACGGCGAAGTCAAACCCGAGGCTCTGCGCCACCAGAAATTCCAGGTCAAGAACATCAGACGGGACTGTTCGCGGGATGTGGGCGGCGTAGGACTCGAGCGAGATGGGGTGATTGGTCGTTTTGGTGGCGAGAAACAGCGCCGTGAGCCTGTGGGCGCGTTCGTGAGCGCGCGCACTAATGCCAGATATGGAACAAGGGCATACATACATGACGTTCTTTGGATGCCAGTCCATGACGGTGTTCTTGAGGTAGAATCGTTTCAGATATGACACGGCGGTGGCTTCCACTTCTTCGGGAAATCGGAAGTGGCCACATAGCTGGGAAATCTTCCCGACGTAGAGCTTCACCAGCAGATGCTCCTCGTTGGCGTTCAAGAAGGAAACGGTGGCGGACGAGCCAGGCTAAGCGCCACATATATGAGATTCCGGTGCACCTGGATAGCCACAAGACTTACTGAGTCCGCCTCGAACGCGTTCCTGATGGCGGAGACAGCATCCTCGTTTAGCGTATATCGCATGCGAGCGAGTTGCTCTGGTGAGAATCTCCAGTGACGATATTGCGTACTACCCTCGTAGAGTGACTGCTGTGTAGGTTGGGTAGGTTCAGATGTTGAAGCCATAGTCATTTTGGCGGTATGTACGGTAGGTTGAGCAGGCCGCTGCGTGTGCTCGACTCTAGAGCGGCTTATGGTCGTGGTCGTGGTTCAGCCCCTTGAAGGAACGCCGGGCCGATGGTATGCGGGGTCAGAGATCTGAGATCAATTGAGTGATCGAGAAGTGCGCGTCCCAAAAAGGCAAAGCAAGATGGCAACGGCGTCGTCCTTCGCGACAACACGTCAATCAACGCAGCGCAGCTCATATCCGCCACCGTCGCTCAGCAGGCAGGCTCCTGCGCATCGCTCCACGTAAGGCGGTAGCGGGATACGGAGGATCAGTACAACACCCGCGCAGCGCGCGGTAGACCTGTCTCTCTGGTCTGAGCCCTTGGTCGCTGGTGCTTCCTCCTTTTCCTTCTAGGCCCGCTGGTTTCGTCGCTCGCCCCCTCATGTTAAGCGATGCGCAAGGTGCTGGACCACCCGCTCGGCGCCCGTCCTCGGGCCTTCCGACTTCATGCTCAACTGATCACCCGGCTACTGCTGTCATTCATTGCCTGTCTATTCGCTTCCTCGTGTCTCCTCGCTGTCGCTGCCCAAGACGTCGTGAACGGTCAAGTGTTCACCCAAGGACTATCCATCCTCGACAGCCCACAGCCAAACTCGTGAGCTGACTGAACACCCGCTCTTTGACAGGTATCTGACGTGACGTTCAGGGTCCTCAATGCAGGAAGCGACACGGACATCTCGATAGACGTCCGTCATGTGTCTGGTTATCCAAACGCGAAGTTTAGCACTGATTCTGAAGCCTTAGGTTTCTGCGCGCACCAATGGAGCTCTGGGCATTGACTCGCTTGAAGTATATCTCGTGTCCGCTGAGGCACAGAAGAACATCACAGTATCGCCATCCGGAGCCCAAGTACTATCCCAGGAACCAGGAAGTACTGTCAAACATATCCACTGGTCTGTTCCAACCTGCCTGCAAACGGGCGCGTACAACGTGCGGGATGTTTTCATTCTCCTTGGCATGCTCTTTCAACAGATTGACTGGCTTCAATTCCATAGTTGACGCTGTACGAAGGGTCCCACCTCAACGACGCCAGCTTCTTTGCGATCACCCCTATTCCCATTCAAATTCGAAACAACGGCGTTGTATCCGATACCTGCGATACCCCAGAGAACCCAGTTCAAGCACAACCACAGCCGTCAAGCCCTCCGCCTCCAGACGTCCTCACAGACGGTTCCAGCGTGCCAGGCAGCTCACTTGCGAGTGCCCTTCCGGGACCTGTCACTGTCTCGCTCGCATCTCAGACCGCTTCCGGCTCCGACTCCGTATCCTTGACCGCAACCGCCTCATCGACGATCACCGCCGCATCCTCTGAGGTCACGGGAACCGCGCAGTCGTCCTCTTCTGCGGGCAACATCATCACCGTGACCGCCGGCGACGGCAACATCACCGCCATTATCACGGGACTCCCAGGGACCATCGTCGTCGAACCATCTGGGGGTGCGCCTCCGGATTCGGACTCGACGACGGTTGCCTCCTCCACGGGCTTCATCACCATCTTCAAGACGGTCGCGCCGACGGCGACGGCGACGCTGACGGAGATCATCTCGGCCCCTGTGACGATCACGCTCGAGGAGACGTACGTGAGCACGTTCACGGCGTCGGGGACGACGGAGGAGTTCACTGTGACGTGCGTCTTTCTTGCTCTTGGCCCTCCAGCGCGCTCTGACCTGCCGTGTGCCCGACAGCCAGACGATAGTCTCCACTACTGAGCTGGTCGCCACTCACACTGCGGCCCCTGAGCAGGCGGGACTGCTTCCGATCAACTCGGGTTCGATCGTGCTGCCACACTCCGCCCTCTTCATCCAGTCGTCGTTGTTCGCATCTGCTTTCCTGTATGTGATGTCGCTGTTGCTTCGATCGTAGTCGTGCTGGGTGCCTCGATGCTGCGGACAAGTTGCACAATAGCAGTATTGTTTGTGATGCCGGCGTAGTCTTCTGAGGCGGGGAGTAAACTATTGCTATCTATGTGACCCTTGATTGCGAGTGGTATGTGTGCAGATCTTTCATTCTCGAGGTTACGAGATGAAGACACTAGATTACAACAAGGTAAGACAGGAACAAAAAGCATCCCGGGTCATAGAAATATACAGATACACCGCGTAGCATCCGGATCAGCAAGCACAACAACCCCTATACGGTTTGGGACTCGAGTACCTTCAAATGGCGCATACCACAGGCGCCCCGGCGGAAGTCACGCACTAGACGGTACTTTCTGAGCTCTCCGCATCCTTGCACGTCACAGTGTGGCGGGGTAGTCTGCGGGGGTCCGGGGGGAACGGCTGCGCCACTCTCGACTTGCATCGCGTTCTCGTCCGCCGGAGGGAGAGCCGATACTGGCACTGAGAAGGAGAGCACCGTCCTCTTCTCGCCAGCGGGAGTCGCCTCTCCCCCATCCTCTTCCGCTTTCGGGATAGGTTGCACTCGGGATACCCATCTGTACATGGTGGGTGCAGGGGCCGCGGCCTCCGCGATGTCCTCGTCTTCACCCTCTCCAGGGACATTGTCACCCGCGGCAGGCTTGTCCTCTGCAGTCGCGAGGGCATTCCGCTTGCCACGCGCACGGGACTGTTTCTTGAGGAGACGGTTGATTGTCTCGGCCTGATTACGAGGTTGTCAATGAACTCCGCCTAGTCCGGAATGAACCTGCACACACCTTCTCATCCTCCAGTTTCTTCTCCGTGAGATTTCGGCGTTTCCTCGCCGTCTCCTCTCGTTTGAGTGCGATTTCGATCTCTGTCAGCGGTTTCTTCTTCCGTGGGTTCGGAGGCTCAGCTGGAGGCCAGGACGTCAATATGTATGATCATTTTCGCAGCAACAAAGGCATACCAAGAGACACGTGGGAGGAGTCCACGACATTTCTGAGGACCGCTTGACGCGCCGTCAAAGCCCGACTGCCTGCGCCCGTTGTGGCCTCTGAGGTGGAACGCGTAGACCCTCCGTCATCGTCTTCGTCGTCTTCATCCTCGGACTCAATGTCACTTCCTATGGTGTATGCGCGTCAGCGAGAGTGTGAACGGGCGAGTCGGGCGTGGTTCTCACCCCGTGGTGCATTTCGACGTGAGACACGGGATGGGGTGTTTTGCGCCGACGATCGTGTGGTGGTAGCGGTGCTCGGACCAGCGTGTTGCGGGAGCTTCAGCTTGATCTTGAGTCTTGGGGCTACCACCTCAGGTTCTGCTTCAGACACGTCCTGTTGATGTGTCACAGGTGAGCAAACAGAGAAGAAGGAGGGCACATACGTCCGCCAACTCGTCCTCGATGTCCTCCTCGACTACATCATTGTCATCCACTACCGCCTCATCATCGTGCTCGACATCTCCGACCACGTCTATGTCGTCTGCATCGTTCTGTTCTTGATCATCGTCCACGTCCATGTCGAGCTCGTCTTCCATGACCTCCGACTGCGCCTCTGCGAATGCGGAGTTCAGAGGTTTGCTTGCGACTCGATGGGTATATCGTGATAGTACTCACCACTGGCTACATCCTCATCCTCGGATTCCTCGTCGTAGATTCTTCGCCTTGGTGGCATGCTGATTGGCAATAGCTGCTCTGTGCTCTAGACGGTGGGTGTATGAGCTGAGAGAACGCCGCGTGAAGGGTATGAAGCGACCCGTCCGGAAACGCGCGCCGGCGATCATACAAGCTCGATCAAGTTGTGTAACGCCTGGCGCTTACAGCTTACAGGGTTGGCCTCTCGCCACTCACTCCGGCTCAATCGACAGTAATTCTGACAGTCAGGTAATCATGCAGCAGATACCACACCTCGCTACGCTGTAACCACACACGCCGCAAAACAACACAGGCTTCGATTCAACGGGCAGAAGCCGGTCCATAGATCTCGAAAGAGATCGCGGTACGCATCACACGACGCTCGCCTGGTTCTGAACACCGACGACGTTCCACATGGTGTCGCCCACTGCGGCCCGCTTATCAGTGCTGCTTCAGCTCAACTTAAAGAGCCTCAGTCGGAGTCAGAACTCGACTGCGAGGAAAGCTGATTCGCTGCATCGGCAAGTCCTGGTGCACAGGCAAGTATGCGCAGGATAAGTGCTCTTCTGTACTCCTTCCTAGGCGGCCTCTTCCTGGTTTGCGGCCAGCCGAGTGCAGAGGATATTGCACCCCTGTACCAGGCCCTCTCGACCGGTAGTCCGAACTACCCGTCCATTGCACCCCGCGTGCCTCTCTCGACCAACGACGCAACGGTGTCGCCCCTCATAGACCTGCAAGTGTACGCACCGCCTGTCGTTCCTACCGGCGGATCAAAGTGCACGGTGGAACTTCTCAAGCACGACTTCGGCGATGGCAGCTATGGAGTCCCTGCAATTGTGCCGTATGACCCCCCACAGCGTCCGTCGTGCGGGTCGCCTGGCGGCTGGGCGGCGATAACACTTAACCTCACCTTGTTTTCGTGAGTCGTCGATACCCTCTTCGGTTTGACAGTGGAAGCTGAAAGTGTTCTGCGTGTGTCACAGGAATGGAACCCAATACGATCGCCTAAGCGTAAGTTTCGTAAGTCATCGACCCGGTCATCAAGAACTCACCAAGACCTTAGTCGCTGTATTTGTCTCATGTCGAAAGTGAGTCATAGACACAGAGAAGAGGAACCCTCAATGAGTGACATCTCAATAGTTTGGCGGCACTCCAGTGCAGAGCCTACCAAGACGGGCACGGTTTGGACGTAAGCCATATTATGTGTGCATTCCGCTCTGATACTCAAACAGTTTCCTGCCTTTCTGTGGTAGAATGTGAGATGCCCCGATCGCTTCATCGGCCTAATACTGACAGGATACCCATCAGCGTGAAGGATGTTACTCACTATAGCGCCCTCTTCGCTGCTCCTGGGGAACTTCTCATGGACTTCAGCAACATCATCTCCGCAGATCTGTGAGAGCCGCAATTTGTACGGCCGATTGAGCGTATACTGAATATAGGCTGGACCACCCTACGTTTAGGGGGCTTGATGGTGTCTTCCATGGTGAGCTAAGTCTTGCGCATTTTGAGCCGGGGTTTCCTGCTGACTTGGCGTCGCTGACAGTCACTTTGACGGGTACTTTCTACGCGCCTACCCGTCGCTTCCCCAAGCCAGCCACATCCGACATCATACTGCCAATCACGAACCTCTCCCCCAACCAGTCGAATTTCTTCACCATCTCCGATGACCTGGGCGGGACAGCCAACGTGAGCGTGCCTCGCAACGCCCAGCGGGCCGTGCTCGAGATATACGCCTCGGGTAACTCGGCAGAAGAATTCTGGTATCTCAATACCCCCGACGCGTTCCTACCCTACTTCCCCGCGTCGGCTGGTCTCATCGGAAAGGGCCCATTTCGCGAGGTCCAGGCGCTCGTCGACGGACGGCTTGCAGGCGTGGTGTGGCCGCACGCCGTCATCTACACTGGCGGGATCACGCCGACGAACTGGCGGCCGCTCACGGCGTATGGGACGTACGACCAGCCGACGTACTTTGTGGACGTGACACCGTTTCTCCCGCTCCTCGCTGACGGGGCTGAGCATACGGTCACCCTCCGCGTGCTGGGCCAAGGCCAGTCGCCTACTATCAACTCCAACTGGTTCGTCTCTGGCTCCCTGCATGTCTGGCTGGGCAAGACCGAAGTCAGCGGGAAGATGACGAGGTACGAGGTGACAGAGGAGCCGCACATCACGACGAACGGAGGCGCCTCCAGGGACAATGCGACCGTTTGGACCTCGGTGAACGCGAACCGGGCGATTGTGATTGAGTCTGCGATCCATGGGGATAGAGGACCGGAGGTCGTCAGATTCGAGCAGCACCTACGGTACAGCAACGAGCAGAAGTATGCAGGCGCAGGTTTAGTGCAGGTGAGTCTTCGCAGTTTATTGAAGCTCATGCAAAGTCTCATTGCGCACTGTTGCTAGTGGGGGGTGCAATTGACGGAGGGAACCATCCAATCTGCCATTGACGGGAAGACCGTGCTGAGGGATGCGTTCTCCTTCCCTCTGTCCGTGTTCTCTAATTACTCTCTCTACGACCTACAATTCGGTGCGTCCCGTGTGCACGCATATCCAAACCCTTCTAAACGTCTTCCTTCAGGCGCATATGGGTCCGCGATCAACCAAACCTACACCCGCGTCCTGCAGTCCTCCGTGCTCGCACACGGCACGCACTCCACCCTGTCCATCCAGCACGCCCAGGGCTCGGTCGGCATGGACGACGCGCCCGGGCTCCGGCACGCCATCAACGGCACGGGCGCGACGGACCAGCAGTTCGCGTTCACGACCGACGCGGGGGAGAGCTACTACCGGCGCATCGCCGCGAAGAACGACGCGTGGCTACGGGACGAGGTCTGGGGCACGCTGCGCGACGCGGAGCCGCCCGTGCCGAAGGAGCAGATCTTCCCTGGGGGCGGGCCGGGGTTCAGGAGGTCGCTAGCTCGGGGTATGCGGGGAGAGTGAGGTTGAGTTGCGGGGTGTGTAGAGGGGATGGGTCTCCGTCGGTGTGCTCGGGGCCGCGCCTCGGTACCGAGGCCTGTGGTTGCCCATGGCTTCCGTACCCCTCTGCGCAGTTAGCCTTGGTGGTTGCATACCCTTGCTGTGGGTTTACACAGCGAAACCCCCATTCACTCGCTGCAACTTCTTGGCGACTGCCGTGTGAGTGACGACAGCCTTGAGAGGTATTCGACCTCCTAGATCCTTCTGTCGACTCTCATCCAATCTTGACCGTGGTGACTGTTCTCGCTACGTACTTGCCATCCTTGGGCCTCTCTCAGTCTCAGGAGCTCTGAGGCCAGCTTCTGCGGAGGGGAGAGCAACGGTTGCCTTCGCGCAGTCGTCCAGCGACGCTGGACCTGGCATGACGTCACGCGTCCGACACGGTCACTTGATGTCGCGCGCTCGAGGTCGCGACCCTGCACGCTATCCCGTTACAGCTTGGTGCGAAACCGTGCGATTCCAGGCGATTCGCCAGCAACTACTCTTCTCATTCTCTTCTCCGTCGTCTCCTTAGGCTGAAGCTTCATCACTAGTACTATTTGTACACCTTCCGAACTGAAATGCCGCCGAAACGCAAGTCAGAAGTGCTCGAGCCTGACATCGACCTCACCTCGGACAAGCCCGACACGGAGTCTGAGGGCGAGGACGCCCCCGCTGCCGTAGCGAAGCCCGTCGCAAAGAAGGCGCGCAAGTCCGACGTTGGCGAGGGCTCATCGTCTGGCGCAAAGAAAGGAAAGGCAGCAGCGGACGCGCCCAAGCCCAAATGGCAAGATATCGTGTTGGACGGAGAGGAAGAGGTGAGTGCCGGATTCTCGCGAATTGCCAGCCAATGTATCTGAGGGCATACGCGTTGGCAGGGTAATGTCAAGATATAGTGAGTACTTCAAGCACAGTGCGCGGCCTACGCGATCTGTGCGGATGCTGATTGTGCTTCAGCGACGACTGCAATGATATTCGCCGGAAGATCAAGGCACTCCAAAAGCAGCCAGGCTTCAAGATCACGCACTGGCTGAAGGAGATTGGGAACATCAACAACAACTCATACCAGCGATTCAGTGCGTACACAGCAGTCCACCCAACTTCCGGCTGTTTTGCTCACGCACTTCGCAGTGAGAGCCAGCGGACCCACCGGTGGCGCCTCCAACGGCACCTACTACGCCGCGTAAGTATTGCCTGCGATGTTGCTGCGAATTTTGTACTCACAGCACGGCGTGCAGATACGTCTACTTCGAGAAAGTCCGGATCGCGGAAGGCAAGAAGAAGACGCCGAAGCGTCTCCGCAACGAGCAGGAACATCCGAACGGTTTCCCCAGAATGGAGCAGAGGTGGATGTGGGTCCGTGCATGAAGTAACCATCTCGACACGGTCGAGTGTTTTGTGCTTGCGCTGCTTGATCCTACATCACATACAGATATATGATACATACCCTAATCACCCTCCTACGAATCCGACGGCGCGTGATCCTTCTTCCACGCTTCGATCCATTGCACTATGCGCGCGACGTTCGACTCAAGATCCTCCGTGCCTTCGCTCTGGAGCTCGACGACGATTTCTGGGGCGTACGATGACCGCGCCTCCTCGACGACGACCTCCATGATCTCCGCCTCATTGTTCTCCTGGATCTTCTTGAGCGGATAGCCTCTGTGTGATTGAGCTGCGGGTGAGCTGCGCCCAGCCCATCTGGGGAAAGAGTTTCTCACCTCTTCTCCAGGCGGTCCCAGAGGGCAGTGTGATTGCAGCGGAGGACGACGACGAGATCCGCCCAGCGCTCGGGGAAGATGTCGCAGGTGTGCCAGTCGAGGATGATGCCGCCTGCAGAGGCGAGCGGCTCGAGCTCATCGAGGAGCTGAGATGACGAGCTGTGTTGATCAGCGCGGCGCGCGTGCGAGCGGAAAAAATACGGCGCACCTTGTCCTCGTCTACGGTGTAGCTCTGCCAGTCCTCGTCGTAGCCCTCGTGGAAGCCCTTCTCCTTGACGAGGTCGCCGACGTTGATGTGCTTCAAGGGGATCGGCGACTCCTGCACGAGAAGCTCTGCGTGCGTGGTCTTGCCAGTGCCGGGAGTGCCGGTGATGACGATGACCGGGCTCTGTCTTGACGTGGACATTGTAGGTATGTGTGTGAACCGAGGCGAGCGGAGGAGAGGCCGAGGGAGACGGATGTGTGCAATGTATGGGGACTCCTTTCTCTCATACCACCATCATGGTCGGGTTTTCCCACGCTCGAGTCTGGAGCAACTCTGCGTGGGGGGCTGCCACGCTGCCTTAATGCGTGGAACTATACTATGTTTGCTCGGGATCTCCTCCCACTGGAATCCACGCCCTGAGAACCTGAACCTGGGGTGGCGACGAATGCGACGCTGACGACGTTGGCTTGGAGAAGAAATGATAGTGCGCTGGCGCTGCTCGATGCAATCGGTAGCACTGCGAGCGAGCAGGGTGGCCTGTCACGTCCAGAACGAACATCGTGCCATGCGCATGATCTGTCGCTCTGAATTATGCCAGGATGGCTGCCTGAGCCGAAGTGGACTGCGACTGTCGCTGTCGAGCCCCCACTCGCCCCTGCTGACATTGGAGGCATGGTGCTGCGGATACGACGCAGTAGGCCGAGAGCGCTATCTGCAATAAACGCCCATGCCCGTCTGATGACTCTGCTGCACGTATGACGGGCCGACATGCCCGGCCCTCCTGGCTAGCATATACCGTGCCGACGCTCTGGCCGGCAGCTCAGCGAAAGGCCCGTGCTGGCGTAGACGCAATTACTGCCGCCCAACCTGACCAAAGTATGCTGGTTGCTGCAAAGGACTATGGGCGCGTGAATATGGACCCACGTAGGTCTGATATAGGCATGATGTCCTGTAGCTGTCGGGATTGGAGCCTACGCCCTGGCGCTGTCGCCGCCGATGGCGAAGTGTATTCCGCTTTGCCTGACTGGAGCAATGAGCGATGAATGATGAACCACCGCCTCCTCCCTACCCGCTCATATAAAAAAGGCGTAAGTCCTGGCAACTAATGATGCGCTTGAAGTCGCGTATCTCCTGGCGATGATACGCGCACTGGGGATGACTGGGACCTCCCTCTGAAACTGTACTGGCTCCCTCGCTAGTGCGTGCGTGCATGGCTCGCTAGAAGAACAGCCGTGGCACCCAGAGGAGAACAACCGAACGTCCTTAAAAGCAGTGGCCCCTGCAGCGTCCAGTCAACCAACCAAAGGTCCCACCCCAGCTGCGTCCCATCCACCCATCCGCCCATCCCTAGCCCACACCCTGCCCAACCTACACCCCCTGCAAATGCCCCCCCCTCCTACCCCCTGCTCCCTTTACGTGTGCATGGTCTCTGTCGGTACGCCGCCTGCGGCGTACAGATCTGCGCAGTACCAGCTCCTCATCTGCCCTGCCCACCCGCTGCGCGTAGGAATGTACACGCGTCTCTTCCTCCTCCTCGATCCGCCCGAGCTGGTTCCCTTCTTCCCCGTCGGCGTCAAGCGCCCCTTCGCATCCACCTGTCTTGGTGTTGAAGGAGAGATCGTCGGCGCGCGTAACTTTGGGGAAAGAGCGGTCGAGTTCGTGGTGGACAACAATCTGGCCGGCGCGGCTGTCCAGAGGGCTTTCATACGCGTCCCATGGATGCCGGGCCAAACAGTGTGCCATGACGTATGGGATACCCCGAAGCCACGAGCGCTATGGCCTCACGAACCCGTATGTGCCTGATGACGATTGGTGATGTCATACTGATTATTAGCAGTATGGATTCCCTGCCCGGACCTACGGAGCGTACATCCCGTCCGATGAGAACGGAGCAAGCCGCGATGCGCGCGAGACCTGTGACGAGGACCGGCTCCCGCCGGAAAGGCGCCCTTGGTCGGAAGCTACCGGAGACGACGGTCATATCACACGAAGCGGTGACCTGCCGGATCTTGCCGTGAGCTTGACGGAGGTGGGCTGCGAGGACCCGTCTCGCCTGACCGTATCCTGCATCCTACGCTCCTACGCCCGCCCTCCCCCTGTAGCTTCGTGGATGTAGCGTCCTAGCGTCCTAGCTGATCACTTGTATAACTCACGCTCTGCTATGATCGCGCTGTGCAAGACCACTGAAGTCACGCAAGTGAGCTACAGACGTGCGCGCGTGCGTGCGTGCTGCGGGGCCAGGGCTGAAGCTTACGCGCCCCAATTGGCGAAGGCACCACGGCGGGGAAGACGTACAAGGCGAGTGGAATTGTGAGTACGCGACGCTTTGACTGCTGTACGTGTACGGCCAACTGTGCGCGGCAAGGTGACGAGGTGACATGAGTTCAGAGCAGCATGCGACGGCTGAGAAGAGGCATTGCTGCCTGCTATAAAAGATGGCCTGCAAAGATGGTGAGCTGGCATCGACCGGCCCCTGCAGCCAGTTGACTCCTCCTCCTCTCCCTCCCTGCTCCCTGCGTGCTTTGCGTGTTCAAGCCCTGATTAGACTCTGCCGTCTGTCTAGCCCGTAACCACGATCGCGCCTGCCACCTATCGCTGCTGCCGCCTCTCCTGCTGTCATGTCGACCTGCACCCAGCTCCCCACTCAGTCCCTAGACGCCGCCGCCTCCGTCGCTCTCCCGACTACCCCTCTGGTCGGCCCGGGCGACTTGGCGCGTCCTGGACTGTTAATGGGCGGGTGCGATGCGCTGACCTCTACCCCAACCAAGAGGATTGGCGAAGATGTGCCGCTGATGCCGGCGAGCCCCAAGACGGTTAAGCTGCACAAGCGTCTGGCAAAGAAGGCCAAGGTTGCTGAGGATAACTATGTACGTGCGACGAAGTGCGATGCCGCGGTATGCGATGCCTGCTAACCCAGCGTCAGGATCCGCTGGAGCTGACGCTCGACAACAATGCGGGAGGGGCGGGGAGGTGCCGCCCCGCCGAAACAGGCTGGTAAAGGAAAGGGACGAGGGCCGCCGGGGCCCCCGTCCCCTCCGGGGCCGCCTCACGGTCAACCTGGTTCTGGCTCCGACCCCTCCTCGCCGTCGAGTGCCCCGAACTCCTCTGATGCTTTCCCGCCATGGCCGAGCGACCTGGAGATCCATGGCAGCCGCTTTGACGCTGCTGAAGACCTGGCTAGCGGGATTGCAGAGGCCGTTGGATGGGGGGGTAAGAAGTTCGACAACTTCATCACCGATGGAATTGGTCGCGATGGGAAGCCCCTGCCTGGACAGGTCGCCGACCCCGAGCAGCGCAAACGCAAGAGAATGAGCGACGCGACGCCCTCCCCGGAGTGCGACGAGCCGACGGTCTTCTACTCGCGCGCTCTGGGAGAGCCGCGGGCGCCTCGGCGCGTGCTGGGCGACCCCCTCCCCCCGACCCCGCCGATCGTCACGGCGCGCGACGTCTTAAATTGGCAGCAGGCCGAGGAAAACGCTGCTAAGCTTATGCGGCCCTCCAGTGGGGTGGAAGGTACGCCTCGCGCGCACGAACGGCGACCCAAAAACCACGAATACTGATTACCATACCTGACGCGCTGCTAGGTCGCCCTCCACCGTCTACTCAGCCGCGGACTGTGAGGACGCCTCGTCGAATGCTACGCCCTGTGCGGGGAGGCACTGGCCACTCTCGCTTGCTCCCGTCTGCGAAGGCGTCGGACGTTCCCCAAGTACCGATGGATGTCGACCCGGTCCCGCCCCCATCTCCTCGCGCGACCAACCTAGCTGACCTGGCTGAGGCGGGTGCTATCACGATTGACCAGTCGACGATACGCCCTTTCCGTTTCTCTCAGACTGTGCCCACCTCTGTCCCTGCCCATGCTTTGAGCTTCGTATCTGGCTTGGTTGCTGCTCCTGTCCCCCCCGCCCCTGTGCCTGCTCATGCTGTCCTGCCTATGCCCAATGACCTGGTCAAGAGGAAACAGTTGCCGCTCCTGCAGGAGACTGGTTACGAGGCTCTGGACGCCAGGATCACCCCGCACCGTACCACCGACGCAACTACCTACCGCGCACAGACCCTAGCGGACTGCTCGCCTGCACCGTCGCAGCACGCTCTCGCCCCGAGCGGCTCGGTGACGACGCCGGCTGCCAGCGGCAGGCGCATGTCGTACTTTGCGCAAATGAGCACCACCGAGCCCTACGCGCCGCAAGGCTTCGACTTCACCCCCAAACCGAAGGGTGGATTTGGAGTGCACGACTTCGCGGACCCTGAACACCTCTTCCTCAATATGTCGGACGGACGCATCAAGGCGGTTTGGAATGGCAATGGCCGTGACAAGGTCATCCTCGAGCTGCACGGCAATCGCGAGTCTGAGGATGAGAGGTCGCATGGCCTGGAAGCAACTGTCACTGCGGCGGTGGCAGCCATCACCCGTGAAACTGGCTTCCGGGTTCTCAAGCCCGAGCCGGTGGCGGGGACACTGGCGACTCGACGAGGCGGGCTGGCCTGGGTTATCGACAATCTCTCTGAGACTGGCGTCGACCTGCTCGCTGAGCAGCGGGCCTGGTCGTCTACGATCGTGTCTATGTACGCCTACCGCCGTATCATCACGCTCCCCGACTTCGTCTGCCGCTTCGAGGACATCCCGTACGACCCGACTTTCGACATCGCGCGCGCGATATGGGAAGGCTTTAACGGCCCCTTGATCCTTCCCTTCCTGCTGAGCTTCGCCATGGATAACGACAAGTACCGCGGTATGACAGCCAAGGAAACTGCGACCGCCATTCTCAGTACCCTGGTGGTCCGCGTCACAGTCCTCGACAATGACACCGTCCTCGCCGCGGTGTACTGCACGTCGCCGGCAGCGACCATCAAGCAGTGGCGCGAATGGCGCGACACGGTCCTCAACGCCCGCTTCCGCTTCTTCGATAACTGGGTGAAGCCTTCCCCGATCGACCTGTGCGACGGGTGCCATAGCGCGTCCCACCCCTCGCGCTACTGCCATCTTCCTGACCTGCCTCAATGGCACGGCGCGACCCCCAGTGCCATCTCAGAGTCAGAGGACCGTGGCCCCTCCGTTCCTGTCGGCCTCCAGCCTAGTAGCCTGCAGCAAGGCCACCGTTCCAGCCCGTCAACCTTCGACCGCGCCATGCGCCACTACAATGGAGGAGCTCGGGGCGCCAGGGGCGGAGCTTCTGTGGCTCAGCCTGGAACTGGTCGCCGGTCGGCGAAGAAGGGAAGGCGAGGCGGTAACAACCATGGCGGTAACGGCGGCAACAACGGTCACGGCGGCAACAACGGCAATGACGGTAGCAACGGCGGCAACAACGACGGCGGTCAGTCCGGCTACATCGGCGGCGGCCAGCCTGTATATGGCGGCCAACCCGTGTACAACGGTGGCTATAACGGCGGTCATCCTGTCTACGGCGGATACCCTGGAGGACACCCCGGCGGATACGCTGGCGGCTATGGCGACTACAATGGTGGTCACCCTGGGGCTGGAGGTGGCTACCGCGATCGTCGCGGTGGCCCCTCGAACCCCATGAGGGGCGGGCGTAGCGGCCTCCGGTTTGGTCGCGGCAACTAGTGCCCGCGGCTGTGCTGCGCAGAAGCCGCGGCTCGCTGGCCTGCTCCTCAGCTCACTCTGCTCGCCCGGCCCTCCCCACTGTCCCGTCCCGTTCCTCTCCCGTGTCTTTGGCCCCGCTCCCCCTGCGTTTGTCGTCGCCACCGTCATCGGCGTCGTCGATCGTCGCCACCGATGTACGATCGCCGCGATCGTCGCGGTCGCCGCGGTCGCGGCCGCGGTCATTGTTCTCGCCATGGCCGTCCTTATCGTAGCTGCGTGGCTGCCTAATGATCGTCGTCGTCGTCGCCGTGCATCTCTCTCTCCTTGTCTCTCCTCGTCCTTCCTCCGGATCACAGGGTGCCCGCCTGTGCGGCGCTTGGCTCTAGCCTGTATCCCGTCTCTCTACCCCATGCCATATCGTCATGCCCATGTCTGTCTGTCTGTCCCTACGCGCACGCATACATATAATACATCCTCTCTAATCCTGTCTACTCATGACTACAACGGTTATCCGGTGGCTGATTTACTGCTTGAGGGCAGAACGCCGAATTGGCTGGCAGCGACCTATTTAGGTTGGCAGAACTGCCCTTGTAACATCTCGAGCCTCAACTCGACCTGTCTGCCGCCTGGATGGTGGGCATAACCATCGCCTCCGAGATGACTTGGTCGAGCTCTTGGAGGGCTAGTCCGACTGCGAACAACCCCAACAACTATACAAACCCTGCCCTGGCTTTAAATGACCGGTCTGGCCTCTTGCGCCCCGCCCAACCTCGACGGGACGGCGACGTATCTGCTAGTCCTGCCCCGGGTGACAGGTTGGGTGGTTCTGAAAGCAGCACGTCTGGCCCTGACGATCTCCGTGCACTGCAACACGCCGCACTCTCGCCTAGCGGCCCTTCGCTCCGTACTAGTGCAAGGCTTCGTATGGGTACCCTGAACATGAAAGGTTTTGGACCTGTATTGGCGGGAGGGGCGTCGGAGAAATGGCTGTATATAAACCAGGTTATGCGAGAGCAGAACCTAGCAATCTTAGCTGTGCAAGAAGCGCATCTCACGGCGAGGCGGCTGGAGGATCTTAATGCCCTCTTTGCCGCCTCGCTCACTGTCTATGGATCCCCGGACCCGATCAATGGGACGGGAGCACGCGGTGTTGCCTTTGTCGTGAGCAAACGACGTTTAGCAGGGCGCCAATGTGTATGCAATGAGATCTCCCCGGGTCGTGCCATGCAGCTGACCTACCCTTGGGCTGAGGGTAAAGCTCTGAACGTAGCGAATGTATATGCTCCCAATGCACCTGCGGAAAACGCTGCTTTCTGGGATGCTCTCAGCTCCTACTGGGCGGATGGTGGACACGTTAAACCTGATGTTGTCTTAGGCGACTTTAACATTGTAGAGTGTGCAATAGACCGCTACCCCGCGCACTTGGATCCAGTAGTGGCGACGGAGGCCTTGTCCAAGATGCGAACTGCCCTGAATGTCTGCGATTCCTGGAGAATAGCACATCCTAACGACCGTGTTTTCACCTTCCGACAACTGGGCAGCGGTGACCGGCAGTCGAGACTGGACCGCATCTATGTAAAAAGATCAATCCTGTCCAAAATAGCTGACTGGGCTGTGATAGGCCCAGGGCAAGTCTCCGACCATCAGCTGGTGATGTGCTCGGTGGCTAACTACCACGCTCCAGTAGTAGGGAAAGGGCGTTGGTCAGCCCCCCTGTCTCTGCTTGATGACGCCCAGTTTGTGGCCACCATGAAAGCCCTAGGACTGAAACTGAAAGAGGACATGGCGCGGCTGCCCGCCCGTACTGAGATGCTCAACAGCCAAACCCTCTTCGGGAAGTTTAAGCTAGAGCTGGCGGCCGCCGCCCGCAAACGCGTTAAAGAATGGGTGCCGATGCTAGATAAGAAGATAGCTCGACTCCGTGAGCACATCCAACTTATTCAAAGCTCGGCGTCGCCGTCTATCGAAGAAGACCGTTCTGCAGCGGAAACGGCAGCGCTCCTGCAGGAACGAGTGCAGAGGATTGAAGCAAACCGATTTGGCCGCCGCAGAGCCACGGTACACGCGAAAGACTGGCAGCACGGAGAGAAGGTTGGTCGGTACTGGACGCGGCAGAACGCACCACCCAAGCCTGACAATGTCATGTACGAGATGAGGCGCCTCCATGGCGACCCGACTTATGCCAACTGTACGAAAGAAATGTGCGAAATAGCGCGCACCTTCTACGACGACTTGCAGCACGAAGATTCCCCACCTCCGCTGGAAGAACACTCTAAACTCATTGACCAGGCCCTCCAGTGCGTTGACGCTCGCCTGACGGGCTCGCAGAAGGCTACCCTTGCGGCCCGCTTGACATGCGCGCATGTCCGTGATGCACTCCAGCATTCTGGACGAAACAAAGCAGCGGGCCAGGATGGTATTCCTACTGAATTCTGGTTAGCGTATTTGGGCTGGCATGACAGAGCGGTAAATTCCGGAAAGCCTGCCTTAGACATCGTTGATGCCATGCGCCGCGTTTTCAACGACATTGAAATGCACGGCGTTGCGTGCTCAACCCCCTTTGCCTCTGGATGGGTTTGTCCTATCTATAAGAAGAAAGACCCACGCGAAATCACTAACTATCGCCCGATTACTGTACTCAACGCTGACTACAAAATTATGACGAAGGCGCTCACAGCTAAGCTAGCCGCATGCGCGCCGGATGTTATCCACCCGGACCAGGCTGGATTCATCCCTGGGAGAAGCATATTCAGCCATATCAAGCTAGCGTCCCTTCTTGTCGACTATGCGGAGGCTGAGGAGGTGAACGGCGCTATCGTTGCCCTTGATCAGGAAAAAGCGTATGATCGCATTGACCACGCCTACCTGTGGCGGGTCCTCCGGCATATGAATTTTCCTGAGGTCTTCATCGCCACCATACAGGCCCTGTACGATGCCGCCTCTAGCTCAGTCATGATCAACGGCACCCTCAGTAAGCCCCTCTCCGTCACGAGAGGGGTCCGGCAAGGAGACCCGCTCTCCTGCCTACTGTTCGACCTTGCAATCGAACCGCTAGCTGCCGCACTGCGTTCCTCTGGCATCAGCGGCTTCGCGATCCCAGGTGCTGCCAGACGCCTTGTGTCCGCCCTGTTCGCAGACGACACCACCGCCTTCTTGGGAGAGAACGACTCTTTCGACCACTTGATGACGGTCTTGTCCCGCTGGTGCGCTGCGTCGCGTGCAAAATTCAATGATGATAAAACGGAGGTCCTGCCTGTGGGTACTCCAACCTACCGCGAATCTGTCCTCCGTACGAGACGGCTGTCGCCGCTGACCCCCCCTCTCCCCGCCGATATCAAGATCGTCCCCGATAGCCAGCCCGTCCGAATCCTAGGAGCTTGGATTGGCAACAACGTTGACCCGGTTGCCGTCTGGAAGCCTATGATCGACACCGTCCGGACTAACCTGGCCCGTTGGGGCGTCCGTAACCCGTCCATGTATGGGAGGAAGCTCATCGTCGGATTGGAAGTTGGTAGCCGCACGCAATTCCTTGCACGTGCGCAGCTCATGCCCCCGACGACCGCGCTGGAGCTGGAACGTCTGGTATCTGATTTTGTGTGGAAGAACGGCGGCAAACCAATGATTAGTGCTGACGTCCTGCGGGACCCTGTATCGGAAGGCGGCCTGAACCTACTGGATATCCGTGCACGCAATGAGGCCATTGACTTGGTCTGGCTTCGGTCGTATCTGGACTTCTCCGACAACCGGCCGCTGTGGGCCCACCTGGCGGACGCCCTTCTCGCAAGGGCGGCCCAATCCGGGGACCGACGCCTGGACCTGGGAGCACGCGTCAACACTTTCCTTCAATCGTGGCGAGTTAACGCTACTCACACCGGTAAACTGCCGGTAGATCTTGTGCGCATGGTCAGGACTGCGCGGAAGTACAACGTCTGCCTGGACGCACGTCAACCGTCGGAAGACCTGAAGAATGCACTACCGATCTGGTCGCACGCCAGACTGCTACAGGACCGACTTCAGCAGAACTCTCCCTCGGCGAAGTGCCTGCGGAACCGGCATGGAGTACTCACGGTGGGTGACTGCCTACGTGTGGCTGCTCGCCTCACCCGCGCCCGCTCCTGCACGCCCCGGCATATCCTGGGGCCGCACTGCCCCTGCACCTGCTGTAACTCTGACCGCCTGGACAGGCTGTGCCCGCACCCGCCGCGATGTGCTGCGCTGGCTGCAGCACTGCTGGACCAGATCCACCCAACGTGGCGCCCTGCGCGGGTGACTCGGTCGGCTGCTGACTGCCCCGCCGCCTCGCGTGACGGGAGCTCCTGCTCTCTGCTAGGGAGCGCCCTCTGCCCCATCCGGCCGACCGACCTCCCGCTCTCTAATGCGATCCGCGCCTTTGTTCGGTCCAGCCCTGACGGCGACCCACCACCTGTGTATGCGGAGTCGGCCACGGCTGGCGACCCCATCTCCGCGTACACCGACGGCTCGTGCATAGCCTCGCCGGCGGGCTCGCCCTCTGCGGGTAGCGGCGTCTGGTTCGGAAAGTGCGACCCGCGCAACATCGCGGCCCGCGTCCCCGGCGACGCCCAGACCAATAACGCTGCGGAGCTGCATGCTGTATCCCTCCTCGCTGCGCACGCCCCGCCTGACATTCCCCTGCAGATTAACTCGGATTCTAAACTGGCGGTGGACGGACTTACTGTACACCTCGGAACGTGGGAGGACCGGGGATGGATCGGCGTGGCCAACGCGCCGCAGTTGCAGGACGTCGTTGCTCGCCTGCGCGGCCGTCGCGCGCCCACGACCCTACACTGGGTCAAGGGGCACTCTGGCGTTGAGGGAAATGAAGGGGCGGACGCGCTAGCCCGCGCTGGGGCCGAGGCTGACCGCGCGAGCTGCAAACCGCTTCCCCCGGCCCCGGTCGGACTGATCTCCACGGGTGTCCGCCTCCCAGTGCTTACCCAACGCCTGGCCTACCTGGGAATCCGTCAGTGGAAGCCTACGCCCGATAGGAACCAAACAACGCTGACTGTAGAACGGGTGATCGCTGCCGTAGCAGCTGATTGGGGGCAGATCCTCCGCCCGGCGCAGCTATGGCTGGCCGTACGTCGCGACGACATCCGTCGTTCTCTCCGCGACTTCTGGTGGAAAGCGCTACACGGCGCACTCCGGGTGGGGAAATACTGGAAGAACATACCGGGGTACGAGCGCAGGGCGGTATGTCCTCATTGCGGAGTCCTAGACTCCCTGGAGCATATCCTGTTGGAATGCAGGGCACCTGGGGCGGCGGTCGTCTGGGAATCTGTCCGGATGCTCCTAGACCGTAAAAAGATTACCCAGGCCCCCCTCAGCTTCGGGGCCTTGCTGGCAGCGCCTGCGTTGGCAGTCACGTCGGGACCCCGACCGTCGTGGGCTGGGAAAACCCGACTGTTGAGGATCCTGCTGACTGAGGCGTGCCACTTTATATGGAAACTACGCTGTGAGCGGGTCATCGATCGGGAGTGCGATCCGGAACGGTACCACTCCGTGGCTGAAATACGAAGCAGATGGATGTGTACACTGCAGAAGCGCCTGGCCCTGGACTGCGCTCTTGCCAGGCCGGCCCTGAAGAAAGGCCGCATGAGTACGACACTCGTCCTTGCTACATGGTCTGGGCTCCTGAGAGATGAAGGAGCCCTTCCTGATGACTGGATTTATCATACGGGGGTTTTAGTGGGTACGCCGTCGGAATGGGACTCGCATGGTTGAAGGACCATGCCGTACCGACGTGCAGCCCCACACTACAGCTTAGCCTAGCTGTGTGCGTAACGCATTTCCTCCGGTACGGTGTAAGGGGACATGTTCCCCGCAAACCTGCATTCTAGATGTAGCCAGCCCCAAAAAAAAAAAAAAAAAAAAAAAAGATGTGTGCAATGTATGCGAGGGTCTGGCGCGCAGAAAAGTGGACAGGCGAGCAGAGGCGATCGCGCAAAAGATGGATGCGGGAGATGCCGAGCCCGATGCGATCGGCCACTCGATCGTTGTTTGCGTTCTTTCTCCGCGGGCCGGCTGAGCCGCAGCAGGGTTCCCCACACTCCCACCGTGTCTCTCTCTCTGTCTGCGCTGTCTCCCAGTCTGCCACGGCTCGGCTTCGCGGTCGTGTCGTCGGACGGATCGTTGCTGGACAGCTGCACGCCTGTCTAGCTCGCAGCTCAACACGTGGAAGCGGGTGCAGAGAGTCGGCAGCGGTGGGAGTATCAGAGGCACTGACATCAGGGCCGGAGAGGAGGGATTAATTATGCCAGGATGGGCAGAGTCGCGTGGGTGTCGTTGGTAGGTCCATCGCCTGCATCCTCTTGACGCCTGCCCCGCCCTCTCCCCGGCTCGCCTCTGCTGGTGCTCGGCATACCCTCTTCAGGCCATTCACGCCAACCAACTTGACAGCCACTCTCCCGACGCTGCGTGCCCGCTCGCCGTCCCATTCTCGCTTCTCCCGCCGTCATATACCTCCCCTGGCTCATCGCTTCTGCCGCTCTCCTCGTCCTTGCCTCTGCCCGCCAAATGCGCCCCTCCTGGTGAGGACTAGTCTCGCTCTCCCTCTACGGCCATGGGTTCCGGTACAGGCACGGACGCCCCCTCGATCTCCCGCAGTCTCATACTAGGGACTCCATCCTTCTCATCGCCTACCCCTGTATCGACGACCTTTGACGCATTAGTTACGAATTCTGGGTCTCACGCACCTCATAAAGGCGTCCCTGCTTACAGCACAACATCATGTTCAACCCCCTCTTCCAGCGGTCCGCCTAACGTCGTCCAAGTCGTGATCCACACAACAGTGACCATCCGGGACTTCTCCAGCTATTACACCGTTCCTATAGCCGACTTCAAGCCTTCATACGTCGCTCTCTCAGATGGCTCTCTCGTCAGCCCTGTTTTCATGCCCAACCTCAGCATATCCGAGTACTGGCTCGTGATGGGCGGCGCTCTCTGCGCGTTCTTCCTCATGACCACTTACAAGTCCTTCATGTACTGCTGGATGGTGAAAGTGAAGAACAAGTCTCTCTTCTACATGCTCCTCGCGAGCCAAGCAATCGGTCTCTTCTCGTCGGTATTCTTCGTCGTCGCGGACTTCGACCGCGATTTAGATTGCACTGTGTGAGTAGACCTATTCCTGTGCCATCTAGCCGCTTGTTGAGCCGGCTCTCCAGCACCGGGATCGTCAAGAAGGGCGGCGTGCTCCTGTCTACCACATTGCTAGTACGTATGTTCTATACACGATACGAGCTTCCTTCTAAGCTTACCATTCAGATCCCCGGCATCCTGGGTACGAAAGCCTATAAATGTTTGAGCAACGCGGGCTTCGTGATCATCGTCTTGGGTCTCATCCGCTCCGCGATCGTGGGCGTGACCGGCGTGGTCCTCGCCGAATACAAGGGCGGAAGGCGATTTACCGGTGAGGCGTTCGGGGTTCCGTCATGCGCATATACTCAGCGAGCTTTATAGGTACATGCGAGACCGTCTCAGAATCTCCGCTGTTCCCAGTCACCATCGCCCTCCAGTTTGTCGAGTCGGCTTTCATATGCCTATGCTGTGAGTACAATTCAGCTTCCGTTCATGAAACCCCATTCATGTTGTCCAGTTCTGTGGGCGGTTTACAGGTCATACCGCAGTCCGGCGGACCACGCCCGGCTGTCGTTACGCGTCGAAGACGACGAGGCAAGTACGGTTGACATGGAAGACAACAAGGAAGATGAACCCCGTACAGGCGAGGGCCGGCGGGGGTGGTGGGACTATGTTCCCGGGTCTGAAGAGAACAAATCCAGGGACCTCGGGCCTCCCACTCCAGCGCTTCCATCCCCGAAGGACCTTGCCAACCGGCTTCGTCAATGGTGGACGGGTGCTCCCGTACTACCTAGCACTGTCTTCCAGCGGAAACCATCCACTCCGGGACCCTTGCCGATTCCTCAACCGCGCATATCATCGGCCTCCGGCGCCAATGCCATGTCCCTCCGCCTCGCAACCACGCGAGATGCCGAGCGACCGAGCTCCCCGCCGCCTCCATCCGTTATGGACCGTATCATCCGTTATGTGCCCCGTGCGGAGCTCTTCCGGGCGATGCTCAGAAACGAGGTGAGCACATCGGCGAAGAGACACTATTCGAGCAGCACTGACGCACGCCGTCGTTGCAGCTACTGTACACGACCTTTCTGACTGCCGTTCTCTTGGTGATCGCGATTGTCATGTGGTTCGGTATCACCCAGCACATCCTTCTCGGAGCGAACAGCTGGCTCATGGTAGACTGTGAGTACCTGCCGCTGAGCACAGCCATGGCGAATCTCACCGCGCTGCACAGGGGTAATCATCTCGATATGCACCATGCACAGCTTCAGCCGCGTCGCGCGCCGGCACGAGCGCGAGGCATGGTTGCAGAACCCGGACAACTGGCGCACCATGCACCGCGCGGAGGTCGAGGACCGCACGACGCTCCGCCCGAAGAACTCCCGGCGCGCGTGGTCGCCCGTCAGCGTCTCCTCGCACTGGCGGCAGCGCCATCGCACGCGCGGCGACTCGGACGGGCCCTACAGCAACAGCATCTCGCGCTACGCGTCGTCGGAGCCCCCAGACCCACACTCGCTCGCGGGCCCGTCGCGCATGCGCTCGCTGTCGTCGGGCGCGCGCTCGCGCGACCTGTCGCGCTCGACGTCCGTCGTGTCCTCGCCCGTGCAGTCGATGGACTCGGTGTACCGGCCGTCGCACGTGCAGTACGGGTCGCCGATGATCCTGCCGTCGCCCGAGTACCCCTCGTCGAACGCGAGCACGCCGCATTCGTCGGACAGGCACGCGATGCTCGCGCCGACGTCCCCGCAGCGCCGCTCGTGCTCCGCGCCGCGCACGCGCACGGGCGAGTGCCCGCCGAGTACGCGCTCGCCCGCGCCCCCGACGTGGGATCCGGAGAACCCGGAGCCGCCAGACCCTGGCCCCGAGACGCGATAGATCGTGGCAGGATTGGACTGCTGCTGCTTGTGGCTGGTTTGTGCTGTGTCTTGTGTTGTAATAGTACTCGTTGACTGCTGACGCTAGCCGCGGTGCTAGCGGACGGACTGCCCTAATCGCTTTCGCTTTTTTTTTGCAAGTCGTACCTTATTGTGGACTTCCACGTCGTCGTATTGCTTTCGCCTGTGTAGGGTTCTTCTCAATGAGAACCGAGATGTTTTGTTCCTAGGTTTGTGTGGGTGTGGGTGTTTGATCGTCGATGCGCCTCAACGTTCTTGCAGGTGTGTACGCGCGCTAAAGTCGGGATGCGTTCTTGCTTCCGACCCCCACCTGGGATAATATGTGAAGCGGTGGTTGAACCTCGCTCGTCTCATGAGCGATTTGAGTTTACTACAAGAGTGAATCTAAGTCAAGCGCAGTTCGAGCTTGATAGTGGTACGTGCAGGTTCACTTCTTTTCATTCGTCTTGCATGATGACTCTCTTTGAACCTGCGTGCAGCATATGTGTACACATATTGTCATAAGATATTTAGGACAGACCGTGCCCTCCGGTCGGTCCGAACCTCAATGTCCTAGCAAATATGTGACTACGGTGGTGGCAGTCTGTGGAGGCGTTCGTATCCGGACTGGCTGACCGTCACCCACTCGAAGCCAGCCTCCCGATGCCAGCACCTACTCATATACCTCCGGTTCTGTGTGCGATTGCTGCATCCCCCTTGTTTCACTCCGTAAAGCCGGGCTTTACTCTTCCTTTCGTATCGCTCGCCTGTCGACGCTGCTTCACTTGTTCTTCTGCAATGCAGCAGTCTACTAGCATGGCTCGGAGTACTCTTCTGGCATTGGTCTTGTCGACAACAGCTGGCCTGGTTGTCGGTGAGTATATTTATCATGTTTTGTAGCTGCTCTGGTGCTGACCACTGACCGTTGCAGCGGACCCCAACGACTGGGTCAACCCGAACTACCTCCTGCAACAGTCCAGCACCGGTGGCAACACAGGCTCAGCCAAGCAGACCATCGTCAACAAGGCTGGTACCACGGCCCAGAATGGCCCGTGGAGTCAGTTGCCCTCTTATCCTTTGCGTGCGCATCTCACTAAATGACCGCCATGCTAGGCATTACCTTCAAGAACAACGTCCTGCCACCCAGCAAAGACGTGCACGACTACCTCAGCTGGGCGCCATAGTAAGTCCTGACCTCCCGCAACGGATGATCGTGCGGCTGACGTCCAGCAGCCACTGGCCGAACTGCAACTGGTGCTCGAAGGGGACGAACCACCTCTCGGGGCCCAAGAGTGGCAATGGCACCGACATGGGTGATGACGGCGACGACGGCAACTGGGATGGCGGTGATGACCCTTACGAGGACGGCGGAGACGACGACAGCGTCGCGCTTGCAGCTCTGAACAACATTGCCCTTCTACGCCGGGAGCACGGTAGTGGGGTAGCGCATCACCCCGCACACCGCCGCATGCTCCGTCGCAAACGCGGCCTACTGCACGGCCACTCGTCGAGCGCTCCAGCTCGCCGGCAGGACAGCGGGAGCCCGTCAGCCACCGTCAACGTGCTCGACGACTTGCCCGTACCGACGGATGGCGGCCTGCCCACGGACGTTCCTTACCCAACCTTGCCGCAGACCGGTTCTTCCTCGACTTCCGTCAGGACGTTCAGCGGCACGCCTGCACCTGCTCAAGCCCCCGCGAAGACCAAGAAAGCTGCTGCTCAGTGCACGCCGTCCCCGACGAAGTCCCTGGCGCCCTCAGCGAGTAAGCGATCCACTGCTGTTACCGTGATGCATTGACGCTCAGGCTAATCAACGTATAGCGTGGACGACCTGCCCGTATGTCGTCCGGGATGGCATGGTGAACCCTGACGTCCGCACGATCCCCGACTCGCCCGACGCCGTCGCGATGACCCAGTCCGTGCTGTACAACGGCGTCGCGTACGGAATACAGAAGACGCGGGTGTACTCGCAGAACGTGGCCAAGTTCATCGACGCGTTCTTCCTCACCCCGGCGACGGCGATGAACCCGAACTTGAACTACGGCCAGCAAGTGCGCGGCCCTGGCAAGGACCACCAGCTGGGGACGTACACGGGCATTCTCGACCTGCGCGGCATCGTGAAGGTGGTGAACGCGATCCAGATCCTGAAAGGGGCTGCGAGCCCCGACTGGACTGCGGCGAGGGACAAGGCGATGACGGCTTGGATGAAGTCGTACGTGTCGTGGCTCCAGACCAGCTCGCTCGGGCAGGAGGTCGCGTCGAAAGCGAAGTGAGTAGGATCGTTGCTCAGTGCTTGTGGACCTTGCTGAATTGTAGACAGCAACCACTTCACCTTCTACGTGAATCAGCTGGCCGCGGGCAAGATGTACCTCGGTGACACGCAAGGCGCCCAGTCTACACTGCAGAGCTATTTCAGCAACCAGTTCTTGGACCAGATAGCTGCATCCGGAGAACAGCCCTTCGAGGCGGTGCGCACGCGGCCATATCACTATCGCTGCTTCAACCTCGAAGCCATGATCGTAAGTGTCCTTGCCAGATCTCGCCTTCGTCGTGTCCTAACCGCATTCTACAGACCAATGCCAAGCTGGGTGATCAGCTAGGGATGAACTTCTGGACGGCGAAGTCCAAGTACGGGGCCACCATCCAGACCGCACTCGACTACACCATGGGTCTCAACCCAGGCGACGAAGATGTCTCGGATATCTTCCCGCACGTCGCGGCCGTCGCGGCCGCATACGGCGACCCCAAGGGCAAGTACGCCGCCTTCCTCAAGCAGAAACAGAGCAACTTCACGAGCCAGGCGTACTGGTTCTACGACCAGTCGAGCGCGCTGCCGAACTCTCCCGCCGGTAAACAAGCCAAGCACCGGCGCGACGCAAGTGGATTGCTCTCCGAGGGTGCTGTGAACGCTGCACAAGCGCTGACTGCGGACGCCGCTGGAGTCGCGAACGAAACGACTGTGCACACTCTGGACAAAGTCAGCTCGGGCGCGAAAGAGTTCGTTTGCCCGGCGGTGTTCCGGTATGGGAAGGAGACGGAGCTGGAGGATGGTATATTCGTGAACTGCAGCCAGTTGGAGCCGTACTACAGGATCCTGCCAGTAGATCCTGAGGCGTTGTAGGCCATAATTACAATGAAGTAGCCATTTCCGCGAGCAACAGTGAGAGATTCGTCGGAAGAGCAAGCCGAAGGGGAGAAGTGGCCGGGGACGCCGGGGAGAGGGTGAGAGGCGCCGGAATACGGACAAACAAGGGCCGTGCAGCTGTGTGCGCTGTTCCTCGTTACGCCATCATCCAATCCCTCACCACTCCCCGTGTATTGTATTTCCTCGCCACATAGACATGGCCGACGCTGCTTCAGGTTCGACCGAGAGGTCCGTCCAGGTCAAGCTCGTGCTCCTAGGTGAGCCTCTTTGCGCCTTCTGCGCCGCTCGGCGTCCCCGCAGCTTCCCTCGCTCCTCGGTGGTCGCTCGACCGGCCTCTCTGTCTCTCTGGACCTGATTCTCTCAAATACTCACCGCATGTTCGGCCACGGTACTAATCGACGTCCACGTCTACAGGGGAGGCGGCTGTTGGGAAGTCATCAATCGTGCTGCGATTCGTGCGTAATCTCCACGCATCTTCTCAGGTTTCGTCTACAACGTCTGCCTGCAGGTCTCGAACGAGTTCCAGCCCAACAAGGAGCCTACAATCGGAGCCGCCTTTTTGACGCAGAAGTGCCGTCTTGAGGACCGCGTTCTGCGATATGAGATCTGGGACACGGCCGGTCAGGAGCGATTCCACTCCCTCGCGGTACGTGCCAGTATGCCGTGGCGTGTGGCTTTGATGCTCATTATGTCTCAAACCGTGCAGCCCATGTACTACCGCAACGCACAAGCCGCCGTGGTCGTCTACGACGTCACGAAGGCGTCCAGTCTCGAGAAGGCGAAGACGTGGGTGAAGGAGCTCCAGCGGCAAGCGAACCCCAACATCGTTATCGCGCTCGCCGGGAACAAGATTGACCTCGTCACTCCCTCCGCCTCTTCTTCTTCATCCATTACTGTCGAGTCCGAAGATGAGGCCGACGACGCGACAGCCACCCCTGGCGAGACGGCTGCTTCTGGCGAGCCCGAGAGCCTCCGACAGGTTCCCAGGGACGAGGCTGAGGCGTACGCACAGGAGGCGGGACTGCTCTTCTTCGAGACGTCGGCGAAGACTGGCGAGGGTGTCGTAGAGATTTTCACTGAGATTGGTGAGCAACCCATTACCGCAGTCTCCAAGTGCCGCGCTGACCACGACTACTCCATTCAGCCAAGAAGATCCCCATCGACCAGATCTTGGCTTCGACCCGCGGCGGTGCTGGCCGCCCTGGTGCCGCCTCCGGACGCGCCGCTCAGGAGGGCGGGGTCAACCTTGAGGAGAACAACGCGAAGAGCAAGGATGCGTGCAATTGCTGAATGCGCTCCTTCCTTCTTCCCGATACACGATTCCCCCACCCGTCACGAGCTTAATGCCTTCTTACCGTACTTACCCCTCTTTTCCCTTCGCACTGTGTCTCATCTATATGGCCCCCCTTTCCCGTACATGTATTTGCTGTCGTATTGGAGCGGTATTGGACTGACATATCATTTATTGATGTTGTCTACAAATTTGTGTGCGTGTGAACCGTCTCCGGCAAGTCTGAACCACCGCTGCCTTGTGGCGAAGACTTCAAACTTTCGAAGTGCTATTCGTTTTCTCGTTTGCTGACAGGTTTACAGATGCCATTTGTACATGTTTGCAGGAGTCAATACAAGTGCGTTGCCAGGAGGCGGCTCATGCTTGCCAATGCTGGAGACAAAAGTCAAGATCGTGATTCTATGAAGGCAGTCGTGATGCGCGACACGAGAAAGCAATCCGGCTAGAAGCCTGTAAGTATCACCTTGGGCCATGGACGAGGTCCATGTACGGCGGCGGGTGCACGACGCGCTCATGGTCGTGGTCGTCATGATCGCCCTCGAGGTCAGGCACGCGGTACGGCGGCGGCGCGTGCCCGTGCGACTCGCCCTCGTCGTGCGCGGACAGCACGCCATGCACCGGCTGCTCCGTCAGCTGCCCGAAGCTTGCGTGCGGGCTCTGCGCGCGCGCCGGCAGCGTCGGCGGGCTCTCGTGCGGGTGCGGATGTGGGTGCGGCAGCCCCGGCGGGCGAAAGTCGGACGAGTCGATCGACGGCGGCGGGTCCGACGGGTCGTCCATGGGCGGTGGCGGCGGGGGCGGGAGCTCGTCGTCCGCGGCGGTCGCGGCAGCCTCTGCGTGCTGCTCGAGCGCGAGGCCGAGCGCCTCCATCGCGGCGCCCTCGTCCATGTTCGCGAGCCCGGTCACGTCCGCGTCACGCGTGGCCATCTCGAGCGTCGGCGGGGGCGTGAACGCGCGCTGTGGGAGCACGTCCGCGAAGCCGTCGAACTGCGCGCCGGGGTGGAAGCCGAAGAGCGTGCCCTCGCCGTCGAACACGACGACGCCGTCCGCCGGCGGCGGGGGCGGGTCGTCCGCGGACGGCACGTAGATCTCGTGCTCGGACTCGAGGAACGTGGGCAGGCGCGTGGAAGTGGACGCAGAAGCCTCGTTGGTGGCCTCGAAGGCGGCGGACCAGAAGGGCGGGGGCGCCTCGCGCTCCTCGAAGGGGGGCGGCGCGCCTGCAATTGCGCTGGGGCCGGCTTGCGCTTCGTATTGCGGGACCTCGGCGTCGTCTTGCCGCACGGTGCGGGTGGGGGGCCTGTCGTGCTTCTTGTGGTAGGCCTCGTCGATGGACGATTCAACCTCAGGTAGCGGGGCGTTCGGCGGGAGGATATGCAGCGGGAAGGACAGGGTGGAGACGCGTTCGGTGTGACTGGACATCCGCATGAACGTCGCGTGGACGAGCAGCCGGAAGGAGACCGTGTGCAGCAGCGTGGACTGCGTGATTGTGGCACAGTCTGCGTCAGGGTTAAAGGCGAGGAGGTCTTCGGACGAGAGCTGGTCTGGGGAGTCGGGGAATGGCACCTGGGCGGGTGGGTGCAGTACGAGACGGACGCGAAGGGGTTGCGATGGGTGCAGTCGACATGACGCGCCCGAGTGTGCGATGATCTTGCGTTCACCGTGCTCTCCTATTTTCGAGATGAAGTCTACGCCTTCGCGCGAACTCGAGGGCACCGCCGCCATCTTCTGCGGCGACAACGGCGGGCCCTCGTTCTCAGACCCCGACAGCTCCTCAGGATCACTGTGCTCCTCGCCGTGCGCCTCTGGCTTCCTGATGTCGATATTCCTCACGAGCTCCGCCCTGAGGTTGCGCAGGCGAATGCCCTGCTCGAGCACGAGGTCCGGCGACGGCGTCGGCACCGTCACATAGATCGGGATCGGCTCGCCCGCCTTGAACGTCGTGCGCGGGATCTGCACCTCGACCCTGCTCGGCTCCGCGAGCACCCGCGTCTCGGGCACGGGGTAGAGTACGTGCGTGTGCGACGTGTACCGGCGCGTGTGCACGGCGAACGCGCGCGCAAGCGGCGGCGCGTCCGCGGCGAGCGGCCAGATCGTCGCGGAGAGCGTGTGCGTGAGCGCGGAGCGCAGCGTGTGCACGCATTGCGGCGTGTCCGCGGGGAGCGGGATCGAGAACGGGAAGCTCGAGCGCTGCGGGGTGCTGGGGTCGGGCGCGCTCACGAGGTCGACCTCGGTGCTTGCGAGCTCGATTTCATGCCCGTGGGCCTGTTCGACCGTGCGTAGTGCGACTGTCCTACGCGATACGGTTAATGATCAGCCACCGTCGGACACACGCACCGGAGGATAGGGAAGAGAGGATTAGGGGGAGGGGGAGGTAGGAGACTGCTCACTCACACTTTGCGCCATCGGAAGGACGCGTCCGCGCTCTTGATCTGGAGCTCGCCCTCGATAGCGGCGCGCTCGCCGTCCGCGCCGAGGAAGCCCTTCTGGAAGTGCACGCCGTCCGCGGCGGGGACGATGACTATCTGCGGGCCGCCGGCGCTGCTGCCTGCGCCTGCACCCGCGACGAGGCCGCTGGGCGCGTCACCGTCGGGCGCAGAAACGAAGCTGACGTCGGAGCTGGCCGAGGAGAGCGGCGCGTCGGATTCTGACGGCTCCTGGGTGTACGTCGGGGGAAGGTCTGCGCCTGACATCGCGTTCACGCCAAAGCTCGCCGGTCAAGTTCGAGTAGTGCGAATGCCGGGGTATCGGGGATCGCGACGATGGAGAGATGGAGAGAAGCTTGAGACGGGCTACGGGCGGGGTGGGCAGGAGTTAAGAGGGGGGAGTGGGGCGGCCGGGGGAGCATGGTCGGGCGCGGAGTGGCAAGCGCAGTGCATCCATCTCATCGCCCGGCCGCTGCGCCTGCAGCTGACGGAAGATCCAGCGCGCGCTGCAACAACACGCACACCTTCCTCTCGTCAGCGTCCGACCGTCCATTCCTCGGCGGCCTGCATTGCACCGATCCAGATCGGCTGTCTCGTCAGACGGTCAGAGATGCTCGCTGCGTGCAGACTTCCCATCCAGATTCTGTCAGGTCGAGCAGAGAGAGGTGATGCATCGAGCTGACGCCGCACTGCGGAGTTGGTCGACAAGTTCGCGCATCGTGCAATCAGGCAGCTCATCATCGTCGACGACAGGTACATATCGCATTGCTACGGCCACGGTACATTACACACAAGGAGATCATAGTGGCAGACAAGAAAAGAGATGAATCTGCCGTAGGACGTTTGTCGAAGGCATCTACTGCGGAGTCATGGACGATGTGGATACCTGTGTCAGTCCTACGGCCTGCACGACAATATTGGCTGTGATTTGACCTCGTGCAGTCGTGCAGAGAGCGACTGCAGAGGATACCTTGACAGCCGGTATAACCATAATCTGGGAGGTCGACACCAACAACACAAACTATTGAGAGCAATGATGACATTGATATGTAGGATACAGAGGGTAATCTGGGCGACGTGCGCGTTAGCATACCAGTCGACAGTTATACAACACCGTTTACCAGTACCGATCGCAGTATAGCTTGGGAAGATGTGTCCCGCGTGCGCCTGAGCGCGTCAACACCTTGACGAGTGAATGATTCGACGAAGAGAAGCTGAGGAGGGTATCAATCTTGGCTACACATTGACCTTGCACAATCACGGAGGTAGATTGGCAAGGCTTCGAAAGAGCCTGGCGATGCCCAACAGGATCGGAAGAAAGGGGTAACAGTTTGCATTGATTTCACGTTATGTACACATATCTGGAAGACGCTTGAGTGACACGAACAGCAAGAATCAAGAAAGACATACCTATGATACGAGAGGATGGGCGCATCGGGGAGAGATGTTCTTCCCGGAGTGTAGCACACCTCCAATGAGGATATTGTGAAGGTGCAGCTTCGTTTATGGGAAGCAATGGTGAGTCACTCTTGGCTACAGATTGACCTCGAACCACCATTGCCGAAGCGGTAGACGAGGCTTCGAAAGAGCCGTGTAAGTCTCAAGCAGGCAATCGATGGGACAGGGTATCTTGTATATGCTACAGCAGTGGAGATATTGATACAGGTCAGAAGCCTGCGAGTGCCCGAGTCAGAACACGTTCATCTCAGGAAGGACAAGACACTCACAACATTGACAATCGAAGGGGCACAGTGGGGTATCTATAGCAGAGGTGAGGTCGACGCCATGGAGAGCTACATCGAGACTGACCGCCTCCTTGATCTGTGATACCGAGCTCGTCTTCTTTGAAGATGGAGTAGCCCTCCTCGGTTTTTCGTCCTGTACGCCGTGTGAGAGCGTAGCCGACGCGTCGTACGATAAGCACTCACGAGGACCAGTACCCCGGGAGTCCTTGAAGCGGTCTTCATCTTCCCGGTTCTTGGGCTTCTTCGACTTTGGGGCGGTCACGGCCGCCTTGTCTGCCCTGCGCGATTTGCCGTCTTTGGCGGGAGGGGCGCCGACAGCTGCTGAAGGGTCGAAGACGGTCTCTGGGACCTTGCGCTTCGCAGGTTTGGGGGGAGCGGGCTCCTGCTCTGGCTCCTGGTCCGGGTCGCGTTTGCGCTTGGCAGACTTGACCTTTTTCTTTTTCTTCTTCTCAGGAGCCTGAGAGGAGGACGAGGAGGGTGCTGCGGGTGCTGCGGCCGAGGATTTGCCCTTGGAAGCAAAAATCTCGTCTATTTCTGAGGCAGGCATGGGAGAGGGAGGAAAAAACGCGAGAGAGAGGGCGAGGCGCGCGTCTATATGGGCGAGGGAGGACGGGCGCTTGGGAGAGGGTGCAGCCGGGGGCGTGACGGAGGGTGTCACGGTTTGTCGGGGGCGGTGAGGGCGCGGGCAGCGAATGGGACAGGGCGAGGGCTGCACGGAGAGAGCTCTCGGACTCGGAGAAGGCCACCAGAGGCGAAGTCTCGGCAATAGTCAGTGCCATGTACGTCCGCGCACTCGCCCGCAGCCCCTCTCCCCGCTCACCGTGCCCGCCCCGGGCCCCAGGCAGCAGAACGTCGCCCCCGCCGCTTTCCAATCGATATCAGACCCGACCGCCACTCATGGCAACGGAGGCGTCCCGAATCTGCCCTTCAGCAATCTCGACCCCTTCACGGCAAAGCAGATGGCCGCCCTCCAGGCCACGAGTCTCGCAAAAGCCGCGAACCGCTCTGCGCCAGGCGGAACCTCGGCGTCTTATTTCGGAGGAATGTCCATGAACCCGCACGCCCCCCTTTCCCGCCCAGACGCGCCCCATGACGGCGCTAGCTCCGCTCCCTGTCCCGCTCTCTCCCCAGCCCTCATGTCTCACCGCGCTCCCCGCGCTCTCACAGTCTGTTCAGGCGCAGCAGAACCCTGCGCTCCAGCAGCAAATTGTTCAGCAGCAGCGCAAACGCAACTGGCTCAATGGTCTCGCCACCTTGATGATCCAGCGCGGCACACCCCTCCCCCCGCAGCTCACCGGCGTTTCGTTCCCGCCCAATTATGACCCGGCCAACATGCCCTGGAAGTCTCTCGAGGTCTCCCCAAACGACATCGGCGTCGTCCGCCTCGGCGGCAAGGACGTCGATCTCTTCAAGCTATGGACACTCATCCTCCAGGCAGGCGGCGGCCAGAAGGTGCGTTTCTCCCCTCTTCTCTCCCTCCCACCCCTCCTCCAACCTCGTGCACGCGTCAGGTGTCGCAGAAAGGCGCCTGGCCACTCGTCATGGCGCAGTTCGAGCTCCCGGACGCGATACCCTCCCCCAACAACCCCGCGGAGCCGCAACCCACTGCCGCTGTGATCGAACGCTACTACACCGCGCTGCTCGGGCCCTTTGAGGAGGCGTACCGCAAGAACATGATGGAGCAGTCCCAACGCGCCGCGCTCGCTGGTCGCATGCCCGGCGCCCAGCAAGGACAGATGAACCCGCAAGCGCGTCAGGGTGGAATGGTAGGCATGCCTGGACAGAACGGCCTCCCAAATGGCGGTGCTCCAGGTATGAATATGCTGCCCCAGGCCAACGTCGGCCAAAACATGGACGTCCCCCTCCCTGGTCAGTTCAATCCTGTGCAGGCCATCCCCATGCCCTTCCAACCCCCTAATCCCATGGCGCTAGGCGGTGGTATGCCGGTGAACGGGGCCCCCCACCCTGCGATGAATGGTAACGGTATGCCTATGGGCAAGATGCACCCAGGCGCGTTTCCCGCGATGCCCGGCGGTGCACCGAACGGAGCCGTGGACCTGGAGCACGACCTGGAGAACCGCAAGCGCAAGATGCAGGAGGCGGTCGAGTCGGACGCGAAGCGGGTGAGGCAGAAGACAGGTGCGTGCGTATCCGCTCGAGGGAAATGGCATAGCTGATCGCTCGTTTAGGCGGGTCGGACGTATCGGAGGCGCGTTCCGTGAGTAGTTCAGTCATGCCCACATGAGGATACTGGTGTTGATCTGCGTGCTCCCCAGTCTGTCGCACCACCGCCTTCTGTTGACGCCTCGGTCCCTCCACCGGTCACGCGCACCATTCGCCAGCCATCGCGGCGGAAGATCGAGTACGTCCCGTACGCGCGCGAGGTGGACACCGCGGGAGGGCGCGACCTCGACCTCATCCAGAACGAATGGCATCGCATGGGAGTCAAGCCCCTGCGGCGTATCGAGGAATGGGGCCACGTCGACGCCGAAGCGCTCACGCTATCTCTCCGCTCGCGCGTATCGACAGAGATGTCGTACGCGCTGACCACCTTCACCCTCCTCTCGCTCATGCGCAGCTCGAATCAAGGCGGGGGCTTCCCGATCACTCAGGCACCTGAAACGCTGGACGAGATGGTGGACTTGATTGAAGACCTTGCGTTCGACGACGCAGAAGATGCAGGATACCCCGACGGCGACATACCGATCGTCACGCACAAGGAGCTCGTTAACCTACTCGTCGAGGACGGGTCGAGACCGTTCGCTGGTCTTGAACGCGCCCAGGGGTCCAGAGATCCCGACAATGGGCCCCGACATCGGCCTGCTGAGATCATCCTCATTGTCATGAACATCATCCGCAACCTCTCCATTGCCGCAGACAGCCAGGAGGCCCTCGCGAAACACGAGAAGCTGCTCCCCGTCTTGCTACGGTTATGCTCCCTGACGCCGGCGGCAAACAACGCCTCTCCGACGCCGCTCTCCCCGGTGCTCTCTTTGGCGGACCTCATCACTATACGCAAGGATGTGATGAACATACTGCTCAACATATCTTTCCACGTCCATCTGCAACCCGCTTCACCATCAAAGGAAACGCTCCTCACCGTGCGTCGAGCATACGAGCTCCTCGCGTCGTATCTCGTGGATGTCACCGAAGCGATCTCCCCCTTCCACTGGATCCTGCAGACGGGCATCCCTCCTGCGGTACACCAGCCGAAACCCCCTGCGCTTGCCGACATGGCCCTCGAGACCTTCTCGCGCTTTACGCTCCCAGACGACAACCGTCAGGTCGTGTCCAAAGCGGTCCCGCAATCGTGGCTCTGGACGCTCTTCGAGGCGATCGTGCACCGGCTGCCGGTCGCGGACAACGACTTCCAGGTGATCATGCGCGACGTGTGGCTCACGTACGTCGAGCGGCTGATCATGTCGCTCTACTCGCTCGCGTTCCTCGCGCCGCCCGCGGTGAAGGAGCGCGCGAAGCGCGACCGCCCGCTCGGGTTCGCGCGCGTCATGCTGCGGCTCGTGAAGAAGTTCACCGTGCACGCGCCGCCGGAGCTCCGCCACCACTTTGCGATCTCCGTGCGCCGCGCGGTCGAGGCGCTCAAGGTCGTCGACGACGCGGCGGACGCGTTCGACCAGGGCACCGCGGCGGTGCCGACGCTCGCGTTTGGGATGGGGTACGGCGAGCAGGGCGATGCGCGGGTCGAGCGCGGGATGGGGCTGCTGAGCGGGTACCAGGAGGACATCGCGCTCGGGCTGATGATGCACCCGGACATCGTCGACGCGATGCTCTTCTCGGAGCTCGAGAGCCTGGTGCGCGTCGGCCGGTAGCTGATGCGAGGTAGGTGCGCGGGATTCTGCGGCGGGAGAGGCGTTTCGACTCTGCTTTGCTTTGTGGCTGTCTGTTAGCTAGTGTTATGTTATGCTACCGTCTGTCTGTATCTGTACATTGTATACATGTTCCCATTATTCATTATAGCCGTCGGCCACTGACGGACGGACGGAGGGTGTATGCTATAGCATGGAGGGTCGTGAAAGCAGTGATACAGATGACGCATTCCACCCTTGAGCATTGGCTACAGAAGTCGTGACTATGAGGTCCTAGGCCCCTTGCAAAGAGTCCCCGAGTAAATCAACCAGAAGACGCAGTGAGAATGTAGTGTGTAAACGTCGTGACGCCTCATTCCTCCTCGGCGTCGGCGGTGTGGTCGAGCACGGTAACCTGCCCTGAACATACGCCTCTGGAATGCGAATGAGCATGAAGTTGCAAGCAGATCCAGAGGATGGGGGGACATACACGATGAGTGGCGCCTCGCCTTGGTACATGTCGCCTAGCGTGAACGTGCTGACATCGTTGTCGCCTCTCGCGAGCACCGTGCCATTGAGGGGATCGTCGGACGCTCTCCTCACGTCCCATAGCCTCACGCAGCCTGTCGCTTGCATATCAGCACCAGCACACATACATCATTCCCCAAGAGCCGCTCACCGTCCGCACCCCCGCTGACGAGGCCGACACCATACGGCGAGCCCTCCATCCACTCCGCCTTCACGACGCCGTACATCTTCCGCACGTCGCTGTCCTCGTGCGCGAAGCTGTGCAGCGGGCCCCGCGCGAGCATGCGCGCGTCGTACACGTCCACCCAGTTGTCTGTGCGCGCCGCGGCGACGTACAGCCCGTCCGCGCTGAGCGCGAGCGCGTTGATGTCGATCGCGCCCTTGTCCGCGATGTCCACGAACGGCTCGAGCGCGACCGTCTGTACGGGCTTGCGCAGGCGCGCGCGCACGTCGAATTGTCGCAGGTTGTACGTCGTCTCGGGGCCCTCGGTGGCGATGAAGAGCCGCTCGCCTGCGTGAATGTTTTTGGTCAGAACTTTGGGTTGTGGCGGGTAAGAGAGGGGGGGAGGATACGTGCCGGTGTTGTCTAGCGCGAGGGTGGCACAAGCCTCCTTGTCGGCATCGAACTCGACTACGACCCTGTGATGGGCGACGTCGAACGCTTTGTGGCGCCCCTTCGCGTCTTCGCGAGATGCGGAAGAGGCGAACAGGAAATTGCTGGAGGTGTTTCGTCCCCATACCATCCCTGCGGTATAATGGTTGCGGTCTGCACGCACGATCTGCAGTGCGCTGGTGGAGCCGTCCGCATGCAAATAGACGGACCTGGCCAGAGAGAAAGGGGTAAGCATCGCAGCAATGCGGATATACATGTTGGACCACGGGGTCCATACCCGTTATCACATTGAATGGCAAGTGTTGATTCGCCCGGGCGATATTCGATGACCTCGGGGTTATCCTGACACTTGACTGCATGGGAATCCCGTCAGCCTTTACTCACGTTGGCCAGGATGGAAAGCTGCACTTTCTTCCACCATTTCTGGTGGCCGGCCTTCTTGTTGAGATGAGCAATCCCATAGCAGAACCCTTCGGTCTCGACCTGCAGATGCGAACCGCGAAGGACTACACGCGACGTGAGCCGCTATAGTACTAGAGTGGGGGGCACTTCGGTAGCGGGTGACGCACCATGACGGGTCGATTGCGATATTGTTCACCGTGAAGTGTTGTTTGACAAATTGACCTAGCGAATGCACTTAGCCTTCCGCATGCGCAATCGAAGAGCCACCCATACCTGGTTCTGGAGACGTTTCTTGACTGTGGGCCTCCAATGTGTGTGCTGTAATCTGTGTTATGGAAATACTACTCGTCTTTGAGCATTGCATGTACCTTGATCCTCGACCCAACACTCTTCTCGTTTGAACCACACAACGAGCGTGCCTTCACGATTATATGGGCCGGCAGCATCTGAGATATCATGCGTGAGATACACCGCAGTCGTGATGATGGCAGTCCGTACCCCCTACAGTCCCGCCTGCGACAGCGCTTGCTATGACAATCATCTCCCTGGTTTGAACAATAGTATTGATGTCTAACGAGGTGGGGCAGATGAGCGGTCTACTTACGGGCGGGACACATGCGAAAAGGAGCACGGACCGCCTGGCGCTCTCCAGATTGAACCTGAGGGGCGTAGACCTGACCAGCGGGAGAAGTCCCGATGCCACCGTGATACTACCCGTGGTTCGCTGGTGCGAATGACCTTGTGGGCCTGGAAGAAGCATTAGGACGGCACTGTCGGTCGACAACAGCAGCTGCAACTTACCACGGACCACAGGTGGTGCGCACTTGAGTTATTTGAGCTGTCAAGCCAATCAACGACTCTCGACTGCGCTTGTCGTAACCGGAGGCTATCGAGAGAACGGTACTGTGTCGCGTTCTCTGCGGCAGAGGCCTCAAAGGCCAACACCTCGCCCATCTGCTGGGCTAACGCGATTATCTCGGGATCGTCATTGCGATTTGGTCTTGACAGAGTCGCTCGCTGAGAACAGTTCAGACTCTTCACAAATATGACGCTGCGGTGGGACGCGACCATACCTTTCGCGGGGGCTCTTCCTCATCGCTGCTCCAGTCGGACTCGGACTTGTGACTTGAGTCGGAGTCGCTAATAGAAATAACATCAACGTCCAAACGCGGGGTGGCCCGCGTCTGAATACGAGGTCGTTTGAGGTGAGGATTTGTCGTCGGGGGTTGGGGGGTAGGTTTGTGGCGCTTGGCCGGAGGTGCGTCTTTGGAGACGGACGCGGCGCGTTTGGCAATTTCTTTGAAGCCTATGTAGGTTATACCGTCGGCATCGAGCTCCTCGGTATGCATCTTACTCTTGGAGGGGTCGCGCCTGAAGCCCATGAACTCGATCTCCGAGTCGTCCGAGGGCGGATCGGAGAGGGCATCGATGTCGATGACCTCCGGCATGGCTGGTTAAAGTAGCGAAGAGACGGCTCGTGAGGCGGGGTATACTGGGGACGTCTGAAGGGGAAAGCGGGTCAGCGCATGGGGGAGGAGGCGAAGGAGCCCTGCTGGTCGTTGTGGCAGGACGCCGCGAGAGGGAGACGGCGCCGGGCCGGAGAACGCGACGCGTTCGCGCGATCGCCCGTCACGTGCGCTGCTGCTATAGTCGACTCACGCTCGCCGGCTGCAGCCACCCTGCGCTCGCCGTTTGCCCTCACGCCGCCAGGATGCTCTCCCGCCAGCTCGCGCGGCGTGTCTACCTCTCCGCGCCCCGGCGCTGGTCGCACTCTCCCGCCGCAGCCCTCAGCGGCCTCAACTCGGTCACGGAGGAGGACCTCGCGCACTTCGCAAAGATCCTGCCTTCCTCCGCCATCCTCTCCACTCTATCTCCCAGTGCGGCGCCCGTTGAGGAGTTGGAGCCATTCAACAATGACTGGATGAACAAGTACCACGGGAAGTCGACCACCGTCCTCAAGCCTCGCACGACGCAGGAGGTCAGCGAAATTGTCAAGTGGTGCAACCAGCGCCGGATAGGCATAGTTCCGCAGGGAGGGAACACCGGTCTCGTCGGCGGCGGCGTCCCAGTCAAGGATGAGCTCGTCCTCAGCCTTTCCAACATGACCAAGGTCCGCTCGTTTGACGACGTCTCTGGTGAGCCAAAACGTTGCATATCTGTGTCCCGCTCTCGCTCACACCACTGTCGCAGGCATATTGGTCGCGGATGCTGGCTGTATCCTGCAGTCATTGTCGGACTACCTCACACCACACAACCACATTGTGCCATTAGATCTTGGCGCAAAGGGCAGGTAAGGATGCACATCATAACAGTGGACTGTGCTCACCAGAGGCCTGCCGAAGTTGTCAGATTGGCGGAAACGTCTCAACGAATGCTGGCGGCCTTCGACTACTCCGCTACGGCTCTCTGCACGGCTCCGTCCTTGGTCTCGAAGTGGTTCTTCCCGACGGCACCATCCTTGACCAACTGACTTCGCTACGGAAAGACAACACCGGTCAGTTCTTCAGCGATCTTACCAGCTACTTGAATTCATTCCCGTACGTGCAGGCTATGACCTAAAACAGCTGTTTATCGGCGCAGAAGGCACTCTCGGCGTCGTTACTGGAGTGTCCATTCTGGCAGCTCCTGCGCCCCAGGCGTCCAACAACGTCATGCTCGCTCTGCCGAAGTTTGAGAATGTCCTGCCGCTCTACAAGGAGACAAAACGACAGCTGTCCGAGATTCTGTCCGCGTTCGAGTTCATGGACAGGACCGTTTATGACCTTGCGGTCAAACATGGTCAAGGACGTGCACTGGATCCCGCGGAGGTCGAGGGCGCCGCTTGTTTCGTCCTTGTGGAGACGAGCGGTGGCAAGCGTGAGCACGACGAGGAGGTGCGTAACCCCTCAAAGACGTTTGCGACGTGATAGCTCATGCACGCACAGAAATTGAACAGCTTGCTCGAGAGCCTCATGGAAGCTGACGAGCCACTGATCAACACCGGAGTACTTGCGACGTCGCCCGCCCAATTCTCCGCGCTTTGGGCGATCCGGGAAGGTCTCACGGAGGCTGTGTCCAAGGAAGGCAAGGCGTACAAGTACGACATCTCGGTTCCTCTCGACAAGTTCAAGGAGGTCGTCGACAAGACCAGGGAGCACTTGCGGGAAAAGGGCGTTTTGCACGAGAACGCCGTGAAGCATGTTGTCGGATACGGCCATGTTGGTGATGGTAAGTTGCCTGAATCCTGCACATGTTGCCTCAGCGCTCATTCAAGCTTGTAGGCAACCTGCACCTGAATGTGGTCGCGGCGCAGTACACGCCAGAGATCGAGGCCGCGCTCGAGCCCTTCGTCTACGAGCTCGTTGGTATGTCGTTCTTGATGGCTGCTTCACTCCCGTGGTCTAACGTGTTGCTTGCCAGCCTCCTACAAGGGCTCTATCTCCGCCGAGCACGGCATCGGCGTGATGAAGACGCATGCGCTGCACTACTCGAAGAATGCGACGAGCATAGAGTGGATGAAGAAGGTCAAGGCCTTGTTCGACCCCAACGGGATCATGAACCCGGGGAAGGTTCTCCCATGATACCTCTTACCTCAAGGCCTCTGTCACGTAGCTACGGCATCATGTATCCATATCCTTGCTTTCTCCGCTGTGTTTATCGACTGTCAAGACTCGGACATCAGTAAGAATTATTGTGAATGAAAACTGGTAGCCTCCTGCACATCACCCTGCCGCAGTATTTCAATCTGTGGCTGAGCGCTGAGCGAGCGCCTCTGGGGTTAAAACAACCCTAACCCAGTCGTTACATAACCAAACTCTAACCCTCGCACAAGGTTACCTCCTGCCCTGACCTCGCACCCCCGCCCCTCACCGCAACATGGTTAGTTGGCTTGTTCTCTCGCTCTCGTGCCAAGCTGACGTGCCCAAACGGCCCAGCCTATCTTCCAAGATGCAAATGGCATGGCCATCAAGTTCCACATCCAGAGGGACATCCCTGAGGAGATCCAGGCGCAGCTCTGCGAGACGATCGCGGTGCGTCTCGTCCTACACCGTTAGTTTATCCCTCCTAACATGTGCATTGCAGGCTCTGGGCGGGCGCGTCGAAACCAAGGTGCCGCGCACGGGCTTCATGCTCGTCCAGCCAGGCACGCCAGAGGAAGAACGCCTGCGCCTCTGCTGGTCAACCCCCGAGCGGCCCGAACGCTACTTTGTGCCGTACACCTACGTCGAGGCGTGCAAGGTCTCGGGCATGCTCCTCAAGCAGATCTTCATCCACGACGGCCAGCCCATCCGCATGCACATCGACTCGAGCATCGCGAACATCAACGCGCGGGCCGCGCTAAGCGCGCGCATCATGGTGAGTGCCCTTTTGCGCGCGCTCTCGGGGGTGTCGGGTGTGCGACGGGTGGGTGGCAGGCGATGTCGCGGTATGTGGGCGTGAGGGTTTGCGAGGGCGCGCTGGCGTGTGGAACAGTTGCTCATTGGCGCACGGCAGCACTCTGGGGGCGACCCAACGGCGTCCGCACAATCTGCGCGTGTTATTCTCGCGGACCCGAACACAGACATATTCAACCACCTGGTCAAGACGTACCAAGGCGAGGCCGACAAATATGTCGAGTCGTACCTCTGGGTCAAGAAGTGCATAGAGAAGGGTCAGGTCATGTATACCCCCGTGGTGTACAAGAACCCCGGTGGGCGGCGTCCCGGAGAGGAGTGAGTGCTTCCGCTACTTGGTGCACGGCTACGGAACTCACTGCGTACGATTGCAGACGGACGCAGTTCACAAGGGACGATGAACAGCACCTTTGCGAATGGATCGCTGCAAAGATCCCGTACAAAGAGACTGGTGGCCGCACTGGTAACAGGCTGTACCAACAATTGTGCGAGATGGTACGCAATCCGATCTAACACTACCATTCCTTTCGCTAATCCGTCTCAAGTCCAACGAGCCTGAATACGCTTGGGTCACTCGGCACACATGGCAATCCTGGCGCGAGCGCTACAAGAAGAATGCGACACGCCTCGACGCCAAGATTGCAGAGATTGTCGAGCAGAAGAAGCCCGCGCACGGCGAAAAGGGACAGTACGGATACGTGCGCGCACCTGAGGAAAAGCCGAAGCGCACCAGGAAGAAGGCGCGCAACTCCACCGCCAACGGGAACGTCAGCGTGAATGGCGAGGTCCTCGGGGATACGACCATGAACAGCACCGGCCCAGGCCCACTGGACGCCGCCACCCCTATCCCAGGGCCGTCGGGTGTGCATTCGATGGAGACGTACTCAATGCCTATGCCGCTGCCTACGATGCCTGCCGTTATGGGCCCTCCCGGCGATCCGAGCAACACTTTCAACCCGGTTGTGTACCAGCCACCGGCGCCGGTCTTCCAGCACATGTCGGTGCCCACTCCCGGGCCGCCAATGACCGCAGAGATCGCCCGTCAGAACGCGCGGGAGGAGGAGATGGAGGACGACGAAGTCGAGTGGCAGATCCGAGAGGGCAATGCGCCGCCCCCGGCCTGGGCAAAGCGGAAACTCGATGAGGAGGAAGAGGAGGCGAACAAGCGGCAGAGGACAAGGTGTGTGAACGCGCATTATGTGTCGTGGGCGTCCTGTCAACATATGGCTTCCCTTGCAGCTCCTCGGAGGATCCGAATGCGACCAACGGCCTGCATGTGGTCGACCAAGTCGTGCACGATATTGCGATGGAGTTCAGGTTCCTCGTGGAGGAGGTGAAGGAGTACTACGATAAATGTGGTGATCCGGAACGCACCAAGAACCGCTTCAGGAGGATGCGGGAGGTTCTCAACGCGTTACCAGATGACGAAGAGCCGGCGCCCGTCGTTGCGTAGTTGCCCCGGTTTCGCTGTATGTTTAGCGTTGTCCTTTGCTCGAGTCGTATGTTGTAATATCATTGTACTCGCTCTACCTAAGTGTGAAGAGTCGCTCAATATGGAACCCAGGTCCGTAGTACACTATAGACAGGTCAGCGCAAAACAATGTCAGTCGAACTCTGTAAGAAGCTTGTAGTCAGCCGCTCTGGCAGGAGCCGATGGGCTGTCTGGTTTCCTCCGCCTAAATCGCCGTGTCAGCGCACATCGAGTCCAAGACAAGGTAAATTCTCACTTCTCTCCCGCGGCTGCGGAGGGGAAAGACCCGAAGAGGTCAGGATGCTTTGGCAGCGGTGATTCGCTGAGAAGTCATGGTCAGTACTCTCACTTCTCGTAAGCTATACTATCTCGCACACCTGAAGTACGGATGCTTCAGAGCCTCTGCCGCCGTGATCCTGTCATCGGGGTCGTATGCGAGCATACGAGATATGAGGTCCAGTCCTGCGCTAGTGATGTGTGGGAGCTTCTGCCGTAGCTGGGGAGGGTGTGGCGCAGGCAGAGTAATGCTCTTCGCCAACGGCAATGTGTTGAAGTCCGGCCATGACTGGCTGGTTGGCGGCCCTAACAGCTTGAAGATCATCGAGATCAATTCTATCTCCCCCTTCGCCTGGAAGAGCGGCTCGTTGAGGAGCAGCTCGGCGAATATGCAGCCGGCAGACCACATGTCGACCGGGGTGGAGTAGGTCGTTGCGCCCAAGAGGATCTCAGGCGCGCTGCATGCGACGCGGGGGACATTGACAGTGTGGACGTGCAGAGACGCGGGGACGGTCGCACATACCGGTACCAAAGCGTGACCACGAGTTGCGTGAGGCCGCCCACGCCGACGGGGTCGCCGTACCGCCGCGCGAGGCCGAAGTCGGCGACCTTGATGGTGCCGCGGTTGTTCATGAGCAGGTTGCTCGTCTTGAGGTCGCGGTGCAGAATCCAGCGTTCGTGGCAGTAGGCGATCGCGGAGAGCAGCTGGAGCATGAGGGTCTTGACTTCGGACTGGAGGAATGGCGAGGGCATGACACTCAGTAACGTCTTGAGGTCGTGCTCGATGAAGTCCATGACGATGAATACTCTGCACATAGACGTCAATTGCGAGCCGGAGGAGAGACATGAATAATCGCACTGTGTCAACGTGTCGCCAACCACGACTTCGCGTATCCCAACGACATTCTCATGTCTGCACACCATGAGCGCGTTGATCTCTCGCAGGGCGGTTATGGGAAACCCATGCTTCTCATCGTCGAGCTTCAGCTTCTTGAGGGCAACAATGTCCCCAGTCTGTTTGTCCCGCGCCCTGTAGACGACGCCATAAGACCCCTCCTCGATCGCGTTCAGTCTCTCGTAGCAGTAAACTGAGCGCGAGGGGAGTAGTGGCGGATGGGCCGTCCTTGGGGGTACATAACGACTATGCGATGGTCGCGGGCGTGGTGTTCCGCTGTGCGACTGTGCTGGAGTCGTCGTGCGCTCTGGTGTATGAGATGCCTCGGACCGCGGGGGTTTGGACTTGGTGCGACGCTTTGGGATCGGGATGGGCAGTGGAGACTCCTCGGTATTGTCGTCGGTGTCCCAGCGAGACCTCTTGCGGGAAGGCGTGGATGGACCTGCGCCTTCAGACATTGTTTCTGTGAGACGACAATAACGAGCGGTGCAGAGCGACGGCGACGGCGAGAGACAAGACGAGGGCGCGGGTGCGCGGGGACAGAAGACAAAAAGTCGCGCGCGCGTATGACGCGTGATCGGGGCCGCGCTCGAGCAGAGGAATTGTTCAAGTCTTGCTCTTCTCCGCCACCACCCCCGCGGCCTCCCACCATGGCTTTCCTATCCTCGTCGGCCGCTCAGCCAAACATCGCGGCCTCGTCGTCGTCGGGCACGCTGCTCGCGTCCGTCAGCGGGAGCAAGCTGCGACAGACCCAGGGCGCGTCAAAGCCAGTTGCCGTCCTCGACCTCCCGGCTCTCCAGGCAGGCAGTAGGGTCCTCCAGGAGCAGCTCGTGAAGGACTCCCAAGTCATTCCTGACTTGGGGGACATGATAAGTGAGTGCGCGTCACGTATATGCATCGCACATATAGGTTGACCGTGTATACAGCTGGGACGCCGTCGTCCGCGTCGTACACCGTGTTCCCGGATGACTACCGCGCCCCCTTCCAGAAGAGGAGACATATAGGCATCCCCGAGAGTTTGTGGCAGTACTATACCTGTGAGTTGTATGTGCCCTGATTTCTGCACGCGTACTAATCCAATGTGGCGCAGCTACCAATCTCGCCACGCACATGGGTCTGCTCCCAGAGATTGACCGAGTATGGATCGCTATTGACCATAACCTCTTCCTATGGGACTACATTGATGGGTATGTCAAATTGGCGGTTGACTTCTTCTGCGTCTAATGGAAAGGTATAGTCAAGAGTTGAGCTCTTTCGTGGACCAACCAGACGTGATCACACACGTCGCGCTCGTCAAACCAAAAAGTGGCGTCTTCATTGACGAGATCACATCCCTCCTTGTCATATGTACCCCGGTGACTGTTCTCCTCATCGGAGTCTCCACGACACCAGTACCCGGGCCCAGCAACCAGACTCGCAAGGAGATCAAGCTATACGCGACAGACATGTCCATTGCTTGCGACGTGGAGATGTCTGCTGTGGTTGGTACGCCGGACGGTCGCATATTCATGTCAGGGTCCCAGGACGGCAACCTCTACGAGTTCCACTATCAGGAGAAAGAAGGCTGGTTTGGCAAGAGGGTGCAGCTCATCAACCACTCCGTGGGCGGCATGCAGAGCCTACTCCCACGTATTGGTACTTCAAACGCGGAAGGTACGTGCCGCGACAACCTATTACAACTGCTTCTAACTATGTCGTAGACCGGATCCTCCAGCTCGTCTCCGACCCTGCCAGAAATTGCTTCTATACGCTTACAGCAAGGAGCACCATCTCCATCTGGCGGACGAACGGCGACAAGCACGTTCAGCATTTGCAGACCATCTCTAATCTCTACAAGGCGACCCAAGACAAGGTTCCCGGCTCGCCCGCGCTTACGCCACAGAGCTTCAACGTCATTGCCCTGCATGTTATCGACCCTAGCGAGTCGCGCTCTGGCGTTCAGCTCATGGCAATCACGGCGAACGGAGTGCGCTTGTATTTCTCACCCGGGTCAACCTACGGCTGGAATACTCCTGCTGCTCCAGGCTTCCGCAACCTTTCTCTTGCTCACGTCCGCCTCCCTCCACCAAACCTCATCCATCCCGATGAACAGTCGAATCCGTATCGCGAGGGACAAGGTGCATATGGCATGGGCGCAGGCCCTCAACAGACTGCTTCCCGACCATATATCGTCACGACGCTGGAAGAGACCTCCTATGACCTCGGCATTACCATTGCTGCCCAACGTGGCGACGTCGCGGACACCGACTACGTGCTCTGTATCGCGCCCGACCTGACCCAAATCGGCTCTTTTGGACAGGTTCGAGGACCCCAGGTGCAACAGCCCCAACCGCAGTATGTCAGCCATGGGTACAGTACTACGACCGCAACAGCCAACCGTATCCCGCTCACGGAACGCGCCACCCTCATTCCTATACCCGGTCTGACGTGGGGTATCGCACCGGTTCCACGCTCGAAGTACTCTGCGATCACGTCTGCCCCTGCCAATACTCCGGTGCCGTTGATCACGAATGAACTTGCGACACAGTTCTCCGAGCCGGCAAGACAATACATCATCTTGACGAATGGAGGGCTCCACTGGATAGCGAAGCGACGTGCCGTGGACGCGCTCAAGGAGGCCATAGAGGAGTTCCAGGTCGAGGGCAATGCTCAACCGCTGATAGACCTCCGCGACAGGTATTTCCACTGTTCATGTACCTCCCCCTGCACAAGCTGAACTACGCCTAGCTATGGTCGGGACCAAACTTGCGCCATGCTTCTTGCCATTGCCAGCGGTAATACCTTCCTTGACCCTATGGAGCAGTCCCCGCTAGGTTCTATGAACAGGGTAAGTTCGGAGTTGGCGGCCGTGGCAAGACAGGCTTTCTACGACTTCGGCGAACGCCCAACATGGGCCGAGCGGGTGACCTACGGCACCAGTAAGCTCCCGCATCCTACGGTGTCGATCGTTTCTAAGCAGTCGTCGCAGGCGAGGGTTCAGGAACTGCGACATTCAGCGGGCGACGGGAAGGCCTCGCGTTGTATTTCGCTCGACTGGTGCGGCCCTTTTGGAAAGTGAACCTGACCAAGGCTGGGTGAGTGTTGCCATTAGCGCCTCATCTTGTGTGATGGTATGAACTCCGACGTCAGTGCACACGGCTTGCAAGACCTCAGTGTCCCGGACGACATCCTGGTAATCGCTCAAAAGAATCTATTCGCCCTGAAGGAACTTCTCGATACCAACCCATACCTGTTCCACTCGGCGCCTGGCGACCATACCGGAGCTCGTTCGGCGACCGTGAGCGAGCAAGAAGCGTGGAAGGTCCGTTCGTTGTGCCATGTGCCCTTTTTCGCTGCTCACGCATATCATGGCAGGCGGAGCAAAGCTCTGTGTCTCAGCTGCTTAGCTTGCTTGGCCGGACAATCGAAGCTATCTCCTTCCTCTTGCTCCTGTGCGACCACAGGTTGGGCGAACTGATTTCGCAGTATGTACATCACTGCCGTACTGTGACTCCACTCACACATCTTTGTAGGTGCGACCCCGAGGTCCAGAAACTCCTCAGTACCCTGACGTTCGAAGACCTGATTACCACGGACAAAGGCGTCACTGCATCTCGCGCGCTGGTGAACGTGATCATCAACCAGCAAATCGGCCAGCAGATCAGCGTATGTCCAGAGTCTTACCAAAGCAGGGGGTCTCCACTTACATCCGTGCAGGTCGACACCATCAGCGAGGTTCTGCAGCAGCGATGCGGGTCGTTCTGCAGCACAGACGACGTGATGTTGTACAAGGTACGCCTTTGCCATTCCTTTGCCGTATGCACGCGCTTACCTTGATAACTCAGGCAAGGGAGAACATTCGCCGAGCTGTCGAGACCAGAAATCCTATGGAACGCCAGACGTGGCTGGGGGAGTCTCTCCGGTGAGTCCGCATATTTTAGGGTGGTTGCGTCGTGATACTAAGCCATTTCGGGCAGGCTGTTCATGAAGGGTGCTCGCAACCTAGAGTTCGAGAAGCTACGTGAGATTTGTGGCGACTACCAGCAGCTGAACTATGCCAAGGGTGCGTTGGTCTCGACCACTGTAGCGAGAGATATGTCTGACATGGGTTGAAGGCGCCGTGGAGCTGCCACTGCACTGTGCGCAAGCGTTCGATACCGACCTTCAGGGGCAGGAATACTGGATCGCTGGATGCCCTGCGTCCGACCCGCGCGCGCATTTCTGGGAACGTCGGAAGCATTGTTATGAGCTCGTCTTGGACTCCCTCTCCGTGTTCGAGGAGCGAGCCGCTTCTAGCAAGCAGAGCTCGTCCCAGGCAGACGACCCAGAGACCGTCAGAGGGCATGCGTACGAGCTGGCGTTCGCTAGCGAGGACGAGATGTTCCACTCAACGCTGTACGACTGGCTCATCGGACGGGGGATGGCGGATGAGCTACTGGAGGTAATGCAGCAGCTCCGTTCCATGCCTCCTACGTGTTACTCATATGCGCTTTCGGTAGATGCGACCCGCATATCTGGAGGCACATCTGCGAAGAGAGCCCATCACCGTTGAGAAGTTCCAGCTTCTGTGGCAGTTCTATGTCAAGGATGGTCAACCACTTCGCGCTGCAGAGGTCCTCGCGATATTGGCGGAGTCCACGGAGTGAGTGCCTCGTCACGACCTGGCATACCGATAACTGATCATGCACCAGCTTCCATCTCTCGCTTGACACTCGCCTGGAGTACCTGACTCTTGCTGTGGGTAACGCGAAGTCGCACCCAGTCTCTGTGGGCGGTCGACATGAGACCGCGATCGCGTTCCTCACGGACCTTGAGGAGAAGCTCGAGGTCGCTCAGGTTCAACTCGAGCTGTATAATACCCTCTTGCCCCGTCAGCACGAACCCGACGTTACCGAAAGGTTCAAGGCCTTGTCGTTGCGCCTGTACAATATCACTGAGGTACGAATATGTGCTATGGCGCTGTGAAGAGTTACTAACGCTACGGGCCTGTAGCTGTATCAACTCTGGGCAGAGCCCCTCGATCTGCCACTCATCAAGCTCCTCATCCTTCACGTCTCCCAACACCGCGACGATACCATCGTGCGGCCCATTTGGAACAGGATATTCGAGGAAGGCATGTACTGGCTGCGCCGCTGCGTGGGTGCTTTCGACTGACAATACTGAGCAGCGACCGAGGGTGCCGAGGCGAAGGTTGCAGCGGACCGCATCGTGGCGAAGGTCATACCCCTCGGACAGCGATACTATCCGTCTGACGCCGCCTTCCCACTACGTACGTTGCGCAACCTCCTGCACGAAGCTTTTCTAACTTCCAGCAACAGAGCACATCGCCTCGCTTCTGGTCCGCTTCGCTCTTGCCCACAAGGGAGACATACCGTACGGATGGGCGCCGCGCATACTGGTCCAGTGCGGCGTACCTTACCCGGAGGTGTGGGACATACTGCACGAGATGTACGAGTCCCAGGTACGTCTTCTTCTCCGTCTTTCCCGGGATGCAAGTCCTCAACGTCTGCTGCCTCAGGTCCCGCCGTTCAACGAGCAGGCGAACGTGCAGGCGATCTCCTCCGACATCGCGGTACTCTTAACCGACTGGATCGAGGAGGCCAAACGCCCGCAATCCGCTGCATCCCGCGGCGAGTTCCCAGTGTTCCGGATAGACCAGGCGGTCGAGCAGTATCTTGCGGAGCTGGAGCCTGGACGGACAGAGACAAAAGCGGCGTACGAAACGATCAAGCGACAGCTTCGACGCCATTGGTAGTCTATAGTATTGTCGTATATGTTCTGAAGCATCTGTATCACCCCTTTACACACTCAGTAGCTGACAACAAACCGGTGAGGCGTTGTCAGAAGTGACGCCCGGCGTCTGCCAGGGCCGTCAATTGTGCCACGAGACCGGTACTTCTGGCGCGTTACGTACAAGTTACGTACGATCTCGCGTTCTCTTGCGCTCCTACGACCACCCTCGGTATTTGCATGAACGGCATGTTTGATGATCCAGAGCTCGCACAAGAGATCCTGAAGCTATTGCATACCAAGTTGCGAGATGCACAACAGGAACTGCAAGATCTACGTCGAGCGGTTATACCGGTAGGACGACATCGGCCTTGAGCGTGCAGTTACGGTCCAAACTCGATGATTTCCTGCTTCACAGCCAAAGTCGGAGGTCGCACTCCTAGACAGCACCGAATTACAACGCCAGAACGAAGAGCTCAGTGACGAGCTGACATCATTACAACTTCGTCTCTCTGCTGCTGCCGAGCGTGAAGACAGCAAGGAAAACATCCACGAAGTATGCGTCGACTACGTACTCAATGACAGTATCCGACCTTACTGACATCGCCCCACTCCGCTTAGGCGAATCCTCACGATGAGCAGCTTCATGCACGCTTGCTCGCTCTTCAAGCCCGACAAGCAGCTGCAGTGAGTTTGGTGGAACTATGTGTCCTGTGCACGAGGGCTAGATGACGACCCGTTCCACGCATTGTCGCCATAGGAAGCAGACATTGAACAGAAGAAGTTGCAACTCAAAAAGTACAAGGCGAAGTACCGACAGCTTCGAGCTGATAATGTCACCCTGGATGAGGTACGATTTTCCACGTCCAAGACTCTGGTTTGCCAGTGTATCAGACTCATCTCAGAACAGAGTATCTCTAAGCTGCCCGGCGAGATCAAGCACCGGACAAAGGAAATCGCGGACTGTGAAGCGCTTATCAAAACCGCTGAAGCTGAGCTGGTGCTCTTGACTACTCTGTGCCATCCGGCCCACATTCTCTAACGAGCTTTGCGTAGTGTTCGTTAGGTCCTCCCATCCCTGAAGTGCCGCAAAAGCTTGACGTCGAAGCGTTCATATCCGCCCGCATACGAAAATCGGGGCTCCCGGAGCTGGCTTCGTTCCAATGTATTCTCCGATCAACGCCTTTGCTCGAACTTCCTCATGTACGACATTCAGGCCTCTACATGCAGACCATGTTTACTGATAGGTGCCCCAGGAAATCCTCAACAAATTGTACGGAAAGACTTTATGTGCCGTTACTTGGTATTCAATATTTCTACGCATAGCGGTCCCATGGAGTTACTCGTGCTTGCGCCAGAGGAAGTGATGTGGTCAAAGGGTAGCATCGACCGCGCTGTCTTGATCACGCAGCCGTATCGCTACGACCCAACTGCCAAAGGGAATACCGGGTCTTGGGAGGCCAACCCCTCGCTAGGAGACCTCATGGACGGCATCGGTCGTCAACGGGAGTTGTTCATTCGTAAAAAGGACGATTGCCATTATTATGGGACTTACCAATGCGTCGGCTATTCGAGCCTCTCGACGGAGGCATCGAAGGACCTGACAGCTTCAGTAAGTGATGATCACCAAAACATAGAGTGAGCTGCATTGATCATGGCACGTTATAGGTGGTGCGCCACGCCTTGAACGCGACCGCAACACACAAAGATCATCTTGCTCCTCTCTCCCTCAAGTTCATCGAGTCCTTGTATGCGGATGGTCTACTAGAATTGCAATGCTTCGCCTTCGAACGCACAAACTTCCATCACAAGTTCAACGAGGCGCTACTCTCTTCTACCAAGGCCATCCAGACGATCAACTCCCTCGCAGCGAAGCGTTGCCAGACAGCAGCTAGCGTCGTCCGCAAGTTGCAACCGCACAGTGAGGGGGCGAAGAGGGAGCGGAGTGGCCCGGCTAGTAGTCGACGATCGGAGTCGAAAGATCGGACGAAGAAGCAGAAACGGTCATGAGGAGATGGCATAGTTGACTATAGGTACTTCTCCTGTGGACATCGACATAGCGTGTCTCGGAGAAGGAGTGCGCCTCAAACCCGACCTGTTGAATGGTCACTGCGTCTGCCGGGCTGGCGCTCGGAATTCGATCTGTACTGCCAGTAGTGACGACTGCCATTCCAGAGTCCGGGCTGTAGAGACCAGTGACTGGGGGCACAATACGACGACGGTCACAGGTCGCGGGAGCACTTTCCTCAGTGAAGCTTGGGCGGCGTCGTACATATTATAAGCGCATACATGCCAGAACTCCGATTGCCCGATTCAGGACGGCGAGTACGCGAACGCCCACGCGTGCGCGAGGTGCGCGCCTGCCAACTAGTAGGCGTCCTGCCAGGTTCATTCCTCCGTACACACCCGTTGCATATCACCGCGACTAGTACTGTACTGTGCTCCTTCGCCACCACATAGACGGCGCCGCATTCCTGATTCTCATCTCGCCACATCATGGAGGATTCGGATCCGAGTTTGGCTTTCAAGCTCCTCCGTGATGAGCTGGACCGCGTGCGCGAACAGATCCAAGCCGAACGATCTGACCGCCAGGATGAGCAGGTGAATACTTCGGCAAAGCTTGTCCATGATGGAGAACATTGGAACAATAGCTGACAGCGGGCATCTCGAGGTCCATGCGAGGGCATCCTTCATGGTCACCCCCGCAGAACTATACAATTTACAGGAGGAGAACGCACGGCTCAGAAGAGAATTAGACAATGCACGAGCCAGAGTAGCGGAGCTCCCAGACGGCCCGAAAGACGTGCACGATGTACGCCCAATCTCGAACACGGTCCCAGTCTGCTGAGTGCTGGCTGAGGGCTCGTTTCAGACAGAACGGGAAGAATCGCTTAAGTCGCAGCTCAAAAACACTGTGCGTTCGTTACTCCTGTGTGTGGAAGTATCTGGAACTGAATGGCCAGTATACCAGGAAGGCGACGCTGCTAGCTTGGCAGAAAAAGTCGCCCTCGCCAAAGAGGAATATCATAGACAAAAGTCGTCTAAGCGCGACAAGGAAAACGTCGGTCGCATTCCCGGCGATACGATGGTGATTGCTTCCTGATCAGTTTTCAGTCTGTCTCTGAGTTGCAAGGCCAACTGGACAAGCTCACAACGAGACTTACCGAAGAACAAGAACGGCTTGAGGTGCTGCGAAAAGAACAGGTGGGCGGGTGTCATGCGCTTTTATTGAGGGATGTGCTGACACAATTTCCTTGTAGGAGGAAAGGAATGCGACAGCTCCTTTCGATCCTCTCCGTTTCTTGGAAGATCGAGAATACTCTGGCGACGCTGGGTCAGATACACGAGCTGAAGTCCCGATCACTTGCCTGGGATCTTCGTTCGAGTTGCCGAAGGTTCGTCGTATCCATGAGCAGAGAACTAGCTCGCTGACTATTATCCCCAATATAATAGTTCTTGAGAGATCTATGGTACGGAGACGTGGCCGTCGATTCTGGCCGCGGTTGTTCACACGACATACACAGGGTTCCCGACGGTCACATCTCGAAGAATTTGGACGAGGTCTTATGGTCGACCGTAGGCTCAGGGTCGAAATCGCACTGCGTGTGCCTCTCCACGACTCATCGTTTCAACCCGAAACTCCATGATCGACGGGGAGGCTGGGAACCCACGTGGGATATGGAGGACTCAAACAGGGGCACCAGGGACTTCTTCTACATGAAAGACAAGAAATGGTATTATGTCGGGACGTACCAGTGGGTTGGGCAGGCCATATTGCCACAGAGAGCAATACGGACGGCCATACATCCTGTAAGTCTCACCAGCAACGCTTCCTGGACGGACATAGCAACAGTATTAACGAGTCGATACAGCACATGCACTACCTCCACAAACGGTCTATAATTTTCCCCAGCACGCTACCCCCCGCTATCGCAGACATCGTGAGGGCCATGATCAACGGTGGCGTTCTCAAGGTTGCCTGCACGGGCTGGCGCCGCGTAGGGTTCAATACCAAACTGGCCGACGCGCTGCAAGCCGGGCAATCCTCAGTAGCCGCTATCAACGGCCGTGGAGACCACCCTCATCCCAGCAACGTTGTCTCGGTTTACAAGGAGGGCACCCGAGAACCCGGGATGAAGGCTACGAAACGCATTACTGATTCCCCGCAGGACGAGCCGAAGAAGAAGCGGAAGCTGGCTAAATCTTGACTTACTAGCTATAGGATAGATTGCGTGTATGCGGATGGATGGCATGAATTCCGCTTTTTTGAGTCGTTCTCGATCAGCGCGACGCGCAGCCTGACAACTCGCCATGACTCGGGGTATCTCACGGAGACGAGGTGGGTATCGTTTATGGGATTGAATACAACATTAGCGGGATTAGCGTATTAATACAGATACCTGACAAGTCCGTATTAGCATGGCTTGCACTATCGACAATGCGGGGACTTGCTCACCACATGCCCTCATAACAGTCATGAACGAAACACGAGCAGTCCTGAGCAGTCTAGTCGAACTTCTCTGCCAACTCGCGTTCTAGTTTGACGTCCTCCTTCACCTCGCTCACGCTAGCTAGGCCGGGGAGGACGACTTTCCACGTACCCCGTTCGATGATAGCTCTTCGTATCTGCGGAGAGACGTTACTTCTCAGCGATAAGCTATAGACCAGGAGAAAAGTAAGCATACCTGGTGCACAATCAGCTCATGCAGCTTCGGCACGTCTTCGAGCTTCGCGCGACTACCCATCAGGGATGTCGTCTTAATATCGAGGGCGAAGTCGGAATGCGGGGCGGGTAGAGTGAAGATGACCGTAGGATGCGGAGAGTGAGGATTCGGTGGCGTTAAGCGGACCTTTGAGCCTGAGATGAGATCCGAGACCTCGACCGGAAACTCTGGGACGTGCACTCACTGGTGACGAAAAGAGCGACAGAGAGATCGTCAGGGAGACAGGTAGGCGAGCGAACGAGGCGAAGGGATAGTTGAAGAGTACGGATGTGGAAATGGATATTGAGACTGAGTCGATGTAGGTCATGTCGTACTCGATTTCCTGCGCTGGGATTAGAGCGGCTCAACGCTGCAGGGATATGAGACTCACCGGTTCCGAACCTGGGGCAAGCTGGCGGCGTATTCGTGCACGCGATAGTCGCGGCGCGGACGCGCCCGTATCAACTGAGTGTACCTTGATGTGGTCCTACAGCAGCCTCTGTCAAGCTATATCCTATTGCAGTGGGAAGCAGGATACATACAAGGAAGCCCGACGGGCGTATTTTATTGACGAACTCCTCTACGCGCTGTCGCGCGACCTCGTCTCCGTCCAAGCCAGACAGCCCGTTGCGCAGTTTGACGCGGTATGCATCCAGCACCTGCTGAGAATGAGTTGACTTGCCCTGTACCACCCCACGCTATGGACACACTTGTTGGAGGAAGACATTCAACCACTCCGAGCTTTCCGCATCTCCTTCTCGGAGTGAGGCTCCAGCTTTGCCCAGGTCAACGCGCCCCGCAGAGCCGTTCTCTTCCGTGTCGCTTGGCTCTACCTTGGGTTGGTATGATGCCTTCCGGTATGGGCGGCTTTGGTCGGTGTCGAAGAACAGATACTTGAGTACCAGAAACAGCAGGACAAGGATGGAGGCCTGGCCAAGTATGAGTCCCTGCGTGAAGGTCGGCTGGAGTGTAAAGACGTATGCCGACGCCATCTTCCGCGACGACGAGAGGGTGCAGGGGGCGGTCGAGGGGGAAGATGGTTGCCGGCCGTGTACGCGGAGACCGCGACGAGAGAGCGACGGGATACAGTAGACGCCCCGCGTGGCCAGGCGTCATCTCACGTGTTTTGTGTATACCGCGTCGGGCGTCTAGCTCCCTCGCTCTTTTCTACGCGACGATGGAGAGCTTCACCGCGTTCGTCTCCTGGCCCTCTGCGCCGCTCACCGACCGTCTCGTCCACTCCGCCTTGGAAACGCTCTCGCCGACGCCAACGGTCGTCAGAGCCCTCAGCGCAGACTTGGCAGCGTCGCCGGGGCGACTCTTGCAGTGGGCTACATATGATGCTCTCGATCACGATCTCACCTTCTCTCACACGTCCGAAGTCCTCGCTTCATCCTATGTCATCCGCAAGGCCCTCATTCGAAAGCACTACCTGTCTCGATGCATACACAACTACCTCACCAAACACCCAGACTCTATCTTGACCTGGGGAGCACCGCGGAGTTGGGAGCTCGAGCTCAGCTTCGCGGACGAACTCGACGAACTCTGGGGAGACGACTTGTATGATCTGTCGGACGAGATTGAGAAAGGCGACCCCTCAAAGTGGTGGATCCTCAAGCCTGGTATGGCCGATCGTGGTATGGGCATCCGCCTGTTCCACACCAAGGAGGAGCTGCAGGCCATCTTCGAGGAGTTCGAGCAGGATGATTCCGACGAAGAAGACCAAGAAGGCCGTGAAGATGGTCAACGGGACACTGCCGTCGTAACCTCTCAGCTCCGGCACTTCGTGATTCAGGTATGCAGTACGCCGGAAAGTCTTAGCTGTATGCTAATATACATGGCAGGAGTACCTCGGGAACCCTCTCTTGCTCGATCCTGCCGAAGTACCTTTAGACTCGTCTCAGGCGCCGTCCGTACAAGACCTGCGCGGTCATAAAGTTAGCTCGATGCTTCTCTCTGGGCCCCATTGCGATGTTCAACGCTCGTCTAGTTCCACCTCCGCGTCTATTGTGTGGCTTCTGGCGCCATCACAGTGTATGTGTACGATCGTATCTTGGCGCTCTTCTCTGCAGTCCCCTACACGGCGCCCTCGACGCAAGAGCGTGGTGACGAAGCCCATGCATTCGACTTGGCGCCCCACTTGACGAACACCTCCCTGCAGACAGATCGCGGAGAAGCTGGGGTGCGGCTCCTGGACGAGCTTGTTGGATGTCATGTACTGTCTTCGCCCTCGCAGCCTCAGCGTAGGCAACAACCTATCCCTCGGCGGGCAATGGGACAAGCCATGGACGCCGAGTCCATCGCTGCCTCCAGGAAACAGCAGGCTATGCAAGCGGATGAAAGCCAGTACTCGAGGCTCGGGGCAGACGACGTTTCCGAGATCAAGAGGCAGATATCTGAAGTGCTGTCAGAGACCTTCAAGGCCGCTGTGGAGATGAGCGTACACTTCCAGGTTCGTTTCGCTGCAATTATTACATCCCGCTCCATGCTGACCTGATGCACTGATAGCCGCTGCCCAACGCATTCGAGCTCTATGGCATCGACTTCGTCGTCACCCATGACCCCTCGCCAAACGCCCCGCGCAAGTTCCAAGTCAACCTTCTTGAAGTCAACTCGGAGCCGGCAATCGAACTCACAGGGCCTCGCCTCACTTGGATTCTTGAGGACTTGTTCAAGAGCATTGCGAAGACGTGTATTGTGCCGTTCTTTGCGTCAGACGGGTCACAGGTGCGGAAGGAGGCAGAAGCTTGGAAAGTCGGCGAGGTGCGCGACAACCTGCGGAAGTGTCTCGATCACCAGGTCAGAGGCGGGCTGAGGTGGTAGCAGGTTCAATAGAAATCGATATGACGTGTATCCTCCATACTGTAACAACGAGTTGTCCGTGAAACCGATGCAAGCTAACAAGATACGAAAGCGTGGTTGAACGTAAACGCCTGCCATTTCGAGCGTATCGGCAGTTGCCGTGTCGCGCGCAGACGGTGGCGGCGCGTCCGCAACCACTCGTCTATATCCCGCCGCCACCTTCAGCTTCACCTGTCCCCTCCATCCGCCGCCGTCTCCCACTCTCCTTCATAATAGACCACCAGGGTTGCCAAAATGTCCTCGAACACCTCCAACATCGTCTTTGACGACATCTTCACCATCAATGCCATAGACAAGGAAGGCAAGAAATTTGACCGAGGTGCGCGCCCCCGACCTGCTGGTATACGACTCGGCATCCTGCTCACCGCGTTCGCGTCTGCGATAGTCTCGCGCCTGTACGCGCACTCGAAAAACTACGACATGGACCTGACGCTGGACTACAACATCGAGCTGTTCCCGCTACAGAGCGGCCAGTCCTTCGCGCTCGCGCTCGCGTCGTCGCTCTCGCGCGCGCCTCAAGGCGCGGCCGGGGCGGAGGATGAGGACAAGGACAGGGACGTGTGGCGACCGGACGCGAAGGGGCGGAAGGGGCTGGACGACGACTATGAGTACGTGATGTACGGCAAGGTGAGCATTCGGAAACAACACTTCTGGCCCTTCGTGTTTGCGTGCGCTGCAACTTCTTTGCTTCGCTGTTTTATTTCTCGCTCTGTCTCTATTTTGGCTGGCTCATACGGCTCCAAAGGTGTACAGGTTCGACGGCGGATCAGCAGAGATTGTGTAGGTCCCCGCCATAGCTTTTTGCGGTGTCGTTATACTTACCCCATTCCTCTCACGCAGAACGGCCTACGCGTCGTTTGGCGGCCTTCTCATGTCCCTTACGGGTTCATTCAGGCATATGACGAGCATCGTGCTCGGAGACCCTGTATTCATACTGCTTCGCCGGTAATCCCACGGGCACACCTTCGCCCCGTTGTACTTTTACTCTCTCGCTCTGCGCTCGTGTTCCCTGTATATTGGCATCAACCTCTGCTGCACCTGTGTAACACGCAGAATTACGTTCGTGAGCATGCCCTTTCCCTTGATCGTTGTGCATGCTCACCTCAACGCGGCACAACAGTGAGCTTTTGAAGGCTAACTCATGCTTCACACCCGTTGAATAGCGTACCATTCCCCTCCCGACATCGTATACCCAAGCGATAGCATGGAAATCAACCGTACTTGTCCATCAAAGTCTACTGCTGCTAAGACGCCCTCAACAAATACGAGCGGCCCAGATCGTCAAGGACTTGCGCGCAGTGTCCTTGGCCCCCTCCGAAACGTTGGTGTTGGCAAGGGCGGCCTAACGATCTCTGTGAGACATAGAGCAGACCGACGCACGGTAATGGACGACGTACCTTGTGGTCAATGGCGACGTTGTCCTCATGAGCCTTCTGAGAGGTCAGCTTGCCCGTTTGCTCCATCTCCTGGAGACGCAGCGACTAGAGTGTATCTGACTCAAACATGGATCCACTCACAATGGCTTCGGCTTGGTGGCCCTGATGCGCGATCGCTAGCAACCTCTCGTGGCCTTCGCACATGCATACAGCAGACAAAGATAGGAGGAAGAGTCATCAATTGCCGTCACAATAATATAGCATGTAGCAGAGTCATCAAGCCCAGAAGCAACGCCCTCGGACCGGGAATTACACAATCGTAAACCAATTTTCAGCAACAAGCCAAAGATCGAGCACATCCATCGTTACTGGCACCTCTCAGACCTGGGGGTACCCACCGGGGTGCGCAGGCGCGCCGGCGGGCTGTCCGTACGGCTGCTGCGCGTAGCCTGTCTGTGCAGGCTGCGCGTAGTTCGTGGGCGGGGGCGAGGCGGTCACGTTCGGCGGGTACGCGTACGGGACCTGGCCGGGGTTGAGCGACGCGGCCTCGTACGGCTTCGCCTCCGTGCCGTACGCGGCGGCGGCAGCCCCCGGCGCGGGCGTCGTCGAGGGCGGGAGCCCCGCGCCGAAGTTGGCCTCCTTGACGGTGGTGTTCCAGACGTAGTGGCCGCGGTTCGCGTGGATGATGAGCAGGACGAGGAGCGTGATCGCGTAGGCCCACACTGTCCGGGCGCGTTAGTGTTCGTGACCGACGTTAGAAGGCGTGGGGAGGGAGGGGCGAAGGAGAAGGGGGAGAGGAGACTCACGGAAGAGCCACCCCAGGAAGCCGAACGCGGCGGCGGCAGACGTCTCGGAGCAGATGTTGCGCGCCAAGGCGGGACTCCACGACTGGCAGTTCGCCCAGAAGTTCGCGGCGGTGTCTGCGGCGGTGCCGCCGGTAGCAAGGAGCAGAACGCCGAGGAAGCCTGCGCGGGGTCAGGTGAATGGTCTCGCGAGAGGGGCTATGGATGTCACTCACCGAACCACGCAAGCTCGACCACGATCAGCGAGCTAAACGCGCCAGTGCGGAAGAAGTCGATCACCAGCCTAGAGGACTAAGTGTAAGCTTATGCGAAAGGGCCAAGGAAGAGGAGACGTACATGGCAGGCAGGGTGAGGATAGCAAACACAGCCGTGGCCACCGCCAGGCCGGCCCACGCGAAGGTAGGAAGATTCTTGAGGGTCGAGAGGGCCGAGAGGGTATGCGCGCCCACACCAAGGAGGACAAACGCCGAGAGAATCCCCCATGCTGACGGGTGTGTGTCAATCATGCTGTATGCTTGTGGATGGATTACGCGCTTACACAGGACAACGATACGGAAGATCTGTAGCCAATGCATACTGATTATAGGTTGATTCTGCTACAGTAGTCCTGTGGGGATAGCGTGTATGACCCTGCAAGCTTGCTTAGGACAGGCACGAGCGGGAAAGGTGAGGTCAACGCATACCTGCGAGGCGAACGAGGAGACCAGGGGCTGGGGGCGGCGAGAGGGGTGCTGGTGTATTTAACGCGTCGCGCGACCGCCAGACGCGTGCTTACGTGCATATTTGTGTCGGTCCTTGTCTGTCGGAGAACGGCTTGCACAGTCTTGGCGGGCCACTGCCTCGCGAAGGGGGGACGCGATATGGCAGGATATGGTTATAGTGTGCGATCGACATGCTCAGCACGCCGTCGTTCCTAGTCGCTCCTTTTGGCAGATGGACACTTCGTGGGCGCCTACGGGGCGGCACTGACTCCCTTCTCCCCAGGTCTGCCCACAAACAGAGCTAGATCCGGTCCTTGTTTTATAGCCTCTGCGGACCCAAAGCGTCCTGGTTTATAGTTCAAGACATCGTTCGACGACACCGTGCGGCGTGCGAAATGAAAGGGGCGTGCCTTGTTATTACGCTTGCGCGTCTGTGGCCTCGAGACTTTGACAGATGGGGGTGGTACCGAGAGCACTCGCGAGCCGCATATGACCACGGGCGCGCTGTAGATACAAAGGCGTTGTGCGCTGGTAATGACAGATACCACGCCCGATGTATGAGAGCACGTAAGTTGCGGTCTGCACATTCAGCCTGACCTCGGATCTGCTAGCAACCTGTCAGCTACCGTATGTGTTGCCAAGTATCACGACAGCGGACGGTTGGGGATCGAGAGGCGCAGATGACACAGATGAGCCTGCGGGTGTACAGAAGAAAGGATGTGTGTAAAAGTGGACGTTGCGCGGGACGGCTGCCGGGCACTGGCAGTATCGACGCCACCATCCTTGCCGATGTTCATTTAGAGCTATCGGAGTCCGCGAGCTCATGAATGCGAACGATCGCGCGAGCCATCGTCCTCTTTGAAAGACCTCGCTGCCAATGCACCGGTCCGAGACCGCATCGTCAACGAATGCTTTCGACAACGCTGCGGCCGCGGTGTAACATGCATGCAGATCATCGCGGCGGTTGAACGTTGAGTATCTGAGTCACCCCAGCACGAGGGGGAAGTGCTATGGCTTCTGGGACGTACCGAAGTTGGCAGTTGGCGAAGATCTCGTATGTTACTGGCACTGCAGCTGTGCATCCAGGCAAGGCATTGACGTATGGACAAGAGACGTCGAATCGCCGGAGCACAAACTCCTGCAGACGATTGCCACTGGCAGCCACCGCCATCCGGATCAAGTAGTACAAGGCTGACGCAGTTTCGATGCGGGATATATGCTACAGGATGAAGACGTCAATCGAGAGCACCATGCGTAGTACACTGGACATACTCCGTCACAGACTCGTTCCAGAGACGCCAGCGGCAGTAGAACGCTGGCACCATGGCAGTGCCTGGGCCAAAGTCCGGAATGGTCGCGCGGGGATGCCAACCTGGGTGTGCCGGCGGCAAGAGATCGGTACTGACGTCGGTATAATGGATGGGATCGAGAGCGAGTGCAGGAGAGGACCCGCGAACATCGACCGGAGAGCGGGGGACCTGCCAATCGGGACGGAAAACAGTCGCGATCCGAAGCCTGTGACGCGCCGCAAAGACGGTCCTCACCCTATGACGTCACGCGTCGCGACGCGTCTTGCCCAAAGTAGACAACGCGCACCCCGGTATGGCAGGCAGAGCGGGAACTGCGAAGGAAGAGTGGTCGACGATGACGAGCGCATAGTTCTGTCAAGTGGATGTAGAGTCTCTGAGAAACATATATAAGCCCCAGTTCTTGCGCCGTCATTGCGCATCTACGGCCTCCCACCTCCATCGCTCAATTTCTTGTCCTACGCCTTCGTCGCACGTCGTCTTCAACATGGCCAACCCCGGAAACGTCAGTACTTTGTCACATTTCTCATGGAACGTTGCTGACATGCTGTCGTCAGGTTGCTCGCGGTCTGAGTTAGTCGTAAAACCTCGTTGTGTATCGAACGTTTAGCTAATTGCTTCCATAGAGGGTGCCATCTCGAACCCCAACAACTCTGAGGAGGCAAAGGAACGCGCCGCCGACCGTCTCCAGCAGCTGGAGGAGAGCGGTGAAGCCAACTCCGAGGAGGCGCACGTCGCACAAGTCGAGCGCGGCCACAAGGTACATGAACAGTTCCGTTGGGCAAAGTCGTTCTGACTATGGCCCGCGCAGTCTGCGATCTCCAACCCGAACGTTGGCGAAGAAACCAAGCAACACTCGAAGCAGGTTCTGGATGACATGTAGGATCAGTAGCGCAACGGATTGTTCACATCACTGTATTATATCGCGCCCTTGAGATAAAGTCTGTTCGAACGATGTGAGAGTCAAGGATTTTATGCTTGCGAATGAGAGGTCGCTGTTTTCACCTTCTCCCCGGTTGATAGTTCGCGGTCGTTATGTTTCTCCCACATTGAATAGTTTGTCGCAATGCGCAAATGGTCGCCAAACGGCAGAGAAAAGCAGGGCAACTTATCGAGGTTCAACGTTCAACTGACGGCCACAGCGGTGTGCGCCATGCGTTCGCATTAATTACCCTGTCGCATTCCTCTGTCATCTCTTCAATGTGCCTCTCCAGTAGTCGTCTTCTTCATCGCACATGGTCGAGGTTTGATCGTGGTCTGGTGAGTATATCTCCAACGTAACCGTGTCCGCCGCATCCCTCAAGACGCCCTGACACCACCGTTCCTGATCTGCGGTCCATTTGCAGTCGGGGAACAGCTTCAGCCGCAGCTCGCGAGGGCGCTGTGCCCCGAACTTCACTGTACGCTGCTTCAGACAATGCGCGATTGCAAGCGGAAGCCGCGTGCCTCGGAGCGTGCCAGCGAGATGGAAAGTCTCGAGGTCGGGACAGACGACTGTGCCCCAGCGGAGCATGGACGGCGCGGCGAGTGCGGCGAGCAGCACGTCGTAGGAGTCCTCGGGCGCGTTGGGGATGTCCCAGAGCTCGAGCTGCCGGATGGTGTAGTAGCGGTCGAGCGCGGACACCCAGGACGTCTGCGGGACGGCTTTCATGTTGCCGCAGAGCTGGACTTCTTGTACCGGAGAGCCGTCGAAGATGTTGAGGCTTTCGATCATGGAGTGGAAGAGTCTGCCGTCGCGCCGCCCCTCGAGCGCGTCGTCCGCGCCATCCAGGGCGCGGATGTCCAGGTCCAGCCCCCGTGCCCCGAACGAGGTCGAGTTGAGGCCGCTGAGGTTGGGAGGAACGTCAGGGAGGTCGCGCACGCGGATGAATGCAGTGTTTTGCAGGATAGGAAGCTGGCACAGATCGCGAGGGAATATCGAGCGCAGAGAGAGCTGCGCAGTGTTGCGACCCACCAGCACGACGGTCTCGATGTCGATGCCCGGAGAGGCGTCCGGCATGAAGAGGTGCTCAAAGATCTTGGAGAGGGCGTGCGGCTCGTCCGCGAGCTTGATGTGGTTCAGCCGGCGGTGGCGCTGGAGAGAATACACGCCGAGTTTCGGAGGGGTGAAGGCCGCGTCGACGTATCGCTCTACAGCGAGGGTTTCCAGCCCCGAGCAGTGGCGTACCGTCTCCAGGAAGTTCTCGAGAGGGAGGCGGCACTGCGTATGTCTGCACATCTTCAGGTGGAGGTTTCTCAGGCCGACGCAGAGGGGCCCGTCGAGGTTCACGAGAGCATCGCGGATGGCCAGCTTCCGGAGGCTGGGGAAGTTGCGCCCGCGGAGGACGTACGTTGGCGCCTGGTGCGTGCCAATGCCATTGCCCTCGTCTCGCTCTGCCATGACGCACAGGTCCTCCAGGGCCGGCAGCTTGTGGTTGAACAGGCGCTGGAAGGCCTCGTGCAGGGACGGCCGGCAGCATATCCCGAGAGCCTTGATGTGGGGCAGGTACGGCTTCAGGTACTCGCCTTGGTTTGTTGGTAGGACGCGCGCCTTGCCACCGACGAAAGCGACGTGAATCTTGTCCTTGTGATCGTTGGGACGCGTGGCGGAGGGCCTAGAGGGCTCGTTTGGGTGTCCTACGTAGACAAAGAAAATGCTGATCAGATCAACGTTCGCTCGAGATATGAGTACTTACCACTTCCAGAAGGCACATTAGCAGGGTGCGAAGGCGTACTCGGCGCTGCGGACATGAGTGTGTTGAAGTTGTACGTGGGGGCTATGGCAGCGCCGAGGGTGGCCCGCCCGTTATATACACAAGGGCCGCTTGGACAGGACCTTGGATGAGCCACACACAACAATACTGACCAGCTATCCATGCAAGTGCCACTTCAGGTCAAAGCGTTGTTCTGTGGCAGCAAAGATCAGAAAGACGGGTTGCAGGCTGTGTGGCGCATGCGCACAGTCGTCGGTGTCCTGATGGGTGAGCACAAGGATATATAAAGTACGCAACTGACCTATCCAAGTCGATACCTATCCTATGTGTGGCGTGTGGTTGAGCTACGACTCCGCCAGTGCACTCGGAACGCCCAGGAATGCAAACATTCGCGGGCGGCACTGGCAGTGTACTGTGCGTGCAGTGCCCTGGCAGCGCAATAAAATGGAATGAAAGTTGGCAAAAAGACGACTTACTGCGACAGACACAGTATACGACGGTACGAACTCTCGTTCTGGTATAGATGGAGTATGAGGTTGAGTAACACGGACAGAAAGCGTCCGCCAGGACTGGCGCGATGGACACAGCCACCAGCGCGTTCTAGGCTCGCGACTCACCTCAGCGATTTCAGGATACGTATGTTGGCTAACTTGCCGTCGCATCGATCGACGTTACAAGTATGCGCTCATTAGCCGTGACGGCCTTTGGTAAAGCATGACCGTTTGTTCACAAGCAAAGGTACGCTACGATACACAGTGCGGGCGGCGTAAGCAGGTGTTCCAGTGATAGTCTCTGAACGCATAAGCTAAAATTTGAAGAGATGACTGGAGTTAGTGCAGGAGGCTAGTGTGAGAGTGTGAGAGTATACTAAGAGGTCAATATGATAAATAGATGCGCGCACAAGTGCGGCGCGTAAGGATGTAGAAGCATGTAGTACGAGTATCATACGGAAGAGAACGATCCAAATAGTCAAGCCAATAAGATAACAAACAGGCAGCAGCCTCGCGCGCAAAGACCCACCCCCCTACTTGATCTTCCGCAGCTCCCGGATCACGTCGTGCATGTGCAGCTCCTTGCCCCTGCCCGCGCGCCGCGCGTCGAGGAACGCGAACGGGCCCTTGCTCTCCGCGGAGACCTCGACCGTCGTCGAGAACGCGCGGTTGTGCGCGTGCTGCAGCGAGAGCACCTCCGGCTGGCTGTTCGACCGGTTCCGCTCCCCCGCCGCGGACGGCTGCGGGGGCTGCGTCTGCGGCCTCCGCGGCGCGCGCGACGACACGCTCTGGCTCCGCGCGCCCGAGCTCAGCGTGCGCTTGCGTTCGACGGGCACGTCGGATATCGAGACAGACGGCGTCGTGAGAATGCCTGCGCTCGTGACCGGGCGGCCGGAGCGTGACGTTCGTATGGAGGAAGGCGAGTGTGTGGAACCGACTGGTGAAGTTGGAGAAGGGATCGCGTCCGACGAGCTTGATAGCCGGAATTCGCGGAGAGGCGGCGAGGTAGGGCTCGCTGCCATCTCGGGGGCTGCAGCACCAGCAGGAGGAGATGGGGGCGTGCCGCCATTACGAAGCATGCCTGCGATGTCGTTCAGGCCAACACCAAAGAAGCGTGACAGCTTCGCAGCGCGGATGCGGCGTACACGGAAGTGCGGGTCGGAGGGGTGTGCAGCAGATGGTGGCTCTGGAAGGGCTGTATGCGAGGTCACAGGCGGTGATGTCGGCGAGGACACAGAGGCGGCGGCGGAGCCCCAGAGGAACATGGTTTGGCTAGCCGGTGGACTGGGCTGAAAGGACCCGCGAATGGGAGAAGAGAGTGGCCCCTGACTTCTCGTGAGCGGCGCTTGTGATGGCGGGAGGGAGATGGTCGACGCGACAGAGAGCGAGTTGAAACTTGATGAAGCGAGCGTCGGGACGGATAGCGGCGATGTAGGATAGCTGTCGAGCACGATATCTTGCGAGAATGAGACCTGAGGGAAGGCAGGCGGAGTCTCGGGTTCGTCTTCGGCGAATCCGGGATGAGGCGAGGGCGGGTGTGACGGCGGTTCGGAGTTGAGGTCGGCGAAGATGAGCGGCGAGTGATTATCTCCGGACGAGGTGACGGTGCCAGCAGAGTCGCGTCGCTCGTCGTGAGTCTCGGGCACAGAGAGCGTGCTGGCCGGCAGAGAAAAGGTCGTCGCGTGCGAGTGGCTTCTGCGGTGGGCCGCAGCTCGTGCACCAGATATACCGCCATCCGTGGCGCTCGCAGGAATGTTGGTGATCTGGAATAAGGAGGGCGGCGGCTCGTTTCCGAACACCTGCAATCACGGGGAAGCATGAGCAATGGACGAGCAGAGAGGCGTGGATGGGTGCAGGCCCGAGTCGGGCGAGCGCGCGCAACTCTAAATGCACGCGGGTGAGACATGACGTACCTGCAGCATCTTGCGCGCCCGCCGCACGTTCAGCGCGCGCTGCATCTCCAGAGTACGCCGCCCTGGGACACCTTCCTCCCAGTCCGAATCCGCGTCCGAGTCTCGGTCGTCAGCCGGCGCTGCCGCATCGAGGGAGTTCCCGTCGTGTTCTGTGTCATCAGGCTTGGTGGCGTGCGGCACCAATCCCTCATCATGACCCCAGCTACGCTTGATGGTGGAAAGCAAGTCGGGGAACCCCTGTCTGTCCGCCACGGACGGCGAGGGAACAGGAGGCTCGGGCACTCGGACGAAGGCTCGCAAGTCGAGACTAAGCTGGCGCTTCAGCCTGTTCCGCCGATCATCCTTGGGCAGGCGGGTGGACGAAGTACGTCGTGGGCGGGGCGCCTCGCGGATGGTAAACGAGGCTTCCGCAAACGACACCACAGATGGTGACGGTAGCGGTGACCGTGGCGGCGGAGGGGAAGCTGCTCGCATGAGCACTTCTGGAGGAATGTTATCCCCCAACTGGCGAGCAAGCTTCGCCGCGCGTGCACGCAACACCTGCTCTGGACTTTTCTCCAACGGAAAGATGGAGGACGCCACCGAGCCACGTCTCGATGAGACAGACGAGTCTCGTTTTGAACGCGTCGTCCCAGAAGCACTCTCGTCCACCGGTGACACTGGTGACGGAGGAATGGTCTGTAGTTGGTCGGGCCAGCTGAAGACAATGGGCGAAATGGGCGAGGGGTGTACGGTCAGAGCGGCGGGAGGGATGGTCAAGGAAGGGCGCATAGACGCAAGAGAGTGCGCGCGGTGTATTGAACCCTGCTGAGCGTGCCTGTCGTGTCCCACCGTTGCGCTGCGCCTCAGCGAGCCCTTGTTGTCGATACCCGGTGGCGGCGGCGTCTTGATTGGAGACGAGGACGCAGAAGTAGACGCGGAGGTCAGGGAGGGCTCCTCCAGCACGCCGAGGAAGCGGAACTCCGGGGTAGCCGGAGACGGACTACTCACAGACACCGGGATGGGCACCTCTCCTAGTATCCGCGAGAGCTTGCGCGTCTTGCGGAGGAGCTTCATCTTCTCGCTCGGGTCGAGTCCGTCAGTCAAGGGGATGGGGAGGATGGGCTGCTCCTGCTTGAGATGGAGAGACGCGGGCAACGGCGGACTGCGCGGGGAGAGGAAGGAGGAGCGTGAGGGCGACGGCGTATACGACTGCAGAGAGCGTTCCGAGCGCGCCGCCGCGCTGTCCTTCGAAGAAGGGAGTCCGTCCGCGAGCGAGCGAGAGAGGGGCGGGATGGAGAGGTTGAGCGAGAAGCCCTTGCTGCTCCGGTTCTTCGTGGACGACACCATCGCTGGCGCGTGACAGTCCTAGAGCGGACGTGCTGGGAGAAACAGGGTATAGGCGTGGCGTGATGCAGGCGGGACTGATGGGCAGATGAGACGTGGGGACGCGTCAACTGGCTGTACAGATGCAAAGACAGCAATGAGAAACGAGAATGCAGTGCGAGAGATCAGGGCGAGACCAGGGAAAGCACGGACGAGCGGGAAGGGGCGGGGCTACCGCGCTGCCTGGGGGCGGGCAGGGGACGAGCGCGGCTGCGGGATGTGGGTGTGGTTGGTTAAGAACATGACGAGGACGACCGGGTGGAGGGACGGCAAGAGGCGAGGGACGGCAAAGCCAGCCTGGATACGCGACCGCGTTCCTACAGAGCCCGATATGGAAGCGCACCCCGCCACAGGAACGGCCCGCTGATTCCCATCACAGTCTCAACCTTCACGCGCGCCTATCCGCCCTCCTTTGGGCCATCCCGCCGCGCTCCCATTGGCTGCCCCTCGCACGCTAGGACGCCGGGGGCCACGGCACCGAGCTTTCCCCACACTTAGCTCGTGCGCCATAGCAATCCGAACCCAGCGCTGCCTCTTCTATGTGTGATTGCCAGATAACAGAGAACAGGAAAGCTAATGCAACAGTGAACGACAGACGACGAATGCGGCTCCGGTAGGTAGGTATGTATGTATATGCAACGAGAGAATGCGATGAGAGAATGATAATGCAATGCACCGAGACCAATAACAACGTACGCTCAATCACCCGTCCACGTCCGTGTCCTCGATCTACAAGTCGAACATGGCCACCGTCGTGCTTGGCTGCTGCTCGTACGGGCTTGCGCTCCCGCGGCGCCGAGAGGACGGGCTCGTCGGCGTCGTGCCCGGCTCCTCCGCGACGTCCGGCGTGTCCCCCGCACGAGCCTGCTGCTTCTGCCCAAATAACACCGAGATGCGCAGGTCCGACGGCAGCTTCACCAGCGACACCCGCTTCGCCGCCCGCGTCTTGTGCCACTCCTCCGCCTGCTCCTCCGGCATCTCCGGCGCGGTGTAGAACTTCTCGTGTGAGCCCCCGTCCGTGCTCGCCGCGCTCTCCAGCGAGTCTTGTGCGACAAGAGGCACCGCACGGTGCCGCACTGGTGACTCCGGGAACGGGTACGACCCGTCCGACGTCGCGGAACTCCCGACCTCCGCAGGGGAAGTCGCCGATGAGTCGAACGTGCGCGGAGACCCAAACGCCACCGTTGCGCTGCGTTGCCTCGTATGCCATCTCGAGGATCCGGATGCCTCTGACCGTGCTGAGTGGAACGAGTCTGCGACGGACGAGTCGTGCGCATGAGAGTGCGCTGTCGACGAGCTGCGAGGAATCGACATCGGAGCCGACTTCGGTGCAGGATCCGTCTGGTCGACGTAGACCGACAAGGTCATGGCCGGCGGGCGCGTCGCCTCACGCTCGACACGCTGCCGCAGCACCTCCTTGGCGACCTCCGCCTCCCGTTCGACCTCGGCCTCGCGCTCGGCCTCCTGGTCGGCCTGCCGCTGGCTCGCGAGCTTCTGCGTCGCCGCCTGCATCGCAATCCGCTTCGTGCGCTCCCAATCGCGCTCCTCCGCGGCGAGGTCCGCGGCGAGCACGTCGCGGTAGCACACCAGCTTCTCGATGTCGAGCCGCACCTGCATCACGCGCTTCGCGACGCCCGCCACCGCGCCCTGCAGCCTATCGCGCGTGGCGCGCTGGAACGGCGTGAGCACCGCGAGGTTGCGCACGAAGCGCATGTCCGTGTCCAGCTGCGTGCGCGCGAGCGCGAGCTTCGCCTCCAGCTCCGCCACCTTTGTCTTGATGATCGCGGGCCGCGACGAGCGCCGCGTCTTCGGCTCCCCGTGCGCGTGCGTGCGTGCGCCCGCGCCGCCGGAGAACGGCTGCGGCGAGCCGAGGGTCGACTCGAGGCTGTATGCGCGCTTCCGGCCGCCCGAGCGGATGCTCATGTTGTCGGGCACGTGCAGTCGCCCGGCCGCGAGCTCCGTCTTCACCTCGTCGAAGGTCGCTTTGAATAGACGGGACGAGTTCTCGTATGGGGGCGTGGTCGGGTCGGAGCCAATTGAGCCCACGGAACCCACGGACCCTTGCCTTGTCCGCAAGCCTTCAGAAGGAGGTAATGACGGCTCGGATTCGGCGGCGGGTCGTGAGACGATATCGAGGTCTTCCGAAGACCTGCCGTTCCATGTGTGGATAGCGGGCGAGGGGGCCGAGCTCATGTTGTGCTTCACGTCCTTGAGGTGCGAGGTCGCAGCAGCGATACCCGTAAGCTCGATGTCCTTGCCTGATAGGCCCATTGCTCGCATGCGCACGCCCGCGGTCTTGAACGCGCTCGCATAGTTGATACGAGCTATCCACTCGTTCATCTCCTTCTCGCCTTGCGTTTGAAGAAGGAACTGGCGGCCGTCGGGCATGACGAGACGCAGCGTATGCGGATACTGCGATAGGCCCTATTAACTGGTGTATGCGAAAGCAAGACGGCTCTACGCACCTTGGTATACGACTTGTCATAGACCGCGACCGCATCCCGCACAGAGAGCAACTCATCCGGTTGAGGCAAGGACGTCTGCTGAAGGATGACCTGGCCGTTTGTGCGCCCCAGCTGCGCCTGCAACTCGTTCGCCCAAGTAGAGTCCCGGAAGAACAACAGCTGCGAGCCGGTCAGGAGCACGCACCACTCCCGCCACTTGCGCGTCATCGCGCGCCGGCCGCCCTCAACTATGTCCTCCTTCCGCAGCAGTAGCCCGACCTTCGTGACCTTGATTACCCAGACCCCGCCGCCAGTAGGCGACAGTGCAGGCAACGAGTTGAGTGAGCTCTGGAACATCGGGCCCGGTCCGCCTGTCACGCTGAGGCTGAACCAAGGCGAGGCGTGGTATCGGTTTTCTATGGCTGCTACTTCGACGACGCTGGCGAGGGCGAAGGCGCGCTGCAGCTCATCTTCGTCCCACGGACCAGCGGTTCCTTGATAGAAATACGGGCTCTCGGGGGGTATCTGTGAATGTACATCTATCCGGAGGTCGTCTAAGAGGTTCTACACAGGATTTGTCAATATTTGTGAACACCGCCGTGCATAGTAAACCATACCCTGGTGATGAGATAGTAGGGATCGATCCTGTTGTTCTTCCCAAGCAGGGCTGAGCCTGAGCCGCTGTTCAACCCGCCTGGGGAAGGGGCGTTGATCGTAGACATCCTGCGGGTCATCACGTCGGGCACCAGGCCGCGCTGGCCGTTCACGTCCAAAGGATCTTCGATGAAAATGAAGGGCGCAAAGACAATATTGTCATAGAAGCACTAAGAACGAGTTGAGAATCCAACAACATGTTCGCGAAAACTGTTACTCACATCGAGAACCTCAGGGGCTACGCCGGGGAGACGCGTGTTCTTGATGTAGTCCGGCTTCGTCATCTTGCGCTTATTAGACTTGTTAAATGCGTCGGTGTGTAGCATAATAAGACTGAATGCTAGGATATATGGGTGGTCTGCGCAGCTCCATCGTCAAAGATTGCCCTTCGCGAGAGATCCAGACAACAACCGACTGACCGTCTGAGGAGAATAAGTTAGGATTACACTGGACGTAACGGGCAGCAAAAGCCTCCATGACACGGTCGATTTGCTGCGTCTCGCGGGGCAGGCCAACGTCCATGAGCAGTTTCCGCAGCGCGACATCGAGCGGATCCCCGACAAAATTGAAACGCTCAATGTACGAACGAAGCGCGCGGGCGTGGAAGGCATCGGGACTGTATCAACATCAGCTCCAATCACTGTTAGATATCTCTTCATACAGGTACGAACCTCGATGCAAGCACAGACGCTACCTCGGTCTTGCTCACTGCCTCGACCAGCCTCTGGAGGAAGTCCTCCGGAGACTCTTCATCCGTACGCGGCCTCGGGATCTCCACAGATGGCTTGGACAGGGATGGACGAGAAGACCCAAGGCTGGAAGGTGGAGTCGTGGCCACTTGTCCCTCTAGTACATTTGGCGAACTCGTCGAAGTGGGGGTATTACTTGATGAGGAGCCGAAGAGGTTGATAGACAAGCGGTGAAGTAGTGGCGGATTTGTTTGTGCGCGTGGGCGGTGCTCTGGCTGCACTGTGGGCATCTGTGGAGGCGGCGGAGGCTCTGAGGGTGTCGGAAGGGGAGAGGCAGGGGGCGAGACGGTGAAGGGGCGCGAGTCGGAGAAGAAGGATAATCGGGGGCTCGCGGGGGTGTCCGCGGTTTGCGGTCGATGGGAAGCACGCCGCCGCCGCGCAGGAAGAGAGGTGGAAGGCTTGCCCTTTGGGACATCTGCAGGGACGTCATCTTCCTTGCGAGTTTGTGAGCGCTTGCGCAGTCGCTCAGAATGTCGACGTTGGAGTTCTGGAGGCGGGGCTGGCGGAGCCAAGCCTGGGGAGGGTACGGGGGTATTGATGTAGAAGGGTGACACCGGCGGGAACGCGGGAAGCGTAGGTTGTGGTATAGGCGAAGGAGGAACTGTCAGAGCATCTGGACGGGAATTGACTCTTCTTCGGGACCAGAAAGAGCTCTTGCGCGAAAGCGGTTTGGGCTCAACAGGAGGAATGTCTGCCTCTGTCTCTCGCTGCTTGCCCTTGTTGTCTGAGGACATGAGAGCAAGTGGGCCAAGTGAGAGTCCTCTAGTTCTTCTGCGTTCTCTTACCCCAGCAGGAGAGTCTGTGGGGGATGCCTCGCGCTCCTTCTGGAAGCTCTTTGCATGCCGGATCATTGGATTTGGGCGGCGGAGCTCAGACGTACTAGGGTTGTGTGGCTGGAGGAACATGACCGTGTTGACTTCCGAGGACGAGGAGGAAGCGGAAACCGAAGGTACGCCTAGAGGTAGACCAATTCCCAGGGCTGCGCGGGCAAGCGCAACGGTTGGCTGAGCAGGATTCGAGGATTCACTAGGAGCGAAAGAGGTACGAGAGCCGGGCTGCACTGAGGACGCGCGGGACGAGGAGACTGAGCGAGCACCTGAGGCTGATTGAGAGCTATCATTGCGTCTGATCGTTCGCGTTGTGTCATCACCTTCGTCGCGGGAAGGCGGGCCTGGCGAGAGGCGAGGAGGTGTGAGGTTTTCAGGGCTGAGGTTGGGAGTCGGAGGGAGCTCTTTGTCCCGCATGAACAGGCTCGCCGGGGTCGGCGGCTGGTCGTGCTGAGCGTTCATGACCCCGAGCTCGTCTGTGGAGAGCGAGGCGGCACCTCTCGGCGCGACTGCGGGGGAATAGGCCGGCGTACCGCGCCGTCGCCATAGCGGTAAAGAAAAGAAATGCGTCGTGGTCTGCGTCGTGGTGACGACGTGGGTGGTCGTGGTAGTGGTCGTCGCTGCGAGAAGTGCGGGGTCGGGGTTGTCCTGAGAGTAAGGTGGGGGCGGGGTTGCAGAGTCTTGATTGCGGGGGGACCTGGAGGGAGAGCCCTTGCCTGCGAGGCCAAATAGGGCGACCATGCGGCAACCGCGAAGAGAGCGGGAAAGGGGGTCTACGGCGGGTCGTGGACGGCCTCCAGTGTTGCGGCGGGGTCGGCGTGGACAGCGTCGAGGAGAAGGAGACTGGAGTTCGAACCGTGCCGGGCGGGAGGGCGTAACGGGCGGGAGAGTTGCTGCCTATTCGGGGGGAGCACGTGGGCGCTCTGGGCTCTGCGGGGGCAGAGGCGCCGGACGCAGAGAGCGGCAGCGAGTGCAGAGCGCGAGCGAGGGCGGACGAGCGGCCACAGGGTTTATTATATTCTGCGTTCAGCACACTCTCTGCCCTTTTCCGCCCAGCTGCGGTCACCCGGGCCATGGCATCCTCCTCCGCGCTCAGCCCTACAGACTGCACCCTCCCGGTCCTTTGAGCCAGCCCCATACATAACCCGTCCGCCCAGCTCCCTCCATCTCCCTCTCGGCCATCTTATCGACAAAAGCTTCCTTGCACGATCTGGGACTCCATCAGCATTCATCTCGCGCGGCCATCGTACGCCCAGCCCGACTCCGCTTTGTCTCCCATGGCTGACCCTCTCTCGTTCACCAGATCGCTGCCCGCGTCCCGTACCCATCGTATGTCGCATCCCCGTCCACGAATGCCCCACCGTGACCGTCCCTCCAGCCGACGCATGGCCGAAGGCAACTCCCAAATCGTCCTCGAGGTCACCCAAGTGTGGCGCGGCAAGGACTCCGAGGGCAAGGACCTCCCCCTCCACTGGGCGCTCACCTTCAAGACCGCCGGCACCGACGACCGCCCCGTGGGCAACTGCTACAACGCCGCCGGCAACATCGACACCTACTGCTACGAGGCCGAGCGCGACATCGTCCTCCGCGTGCGGCCTCTCTGATGAGCGTCTCCATGATTCCTGCAGACGACGGCTCTCCGAGAGGCCGCACGCTCTGCAGTGGACAGCGTGGGTGGTGATGACGCCTGGAGTGTGCTCTCGTCGGAAGCCCAGATCTCCTCCTACGTTGACCACTTCAGTGCTGCCACTACTCGCCTTGGAAAGGCCTTGTACGAGGACTTACCGGAGGATGAGCGACGCCCCCTCGACCTATTCATGCGTCTTGGCTGTGCAATGCATAAAGACCTGAATAGTGTTAAAGGAGGAAATACGGCGATGGCCTCTGCTTGGGGCGAGCTACGCACCGTTCCTCCCATCCTCCTTGCGAACAGGGAGAACGCCTCCACGCTGCGCGACGTCAACCTTGAGGCAATTGCAGCCGCGGCATCGCTCCTGTCAACCGACGACCTGACCGCCGCTGAACTCCGCGCCCTCGAGGCGTCCACACGTGGTGGGGTCAAGCTGGCGAGTCTGGCCGGTGCGTTGTTCAACCACAAAGACGACAAGAAAGGACACCATGACACATACGCGTTCTACTTCCAAGAGCTCGTCGGCCAGGCGCTACGCTTCCCGGACACAAGCAACACTCGTTACGGCTCGTACTGTGCCGCAGCAGCAGAACTTCTGGTCCATCGCGAACACTATCTCCGATTCCTTGAGGTGGTGCGCGATCGCAAGGAGCGTCCCGGGTTCAACCACATGGAGGAAAATGTGTATCGCGGCTTGCAGGATATGCCGACGCTCACAGAGCTTGCTGTCCTTGCTCTGTACGGGCAGGCAATCAGTCACCCATACCTGCGGACTGTCCGTGTTCAGCAAAACGGTCTGAAACTCGTTGCGTTCCATAACAAGCTCAAAGCCCACCTTCAAACACTTGTCGATAATCCGGAGTTGCTTCTGGCCGTGGATGGGTCCTTTGAACTGGCGACTATGGACGGCCTCGGGTGGGAGCGGCCTGAGGTCATAGCCGCAGTTCGCGCGCTGGTTCCTGAAATGGATCATATCAGTGAGCTCTTGAAGGCCTTCCTGAAGGGGGCTTTGCTCACCTGGGAGCGCTTTACGGTGGAGTTCCAGGAGGGTGGCGCAATCGACCTCGCATCCGAAGCCGAGCTTGATCGAGCATACCTCCTGCCAACCAACGACCACAACGAGGGCGCGCTGGGCTCCTATCGCCTTTGGAATCGCAAGTTTCCGAACGCCAGCCAAGTCTACTACAACGCACTTGCGAAGTTTTTCCAGAACCATACGGCCGAATTCATGGAGACGCACCTGTCCACAGAGGAGGATCAGCGTGACATGCGAGCCGCAGCTCGCGCGATCGACTCAAGCGGGCATGAAGCGGCGCGCCGTGCCGCGCATGTGGCGCATACACTCGCTACTGCCTCCCAGCACGCCCAAGAGCAGCGCGAGAAGCAGGAGCGAGCGGACGCCCTCACGGCCAAGCTGGATGCAGTTCAGCTCATTCTGGATCCTACCGATCTCGCAGGCTTGAGGGTTCCGGGTCTCGACGAGCAACTGGATGTTTTCAAGAAGCGCGAGCACGATCCGTTGGTTCCTGCAAAGTCCCGGCTCAAGAGGAGACAGGAGAAGGTGGAGGCATTGGAAGGAGCGATCGCGCGATACCGCGCGCGCACGGGTGAACTGGCGTGGGTACCAGAAGCACAAGAAGCCGCCTATATCCGGCAACCTCCTGGTCGGGAATGATACAATTGTGTTCGAATCTACACCTGTGCCTTACGCGGTCTCCCCGCAAGTCATCGTCAGGCTATTGTCCCTAGAACTCGCAGTGCAGTCTCTCGTCTGAGTAGAAAGTGTTACAGTGCGCGATCAGCCACAATGCTTAGCGCTCAGCGCGCGCGCACCGGCGTCTAAGTCAACGCGTAAACAACGAGACCTTCAATCTGGCCGGCGCTAGGTGACTAAGCGGTCCACAGGCCGTGCAGGCATTGCCACTCCCCATCCGCAACGAGAATTGGCGCGGCTCCCTCCCCGTCGGCCGCATCCCCGCCGAGTCCCTCCACAAATTCGAGCGCATCCTCTCCCAGATCCCCATCACCCGCGGCGACCCCTCCTGGAATTGTCAAAACTGGGTCTGGGCAAGTCTGCGCGAACTACGGCACGCCGGATTCTCCATCGAGCCCAGCCTCTCCTGGACGCGTCTCCGAGACGACATGTTCGACCTCTTAGAGGCCTGGGAGTGTGGGGACATCTGAGCTGGCCCTCTGTCCTCGCGAGGTCGCCGGATGTACGCGGACGTTGTAGGGTTTTCTTTATATTCTGCTATTTCCTTGGGCTAGAGTCTGTGAGTACCGTTGCTTCGTGTCTGTGCTTGACTTAATGCAGCGCCTGCAGGTTTCGGTATATCACTGTGTTACTACGACCCATCTGACACGACGAGAGCTATGATTATAATGCGGGGGCTTCATCACGCGAACGGACAGCATTACAGCCCTACTGCGATGTATATCAGCGAGCCCGGGCAAGGGTCGGGTGTAATATACTCTGCTGAACATGATACAAACGGTACAGAAGAAGCAAACAAAAAGATCGGTGGAGCTCAGGACGTCTTCGCTCTCCGTTTCTTCTCGTGTTCGATCGCCCGCTTCTTCTGCTCCAGATTTTGTCGCTGCACGAACATCCGTTAGCACGACGCTGGACTCCGGGGAAGAGCAAAGGAATACTAACCTCCTCTGACCGCTTCTTCTGGCCGTACTTCATGCGCTCGTACAGCTTCCGCTGCTTGTTGCTCATCATCATCTTGTTCATGTTCTGCTCGCCCGCCTCCTCCTGCGGCGCATCCTGCTTCTTCGCCTTCTTCTGCGCCTTCTTCGCCTCCTTTTCGAACGTGCCATAGTCGACGCCCGCAGCCTCCGCCGCGAGTTCCGCCGCACGGAGCGCCGCAGCATCCTCCGCGGTAGCCGCCGCCTTCAGCGCAGACTTCACAGGGCGCGTCGCCTCCTCCTCGCTGTCCTCGGCCGCAGCCTCCGCCTCCTCGTCCTCCACCTCGTCCTCCATCTCCTCGTCCTCCGCGTCCCCGACGAGCCCCGCCGTGGGGTCGTACGCCTCCGCGTGCTCGCCGAACGGGCTCAGATGCGGCGGGAGCGTCTTGCCCTGCGCGTACAGATCCTCGAGCAGGATCTTGCCCGCGTTGATGCAGTCGACGACCCACTGCGGCTGCACGTACTTGCGCCGCCGCCGCCGCTCCCGCTCCGCCTCGCTCTCGTTCGCGCGCTGCACGAGCGGGCGGTCGATGATCACGTGCGTGATCGACTCGTCGTCCTCGTCGAACGGCGAGCCGCCGCCCGAGCTCGCGGGCCAGCCGATCCGCCCGCCGAACGAGCGCACGAGGAACTCGAAGATCGGCCGCGACGTCTCGCGCGAGAGCCAGAAGGTGTAGGGGGCGAAGAGTTTTGCGGAGGTTGATTGGGGGAGTGTGGAGAGCGTCTTGAGGGTGGGGAGGGTGGCGGTGGTGAATGCGGGGGCGGAGGGCGCGTCTTCGGAGTTCTCCTCGGTGTTGTCCTCGACGAACTCCTCGTCGTCCTCGTTCGCGGGCTCCGCATCGACGGAGGGCATCTCGACGTCCGCGTCGCCTGAGCCTGACGCCGCGATGCTTTTGATCGTTTGCCGCACGTCTTTGCTGGAGATGCGCTTGCCGTCGACTTCGACAACTTTCGACTTAGCGGCTGTTGTTGTAGACGGGGCAGCTTTCGCCTGATCGAGGCTGAAAGCATCAACACCAGCTGCGCCCTCATCCTTCTTCGAGTCGAGAGGGGGAGGGTAGACAAGGCCAGCGTCTGTGTAGAGTTTGAAGAATACGAAGCCCAAGAGCGTTTGATACAGCTCAAGGAACGTCAACATAACACGGACATCGACGTCGGAAGGGATCTGTACGAGTGATGAGTGAACGTTGGAACCCGACGCCGGAAAAAGCACATACGGTTTGCGTGAACTGGTACGGGACCAACCACGTAACCGTCTGGTCGAACACCTCGGCCTGGTAGTACACGCCCTTTATCGAGAGGAATGATTTCCGGAGCGAGTGTGTGTGCATAACGTATAGCTGCCACTCCGCCGCTAGCCGTGCGCAGTTCTCGATGAGGGAGGGGGAGACCTTCGAGTCGGAAGGGAGAGAAGCGAAAAGGAAAATCATGCAGAGCGCATCGTCGATGTCCCGGACAGCATCGACGAACGTAGGATACCTAGAAAAGAGACACCCGTTCAGAAGCCGGAATGAGGGGTATACATAGGGAGCAATGGCGACTCACCTCTCCTTGATGATATGGTCAAGACGGTATACGGGCTTGTTCTCCTCCAGACTCTTCGCACTGCTCCACTCTCCTCTACCCAGAGCACGAGAGAGCTTTTTGGCAAAGGCCTTGTGTTCCCGCAGCTTCCGCAATACGGGTTCGTGCGCAAGGTATGCGATATCCTTCGCATAGTAGAAGTTCGTCGGCGCAGACGATCCCTTGTTCGCCTTCTTGCGGTTCCGAGGCTCTCTAGGGAAGATACCTGGAGAACAGAGGTACTTGAGCATAAAAACAACGGGAGGGCTATTCCTCAGACGTACCCTTCAGAATACACAACCTGCGGAAGTCCGCGAGAGAGCACTGCAGCTTCTTGACCGCCGCCGAGCGAGTAACGTAGGCCTTGGCAGCACCGGCCTTTCCCTTCTGCTTTATGCGGCCCATTTTTCTCGAGTTTTAGAAGGAGAGGGGATGAAGAGGGGAAGGTAAGCCTGGTGGACGGAGGGGGGAGAGAGGGAAAGCGCTCCGGCGTCCAATCAGGAACCGGGACTCCAAACTTTTCGACCCATCTTGGGCGCTTGTGCGAGCCGCGCGCGATCTCGGTTCAGTCGTGCTCGCTGCGTGCGCAAGGCTGCTCATCTCCTCCGCCGCCCACCATGAGGTACGCGTCCGCCCCCCTCTGATGCCCCCGCGCGCCCGCTGACCACGCGTGCTGCAGTCAATACGTGCACGTCCCCAAGTCCGAGCTCGACGAGGCGCAGCTCCGCGCGCTCGAGGAGCACGAGATCAGCCAGGGCCCCTTGTCGGTCCTCCAGCAGGCGGTCAGGAATCACACGCAAGTCCTCATTTCCCTGCGAAACAACAAAAAGCTGCTAGCACGCGTGAAGGCGTTTGACAGACACAGCAACATGGTGCGTCCCGTTTTGTGTACTAGGGCATGTACGGCATCGATTCTCGTTCATCTCACGCGTTCCTTGTGTAGGTGTTGGAGAATGTAAAAGAGGTATGTCTCTCATCGTTCGCTCTGAGATGGGATGGGAGCTCAATGTTCTATGACAGATGTGGACAGAGATGCCGAAGGGAAAGAACAAGAAGCCGGTGAACAAGGACAGGTTCATTAGCAAGATGTTCTTGCGGTGGGTACTCTCAGTCGCTCAGTCTTCGCGCATCAGCTTATCATGTATATCTCTGGCAGTGGCGACTCGGTCATTCTCGGTGAGTGCGGACCACTACTTACAACGTGTCGGTGCTGATCAAGTATGCAGTCCTGCGCAACACTGCGTAGATCCGCTTTGTCTCCTTGTCTCAGCAACCGGACCTTCATGTCGGTCATGCTCTGTGGATTCGTTCTGTATCACGTAATGTACAATGTTCATTCCTGTTATTTCTCACTTCTCCGTCTGTCTCGTCAGAACGATGCGAAACTAGGTATTTGGTCGTCTGCTAATGTCCGTTCCAGCGTCTGTAACACCGCTCATGTGCTACGGGATCGTCAGTTGCCGTACTGGCAGAGCAACCGACCAAAACGGTGATGGACATACCGTCGAGCAATCGTTCTCTCCTCTTCTTCGATGTCCTTGATTATGTCGAAAATCCCTCCGAGGGCAACCCAACCAAAGCTCCGCCCACCGAAGTATTCGTGTGCCATACGTGCGATCCGAAAGGCTATCCAAGAGCGACGCAGGGACTCCTCGTGCGGCGTATCGTCCTCTCCCTCGAGTTCGTTGCGCACGTCGTTCACGAGCGTGGCGGTCTGCTCCCTCAACTGCGCCATGTTATCCCGACGCTTGCGGGGTTGCGAGCATTTCGCCACAATGGTGCCGACCTACAAAGAGCGGGTGAGCTTCGTTTGCGAAGTGCAGATGTGGAAGCAGGCACTCACGACGGCCTCTTCCTCGGTCAGCATGGCAGCACGCGAGCTCTCGAGCGCATGATCAGCGCAGATCGTCCGCAGCCGCGAGACGTAGTTGCTGTACAGCTCCCAGACGCTCCTCACCGTCGCCTGGTCATAGCTTCTCCGGACGATGAACCCTGCCACGTAGTCCCGCACGGCATCGAACACCTCGTCATCCCGAGGAGACCAGTTCGCGCGGAATCGCTCAAGGATCGTCGGGAGTGCGCTCTCGCCCTCCTGGGCGTCTCGCATATGTCTGCTTTGGTAGCGCGCCGCGCGATCCACAGTCCGCAAAGCGGGCAGTTCAATGGCGCGATACAACTTGCCGATTGCCCGAACACTCTCGTAGTAGACATCGCTGGCGCCAGAGAGAGTCTCGGGGGCGTTCCAGTCGGGCTTCTGCTTGAAATGGAGGCGTGGGATGGCCTCGATGGGAACCGGCCGTCCGCTCTTCGGGTAATCGACCGCGTCGCTGTGGAGAGCAGCGAGCTGCAGGCAGTCTGGATCTAGGATACCTAGCGTACTCTGGTCGGCGATGATGAGCCACGTTATCGCGATGATGCCGAGGGTCTATAGCCAGTGTTAACTCTGCGGACCATTACACAGAAAGAGGTATGACAACTCACGTCGCTATTGATGTACTCCGCGACGAATTCTGCGACGTCGGCCATGGTACTCTCGTGATCAACAAGCCTTCGCTTGGCGGCTGCGTACTCTGCCGCGTGGTATGTACGAATAGGCAGGAGCTCCCGCATTGTGGTGACGTTGTACTCATCGCCGTCAAGATCACCGCCTCCTAGACAGGAGGGGAGCGGTCGTGCTCCTGCGGCATATGTCAGGGACGACCAATTGAACGAAGCAGATAGAGACGTACCCTTGGTGGAGAATACAACGGTGTTCCTCAGCGACTCTTTCTCGAACGGCGATCCTGGAGGCGGCCGGCCAATCGCGTGTACGACTTGTGCGTCGCCGGGATGTATGGTCGGTGAGCGCGAGATCAGAGTGCGGCCCTCGAGATAGCGCAGTCCATTGTGGTTCGGCGAGTCGATGCAGACGAATATCTCGCCCTCTTCCAGATAGCCATGGACGTCCGCCACCCCCACCACAGTGTAGCCGTCCGGGACAGGGATCCTCGCACGATGCTTCAGCTCTCGCAAGACATGGTTGATCGCGAAGTCCATCATCTGCGTCCAGAAGATGTCGTCATCGAGCGGGGCAAGACCCAGCTTGTGGAGGCCCAACATCGCAGACGTGAGACGGAAAGACCCGCCGAGACCGTGGCCCTCCAGGAGGCGGGCAGACCGCTCGAGCGATTCGACTGACGCCTGCACGTCGCGCACGGCGTTGTCCTGCAAGGTCTGGAAAACCTCATAGGGCACTCCGAGTCCCTCCAAAAGCATGATGAGGGGCCTGTTTAGATAGTACGGTGCGGGTTTGTCGAACGCCCTGGCGATCTCAATGTTGCGCGAGTCGGGACTCTCAAATTTGATCATCGAGGGGCGCAGGAGGACGGAACGCCCGGGCAGCGTGTGGTCGACGCTGAGCATGCCCTTTGAGCCCTGGAAACGGACCTGGTATGCACGGGGATACGTCCGGTCCCGGCGACCGCGACGTCTGTTCTCCTGAAGCGCACGCCAGATATCCTTGGCGAGCTGAGGAGAGATGGTACCCACTCCGTCTGTGAAGGCCCTGTTCCCGGTGGTATCCTTGATGTCCTCGCCGAAAATGATCTGGCCGGCGTCGATGGTAATTGACGCATCCGTCGCGGTGAACGCCTGCGAGATCCTGGCAGCGTAACGGGCAGGGCAGTAGATGAGCGTCCGGTCGAAGGAAAGGTTCCTGAAGGTACCGAGGCTGCCGATGATTTGCGCTGCATCTACGAAGTGTGTGTACCCGTGATCGTCAGTGTGCCTAAAGGGTTTCACAAACCAGACCGCATGCTCCTTCAGGGCCGATTGCGAGTATGCGAGAAAGTCGAAACGTGCTCCCGGGAAGGCGAGACCATCGAGCAAGACGCGCTTGATCCTGCGGTTGACAAAGTCGCGACCGTCGATCTCACGATCGAAGCGTAGCTGCAGGCGATTCTCGTCTTGGAAACAGACGCGGAGGAAGCAGTCCTGCGAGCGATAGTACGTTCGCATGACGCGGTTGGACCGTTCAGGGAACGGCCCCTCCAGGATCATGGTCGTAGGTGTGATCGTGACGCGGAGGCAATGGAAGGGTGCGATAGCGTTGGCCGTGTTGAAGGCGGTGTTCAAAGGCTTGTAGACGAACTTCGCAGCGATGGAAGAAAACAGCTCCACTACGTCTTCTGAAGACATCTCTCCTTGGGCTCTACGATGTTGGCCGGAGGGATCGTCTTCGTACCAGAAGAGCGACTTTGCTTGGTCTCTGAAGTCGCGAAGGAGCGCCGCCGTATGATCCCGGCCTTTGCTACGCAAGAGGGCATCTATAGGCCGACGGAGCCTGAGGATCTCCTTGAAGTCCACCAAGAAAGAGCGCAGGAGGGCTTCAACCTGGAACGCGACCATCCATGGCAGGCGCATCGCCCACAAGGAACACTCCTCTCGCAGCTTGTCAGCAAACAAGTTTCGCCGCTCCACGTGGTAGGCGAAGTTGTCGGGATGGACGTGAGCTTCGCGTGCCATCTTCCGAAAGGCATCCAGGTCTCCCAATGCAGAAGCCTCTAGACGAAGGGCCAAGGAGGTGTACGGGGCGATGGGCTCGTGGCTGTCATCGAATGCCGACCATTTCTTACGTGGGGGAGGAGAGGTTGCACCGAGAATGTCTGCGAGTGCGCTGTTCAAGTCGGAAAGGCTGGACTCGGTTTCGAAGGAGGGCGGGTTGCTGAGAGAGAAGAAGATAGTTGGGACCCCCGTTGCCTGGTGGACAGCCGCGGATACCCAGCCAATTTGAGATGCGCGTATGGCGATAATGCGCGTGTCGGTCAGGCCGGACCCGTGGACCTTGACGCGAAATTCGCGCCGCTCCTCGACAAAGACGAGGACCGCGGAGCAGGATTTCTCCCACTCGATGGAGAAGACTTGGTCCCGACACTCCCATCCAAATTGGATCGTCCGGATACGTGCTTGGAGCGCCCTAAGCGCTTCAGCAGCGCGCTCGCGGTCCTGAGCGATTCTGGGATCTTCGAATGGCTGTTGTTGGACGCGTTCCAGCACGTCACGACGCGGGTCCCGGTTGCTCCGTTGAAATTGAACGCGAGTAGTCCCAAGGGTCAGGTAGCGCTGGGCACCAGGCTCACCATAGAGTCGCAGGAACTCGTTGCCAACTTCAACGGTAGGTAGAGTCAGAGCACCGGATTGCCAGGAGGACCGCTGTTTCTTCCGAGGGAATATGTAGATCTCGAAGTTCATTCGGGGACCCGCGATGTCGAGGAAGGGAGAGGAATGAAGGATACTCGCGAGTTCTAGTTTCAACTGATGCCCAGTGGTCCCGGGCGTGATGCTTCGCATGAAGACTTCCATTGCCGAGGGCTTGAAGGATGCAGGTGAGGGGGGTGAGAGGCCGAAGGATGGAGGGAGAGGGGTGTCGACAGCAGGAGCTGCTTGGGCCAACGACTGTGTTTATAGGGTTTGGTGGACTGCCGCAGCACGAAAGAGCGAAGCCTGCAGGCGCTACGCAGACCTGAAAGTGTGCGAGCCACGATATGTTCCTGAGTATGTGCAGTCAGCCAAGTAGAGTGACGATATCCTCAAATTGCGCAGTGGACATGTTTGCGAGTCGGCACTGTACCTGACTTCAGGCCGCTGTGAACCCGACAAGACAAGGTATTGTCCGGTTGCAACACCAGAATCAGCCAGTATGCCTCAACTGGATGACCAACATGTTACCGCAGCAGTTACTGAATCATGTGCGCCGACCAAATGGCATCTCTGACATGTCTGATTGGCCCTACGGCGAGCATTCCTGTGTCTCCTGGCTTTGAGGTTTGTTAAATGCCTGAGAGTGCCACGGGCATACGTGTTGGTACGGGCGCATACTCAAGCAGACCTGTGGAGGTGCTCAACGAACTTCGTAACCGTAACCAAGTATGCATCTTGGTGATCCAAACGTCACGAAGGCGGTACATAGGCCGTAGGAAGAATTTGCCTGAGTTCTCTACGACCGGAGGATATCTTGTCCTCTATCACTTTCTGGCCGGGGACATGAGCAGAAGCATACACAGAAAAGGATGCACGCACCACATCGTCAAGGTAGCGGTTGCGCTCGAACTCACTGCGAATCCATGAGATGGTTTCCAATCTCGCGTTTCTGTCAGGAATGGCTCGAGACGAGGTCAGGAAATTACTGGGCCTTGCAGAGAGCCGCCCGTACATCTTGTCGCTCGTACAGCTTGCCTGTACAGGTTCAGGGCTTGTTGTTTTAGTATGAAGTGCTTCAGAGTCAGCTCAGGCATAGAGGTTGGAGATTCCTTGGTCGCGGCAACGGAGAGATCAGAACGAGGATGGGTTGGGGTAGAGAACGCGTGTGGGCGCTTGGGCGTGCCTTCCTGTCCAGTGCCGCGCAAAGCCGCGCTCCTGCTTGAGCTGACACCAAAGAGCTCAAATCCACCCGACTTCCTCTCGACCGCCTCCCATCGTTCCTTCCCGCATGGCTGCTCAGGACACCGATGCTTCACTGTCTACTGCAAACACACCACCGCTAGCTACTGCAGGAGATGCCGTTGACACTGTGGTCGAAGCTGTAGCGAAGGCCTCTTTGCAGGACGAAGTGGCGGCAGACGTACTGCAGCAGAAAACCACAGACACCCCTCCTCGCCCACTCCGAGTGTATGCACGCTATGAAATTCTACAGCTCTCAAAGTCGCCTCTCGTCGAACTACCGGCGGATATGCCTACCTTCCAAGACTGGTTTGGGTGTGTCAAGACCGACGCGACTCTCCCTTGCCTGTCTGACACGCTCTTTATAGTGATTGGAATGAACAGGTCGTGACCAAGAAGGAGTCAGAGTCGTCTACGAACACCACCGCTCGGGATCGTCGGTAAGCAACCCCTGCCCAGGACGCGCGGTCTCGTCTGACCAGTCTTTCAGTTTTCGCAGAGACACGGAAGATGGCGGTATGCAGATCATGACGTCCCTTCTACGCCTTGCTCAACCCTCTTACCGCTGCAGATTCTTCTCGTGCATCGTTCCGCTCGGGACTTACACAGCCGTCACAAATGGGTAACTTCAGGCACCAATCAATTCGTACCACCGAACGGGGCACCGAGAAGGAGGTGGATAAGGAGAGGGAGCGCGACCTCCGCGATCGCGAGGGCCAGGAACGTTTACGAAATGTGAGCTAACACTAGTGCGATTCCTGTGCCATGACCTGACGAAACCTTCCAGCTTTCTGACAAATACGACCGCGACCGACTTGCATTGTCCTCCGTATCGACCCTTCGCAACAAAGACCGGGATGCTGCGCCACATCTCTCGGGTACATCGGTTTCGCGGCTCGGGCAAACCACTGGTACCAGTCGTCGTACCGAGGGTAGAGACGCTACCAAGCGGAAACCGGTGGAGAGCAGTGACGATTGGCGAAGGAGTGAGTGGATCATTACGACTACTTGTGCGTATGGCTTCACCTTGACACCTGTCCACAGGTGCAGAACCAAGCCGAGCCGGTCGTGACGATAGTAAGTGCTCACGCAAATGTTCCATGTACCCCTCTGACCGAACGTGTGATCAGGATCTGACAATCCCCGGCGCGATACTCGGGAAAGACCACGCTCGCGCGTCCGCGAATCCTCTCGACCCAGAAGAGAGCCCTCAACTACTCGGCGGGACCGTGACCGCGATCGGGATGACAGAGAGCGTCCTCGGGATCGCCGCGGCGACGGTGACCGCGACGATCGCAGGGAGAAAGATGACGGTGGCCGACGTGACAGAGATGATTACTCTCGGCGGGAATGGGATGATCCTTCCGATCGGGATCGCCCCGACTATGGTCGTCGTGCAAAGGACTCCGACCGCGACGCTGACGATGACCCCAGGCGATGGAGGGATGATGGTCGCCGGGACGAGAGAGTTGCTGCCCGTCGGGAACGCGAGCGAAACTGGGACCGCTTCGAGGACCGCGATAGGGAGCGTCCCTCGGCTGGAGACGACAGAGATGTGCGCAACCGCCGCGGTGCTGGACGTGACCGTCGACTGGGTGCAACCGATGATATCAAAGACAGAGAGGACCGACGCGAACGTGACAGGGATCGGGAGGCAGAGCCGGCCTGGATGGAAACATATGTTCCCACTACTCCGGGCGGCGGGATTCTTGGTGGTAAAACCGAGGACGGCGAGCTTGACGGTATCCAAGCTTGGAAGAAGGGCATGAAGGAGAAAGAGCGCAAAGAGAGGGGTGGTGACGACGGCATCAAGAACGCGAACGGCAACGGCTCTTCACAGCTGCAGGCGCCTCCAGCTTCCGAGGGCCTCGACGAGATCCAGCTATTCAAGTTGATGATGAAGCGCGAGGCTCAGAAGAAGGAGAGCGAAACCTCCCAGAGTGGACCACCCGACCATGGCCCTCCAGGTCTTTCAGCCAGTTCGTCGCTTCAGGGAAGTCGGGCAGACACTGCTATCTCAGGTGAGCTTGCATGGTTGCCTCGGTAATCATTTCTCTGACCAAGCAATGAATAGATCCGGCCATAATCGCTCAGCATCTTGCGGACGGACTCAAGATCTCACCTTCCCAGTCGCAGAGGGGCGAAGACTCTGCGCGCCCTCCTTCATCCACCACTTCGGCCTCTAATGGTGTTCAATCCTTGCTAACTGCTCTTACCACCGATTCACCTGCAACGCATCGTGTCCCCGAGTCTGCCAGCCCATCACTAGATCGTCCCCAGGAAGGCTCACGAGTAATGGGGCCACGTCTGGCCCAAGTGGCCTCACAGTCGTCAGCGAACATTGCATCGCCTACCGACCTCTCGTCGTCTAACACCTCCCCTAATACCTTCAACCCGCCTGCCGGCTCCCGCGTCCTCGCTTTCAAGTCTCGTAACGCTTCTAACAACGGGCCAGCTCCGCCAGGGAATCAGACACTACCCCCTGGTCTCTCGATGCCTCAGGTCCGCTCCGCTTCCGGATCTTCTTCCAACCTATCCCACCTCCAGGATCCGCTCGGCAGTGACATGCAGTTCGCGGGTCCCCGGATGAACGCCGCGGATCCTTCTCGCGGCGTCCGGAGTTTCTCGCCCCTCGGAAACGGCTCGCAGCCCAACATGCCCATGGACGACTTCCGTGAAGCGATGCATGTAGGGCAGTTGAACGAGGGGATCCGCCGCACTTCTGGCTCGGCGGCGGAGCGTGCGATTCTCGGCATTCCCGGTGAGAATGCCTCTCCGTTCTCTGAACTTGGGGGGCCGCAAGCCGGTGGTTTCCCTCCAGGCGGCCCACTGGACCCATCTGGCAGCAATCTCGCTGGTGGTGCCAACTACATGACCAACAAGGGGAGTCGGTTTGCGAAGTTCTTCGACGCGAGGACTCGGGACGTGCAGGCAACAGGCCCACGCCTTGCTCAGCAGCAACAGCAACAGCAGCAGCCTCCCATGCCCTCCGGAGTCCCTCATCTCCGGCAGGAACCACCCCCGCTTGGCGGAGTCGGCCCACCTAGAGGGGAGAGGACCATGGAAGATATCTTTGCTATGTTGCAGAGCTCGTCACAGGTTCGTCCAGGATCTCTTGCGTGTTCCTAGGCTGTGCTAACGTCGTACGAACAGAGTCACCGGGTATCTCCTCAGATTCCTCCGCCGAGTCGGATGCCCCAAGGTGGCAACCAGTTCGCCCAGAGCAACCTGGAGCTGCAACTTCTGCACCAGCAGCAGCAGCAGCAGCTTCACCAGCAACAGCTGGCCCAAAACAACCGTCTCGAAGCTCTCTATGACAGTCGAATGGATGACCGCAACTTCGTCCCCGACGGTCTTGTCCCCGGATTGCGTCCTGCTCCGCCGCGCTCCCGCAGTCGAGAGTCTGGTGGGATCCTCTTCAACGAGCAGATCGATGACCCCCTCCACTTCAACGTCCAGCGTCTCACGCAACAGCGGAACATGGAGCAGATGTTCAACAACCCTCCCGTGCCTTCGATGTATACCCAACAGGCGGGGATGCTCCGCAACGGCGGCCACCCGATGCAGCAGGGCCAATACCGCGGCGCCTCACCCCTGTCCAACCAAAACCCGCTCCAGCCTCCGTCACAGCGCCTCCCTCCCGGCCTCGCCAACCTCGGCGGCCGCCCCCCGCACGACCCTTCTCAGTTCCTCGGGGCTGGTGTCGGCTTGCCCGGAAGCGGGCTGCATGGCCCGACCCCCGCTCAGCAGGTTTACAACACCTTCACGCAAGGCGGGCTCGGCTTCAACGGCAACCCGCCACTCCGCGGGCCGCCCGGTCCTCAGAACCCCTTGTCGGGCAACCCGATGGGTGGATTGGGCCCGAACAGCTTGGACCTGCGGGCGGCGGCGAACCAGGCGCAGCTGCTGGGCATGGCGCAGGGCAACTTGGGCGGCGCCGGGCTTCGCGGGTCCGGCCCTGGCTTCGGGCCGCAACAGGGTCCTGGAGGGCCGCTGTCGGCGTCGCACCTCGCGATGCGCCAGCAAATCCAGCAGCAGCAGCAACAGCAGCAGCAGCACATCCCGCCACAGATGATGGCCCACCTCCACCTCCAGCAGCAGGGCGTCCCCGGCGGCAACGCGCAGACTACCCAGGACTTGATGGCGCTCTTGATGGGCGGCCATAGAGAGTGAGCAGCGGGCTCTCGTCTTATGATAGTGTCAATATCCATATCCATCCCCTCCTTTCGTGCATTCACCCCCTTCGATTATTTCTCTCTCGAGTCTCCCATGCCGCGACGCTTCCCACTCTGCACTCTGTACCTAATTCTTGACACACGCACCACGCGGACGTAGGCAGCAGTGCCAATATTGTGTCATTCTGGCTCTGATTGACGATGCGAATTCGAATGCAGCGTCCAAACCCGGCAGCTATTTCCGCGGATAGGCCGACGATCCATTTCGCGATGCGGGGACAGCGGCCGGGGCTTCTGCGATGGTGGCAAATGGACAGGGCCGATATGCACGGTGCGTGGTCGTTCATGCAGGGTCTCGGGCGCCGGCGACGGAGGAGATGCTTGGCCGACAAGGCGTACCCTCGTGTGCTGGGCTCAAAAACACCAGGTACCTGATGGCATCCTGCGCGGCGGCCAGCGAACGAGACGTGAAAGGCCTCGCGCAAGCCATGGCAAGAGTTTATGAGGATGGTCGTTGCATGGCATCGACGTCATCGATCCTCTTCTGGTAGATCCTGCCCACGGTGAAACAAACGCCCGTGTACCTGACGCCTGGAGCGCGACCGACCCCGATCACACTGCACAGACAGATCTACACACCACTCCGATGAACTGCAGGCTCGAGCTGCTACGTTGCGCAGCTTCAAGGCAAGAGCCGGAATCATCAAGTGCATACGCTCGCAGGAGGAGGGTATGAGCTGATGCAGCGCAGAGACAAGCACCGGCAAGGGACCTGCAGGGTCGTGCGGGATGCGGTGCATGTGCGCTCCCGGGCATCTGAGCTCGAATCCGATCCGCGTATCTGGGGTAGGCCCGAATAAGAAGGCGGGGTCCCTTCTGCCGGAGGATGTGAGAACGACCGGGTTTGTCAGCCGAGCGTCGACGCCTTCAGGCTGCCTTTCCCGGCCCAGACGGTGTCCCACCTCCTGCCGTGAGCTGTCTCTCAGTGCACGCGTGCCCAGGCATGCCCTCCGATAGCTCCCCGCCCCGTCGCTCGCAAAGACGTCGCGGTACTACCTCCGCGCTGCAAAGCCTATACTATTAAGCTCTTTCTCCCACATGCGCTGTCTTCTCCCCATCGTGGATCGCATTTTGGCATCAACTCCGTCGTCCTTCTGCCCTCGTGCCCCCTCATGGTGAGTCTCTTGTTCGATGCGCAGTAACCCCGGGGCGGCAGAACAACACTGATTGATACCGCTCGTGCGCGATGTCTTTGTCCCGTTGCACATCCGCACCATCCTGCATACACCGAATCAGATGGTCTAGCCCGAGCATGCGGGTCTCAAGTCTTATGCTTGGCCGTCGGTCGATGCCGGCAGTGTCCTACCCCAGGAGCCTCCCTCTGCGATCACGGAGGGGGCGTTTCTCGCACGGAGATCGTACGTACGTTGCGTACTTGACAAGTGCACTTACTCACAGTGGCTTCCGAACCGCTGTGGGGCGGTCATTGGTCGGGCTTCTCGCGTTCTTGTGCGAAAAGACGTTATAAGGAGCTGATAGCGGCCCTGCGCGTGCTGGGGTTCCCACCTTTACATGCAAATAAACGGCCGCGTTAACGACGGGGCGAGCTAGAAGCTCGTGATGGATGGTCCTCGCGCCGAGAGAATCCCAGCCTGCTCGAGCGCCGCGTGCTGTACGTAGGGACGCCCCGCGGACAGGCGTTCGTACGCACAGCCCGCATGCCTTTTTGAAGAGCGCGAGCCTCCAACGGATAGCCGGTTCCCTTCGGCAGCGTTGGGTGCTCGTCCTTCCGGATCTGTTGGGCAGGGCGGAATTCCGTACGCGGATGACGGACCCACAGCGAAGGACGACGTGCGGTGGGGCGGGCTCTTTCGGCTTCAGACGCACGCCACGTCTGGACGGGCCCCTGTGGCAATCCCGTTCGTCGCCCTCTTTCCCCACGCTATACTTGCTGTTGAGCTTGTGTTGCGATGCGGGCGGCGGCTCCGAATCCGCACTATGAGCGCGGCGCAGGAGACCCTCCGGTCCAGGGCAGCGCACGTTGCCCGCCGACGGGGCAGTCAAAGGAAGCGCGCCTCTCCGCCGCTCTTCTTCAAAGGCGCGCCGCACGAGGCAAGCGGCGGCAGGTAATCAGAATGTACGCTGTCAGCGGCGGCGTTCAGTGCCTCCCCAACGTCAGGAGTACGTCAAGCCTCCGTTCCCTCTGGTGAGTGCGAGCGCTGTGATTGATACGATAAGGTGACTGATGGGAGGGTATTCCTGGGAGCGGTGTACGAGCGTGAAGAGCGGTCCTCGCCCGGGACGAGTCTGCAATCTCGGACTGGAATGTCGCCTTGCAGCTATCCTGGATGGCAGTTCATCTCGCGCACTCGCAACGGGCGAGCCCGTTCGCACACACGGCGCTCAGCGGGCTCCAGGTCGGAATTCGAGGATCCGTGCATGCGATGCGGCCGCTGTTCAGATCTGCGTTGGCCAAGTGATACTAGAACCTGCATGATGATGATGCCACTCAGGAACGGCGGTACGCGGTCTCTCTTGAACGAGTAGATCGGTTAGGCAGCGTAGGCGAGGAATGTAATGGAGAGGATAATATGTTACGATTGCGTGGACCGGGAGGACGAACGGGTAGGAGGACTGCTGCGAGACTGGCAGAGAAGGTGATACGCTTTCTCGGCGCGCAAGGCAGTCGGACGGGGAAGCAGGTGCTTACCTAAATCATGGAGATATGAGACGGATCTGGGTGCGGGAGCTGCCTGCAGGCAGACAACGTGTTCAGGTTCACGCAGCTCTTCGCCAGAATCGGGCCAATTGGCAAAGGATCCGAAGAAGGCTGGTGTATTAGAGACAGCGCGCGGGGAGATCTAAGCGGACACGCCTTTCGTGCATTGTGATTGAGCACCCGCCAACTACGTTTCACCGGCACCTCCACCTTGAAAGCATCGGTCGTCGTCGACAGCGAACGTAGCTCTCTCCCTCTCCTCCCCCGTCGCCCAGCAGCTTCCCCCAGGCAGCCGCTTCGCCGACCCCTCCCTCCCCGCCAGCCAAGTGTCGAAGAGGCCCACGCCGACTCCTCACTCAGTGCTCCGCGCCCCGGCACCAGCAGCCAGTCGTGGTCGGCCCCGCAGTCGATCGCCATACGCCCTGGTCGCCCCAGCAGCTTAGAAGACGGCAGTTCGCCCGAAGTCCCTCCTTTACCCCACAGTCCTTCGTTTCGGTCCCGGGACTCCCAGGCCCCGTAGTTTCCAGCAGCACGCTCTCAAGTTTAATCGCGTAAGGTCCGCATTTAATCCCTTGGATCGCTCTCTGGCCGTGTTCGAGATCGCAAGAACGCTAACAAGCAGTCGGTGTCTGTGAGTACCGAGGCGGGGTCGTGTGTCACGAGCGGCGCAGGATTGGACGATGGCTGACGGATATTGGCAGATTTCTGCAGGCTGAAGTCGACTGGGCGAGTCGAGTGATCATCGATTCGAGGATATACAGTGGAGGACAGTGAAGACGTGACGGGGCATTCGATCGAAGGTGAGTTGCAGCTGCAGTCAATTTCGATTTTCCCGTTCGGGCAGCGCACGGATGCGCCTCGGGCGGCGGCATCGTGGAACGTGGCGCGTGGGAACCAGCCCGCTTCCCTCCCCGAACAAAGCGGACAATCCCAGATCGCCTGAAACCCGCCCGGCGTCTGCCTATTGTCCTCCATTGCGGTCTTACCCCACTCCCAGCGCGCGCGCGGTCGCGGGGTGCGGGCGCACGGCCCATGCGCGCGCATTGCAGCTGCTACGCCAGGGCGCTATCGCACGTCTGGTCGGGCGGCGGTGGCGGCGATGTCATGGCCAAGGAGGGCGGTGGAGAGGGCCTCACACGAGGCATCTGATGTCTGTGACGAGGCAGTCGATAACATCTGCAGTAACCCCTTCACGCCTGGTTATTATCGGATTATTATGTCCGTTGCGAAATGTTTACCTGCGCATTGTTCCTTGCCATCAACTTTCCGCGCCTACGGCCTCGCCCCGGTCTCCCGGTTCCCTTATATCTCAATTCGGTCACCATTCGTCGCTTCCCCTGCCCTCGCCGCTCGTCCTCGACGTTGGCGACGTCCTCGACCCTCCCCCGCCCGCCCCCCTCGCCTCCTCTGTCTGTCTATAACTCACGAAACTCACGCTGACGATCATTACTTTCCCGATCAGCCCTCTCGACGCTGTTCCACGCACACCGTCCACTTAGCCACGGACGACCACAACTCACGACTCCGCCGAGTCGTTGCATGATCATTTCCCGTAAGTGCTCTTCTCCGCGCGTTTCTCTCTTCGTGTATGCGTAGCAATCGTCGCCTGTGTCTGGCCGTACTTTCTGTCTCTGTCGCTCTGTGATGTGATGATCGGGCACGTTGTCCCTTCGCGTGCATTTCGCTCCGCCCGGTGAAGTGTAGTGTTCATGTTCAGTCTGCCCTCCCCATATCTCTCTCTCTTCCTCTCCCTTGTCGTTTTCCCTATCTTTCTTGGTTCAGGCAGCTCGGTCGTCTCTCTTTACGCGACTTCTATCCTTCGTTCGGTTTCGTTACTTCTATAAACGTTGGCGCGCGCAACTTTCGTTGGATCGAGTCTTCACGATGTCTTCCGTCCCATGCACCGTCGACGCAGTAGCTCACTCGAGCTCTTCCTCGTCTAGCATTCCCTTGAACCATTCCTCTCGCCCCCTCTCCTCCCCCGGCGACAATATGAAAGACGTCTCCAACTCATCCAGGGCCGCTCGCCCTTCGGCATACCCGAAGAAGAAGCCATCCCCGTACGGCGTGTCGAAGTCGTCACGGAGGCAATCACCACTGTACCCGCCCCACTCCCTCATTCGCAAAACCCCTCGTGCTGCGAAGGCGGAGCAGATCGCCCAGCGACAGCGGTACTTGCAGATCAGCGCGTTGCGCCGGGAAGGGATCTACCTCGAGGAGGAATACCACGACGAGATTCGCGCGTACATGCACGAGATGGAGGTGAGCAGCGTTGCGCGACTCTGCTGTGAACAAGCTCTGACGATGTGGTATAGCGCGGTACGATGTGCCATATGGCGTCCATGGACCAACAGCCAGAGATCAAGTGGCATATGCGTCCCTGCCTGGTTGACTTCCTTGTCGAGCTTCACTTCGTTTTCCGGCTACGACCGGAGACGCTCTATCTCACGCTGAACGTCATCGACCGCTACGTCTCGAAGCGCATCGTGTACGTCAAGCACTACCAGCTCGTCGGCTGCGCGGCTCTCTGGATCGCCGCCAAGTTCGAGGACGCAAAGGAACGCGTGCCGACCGTCCAAGATCTCGCTCAGATGTGCCAGGAGACCTACGACGAGTCCGCGTTCATCCAAATGGAGGGTCACGTCCTTTCCACGATCCAGTGGACGCTCGGTCACCCAACGGCGGAGTCGTGGTTGCGTATCTTCTGCTGTGGACCCGTCGTCGAGGAGCAGAAAGTCCAGCACGTCGCTCGGTTCCTCATGGAGATCACGCTTTTTTATCGCGAGTTCTGCCAGTACCCGTCTTCGGCCATCGCGCTTGGCGCACTCACACTCGCGCGCTCTCTGTGCGGCAAGGGCCGCCGCATCTTCGAGGAGACGGAGGAATGTCTCGAGATCGTCGACCACCTCGACAACCGCTTGGCAACGCACGCCAACGACCTCTCGGAGACGCTTGTGAAGAAGTACTCCTACGCGTTCTACTCGAAGGCGGCGACATTCGTTCTCCAGTTCTACCTCCAAGGAGGCCGCTTCCAGCGGCAGAGCGCCCTTGCCCTCCCCATGACGCCCGTGCGGACGCATTCACCCAAGGTGTGCACACCCATGAGTGTCTCTACGACGGCCTCGGACCTCTCGGACGACATGCCGGCCACGCCCACCAGCCCGATCTTCTCTAGTGACGCCTTCACCAGCTCTTACATGTCGGACGACAAAGAGAATCTTCCGTCGCCGAAGTTCGAGCCCGTGATCAACAAGCAGCTCATCGAGCAAGTTCCTGAGCAGTTCTTGCCTCACGACTTCGTCAAGTACCAACGTCAGGCTCTCCACAACCTGAACGTCGGGTCTCCTCGACCTGCGGTAGTCTCGTGAAGCAGCTGTGACCTCCGGCTTCCGCTCGCCGAAGCTCGTCATTGTCGCCTGGGTTGTAAAAAGCTTTCCTCCGCTGTCGCTCGTCCGATGCAATACGTCTCCCTCGTCTCCGCAAAATGTATCAACACTACCATACACGTCGTTCTTCGGCAAACCCTCCACGCAATCTGTCTCCTCATCAGCAACATCATCGACTCATCCATGCATTCTTTCCTCTCTGCAATCGTCTCCAGACTCCCCTCCCCTCCCCCTCCACGTGCCGGACGCCGTCGCCTATACGAGTACCAGAAGTCGAAGTCGAACCAGACGGCTCGCGCCTACGATACACCGCAGTGTACGCCTCTCCCCGTGTACGATTACGGACGGTCCTCTGGTGCCGTCCCCCGGTGTATCTGTGTCGTTCGACTGCAGCACGGGCACCCTTCCGACCCCTTCCCGCGGACATTGTTCAACATTCATTCGAACATACTCTATCCTATGCACCCGACCTTCCCTTCTCTGCGCACCTATTCCGGATCGCTTTACGCGACAAGCATCCCCTTCCCTTCTTCCCGCCATCGAACCCCCCGATCCAACTTAAGTCGCCGCCTTCGTTCTATCTTATTCTTCACGTTTATTGTACATTCTTCATTGCACTCATCGTGTCTGAAGCATCCGCATTCCCCCACCACCCCTGCGCGCATTGTGTCATATCGTCCTTTTAGTCGACTTCTTCCGTTCAGTCTCGTCAATGTCGCAGCATCCAATCACATCATCCACTGTCGTACTCTGGGCCTGAAGGGCTCGCCGCACCGTCCCGCGCATTCCTGTCGTTTACATTACCACCAATCGTGCATCAAATTATATTATTGCATCTACGCCGGGCTGTGAGACTCGGATCGATCAAGGGTGGGATTATAGGAGTGTCTGGCGACTAGCCTCGATCCTTGACACCTGTGCGCGCGCAAACTCCGGAGGTTCAGATACGAGCGGGCCCAGTGGCGATCTGAGCATCACGCTGCGGTGGCCCCGGACGTCCACCGCTCCCGGACGCAGCACAAGGGGGCGCTGTTCGTGATCGGGCGCAGACAGCTTTCTGTTCTTCTGCGTTTCTAGGGTGAGGTAAAAGGAGGCGCGAGCTTCACACAGCGAACGTCGCCGAACACTTCGAAGCCCCCGGGGGCTTTGCAGTGATCAGGCCTCAGGCACGGGGCGGGGGAATGATGCTGGGCCCATGGCGTGACCGCCTGGGCTGCGCTGTGCCCATGAGGAGGGCGGTGCGCGCGTGCAGATGACGGGCTGCTCTCCGAGCCACCGAAGCCTGCGCGGGTGCGACGCCCGCACGAGGGTGGATGGGGATACGCACGAGACAGCACCCGAGGCCGAGCACGGTGCGGAGTCGCGGCGCGCGAACGCTATCGCCTCCGGGGAGGCTTCGCCTTCCCGCACCCTGCGCGCGGACCCGAGCGTGCGCCGTGTGCTCGCGCCCGCATGCAGCTGGCCCGCGGCGATGCTGCTCCATCCAATACAGTGCGGTACGCATTCCGGGGGCAGGGAAGGCCGGCGCGGGGCCCTACCCTGGGCGTATTCGAAGCGCACCCTCATATCCGCGGAAATGTATCTCCTACAGCCTACGACGACGGTGCGTGACAGCGAGGAGCTCTAATGCGGCCGCTAACTTCCAAGTACCTGTGTGCTAGTCTCCCCAGCCACCACCGGCGATCGCGGCCAGACCCGTGCGTGTTTCCTAAACGCTATAGCCAGTCTCGATAACACCACGGCACTCTTCTTGGAGGCGTCACCAGCCACCGGTGATCATACTACGCGTCTGGACTCTGGACGCGCCGCGCTATCTGCTTGGGCGTGCGCCCCCGACAGCCCGACAGCGCCGACACCACCGTCGCCCGTATCAAGCATTCACGACGGTAGCGCGGGCCCCCAGGGCGGTGGCGACGCGCCGGGAGCGGTGATCGAGCACGCTAGTGCGCAACGTGCTCGCACGGCCGCGTCGGGGGGTGGAGCAGGATGGCAGTTGAACGTTTGAACGATGTGCCCGCCCTGGTGGCAGGTACCGCGCACGTACGGCCTCCCGATCCCTCCCTTTCGTCATCGTTGCATCAACGGCCGCCACGTATGAGGCGTTGACGTTGGAGGTCGCAGGATCCGGGTGCGAGCGGGACGTCGTATTTCGAGGATTTCTGAGGTCATAGACCAGGAGGATGGCTCGCGCGCAGTTCGACCTCTTCGGGGTTTCGGAAGGCGGAGAAGACCCAACGTTTAAGCTATCGTACATACAGCGAGACCACTTCCTTCTTCCCCTCCATGTCATTCTGTACGATCAGGTGCGCGACCGGTTCGACGCCGCCCATACAGCGCGCAGGATACCTGGAACCCGATGCCCTCCATTTCGCCCGTGGTTCGCGAGCACGGTACGTGTAACGCACGATCTCGCGCCCACGCACGTCTCACCCGCCTTCCGATCCTCGTCCGAGCCTTCATTCGAGGACCCACTGGCCGTCGATGTGCTTGATCCCGACCGGCCGCTTCTCGTCGAGGCTGATGCGGCCCGCGTTGAGGATCGCCGTGGTGAGCACCGTGTTCGCGATCGTCGGAAGCCCGTGCTTGTCGTAGTCGGCCGGCTGCGTGAGGCCCGCGTTCACGCTGCGCGCCGCGTCGATGAACTTCTCGATGGACACGTAGCCGTACCCGCGCTGGCCGTCGAAATGGCCGCTCTCCGACGGCGAGTACTTCATACTGCGCGCGGCGCGTGCCCCGGCGACGACGGAAATGCGACGGCCGTGTCAATATCGTTCCACGTCGGAGGCGATCCAGGGTTGCACAGAACCAGAACGTGCAGTTTCAAATACGCGAAGGGGAAGGCGCGAAGATGCAGGCGATTGATTCAGTCCGGGGAGGCTCGCACGATGAGAGCGGAGGACGTACTAGAACGGGTTGTACCACGCTTTGCCCGTCTCATCATGCACGATGTCGTAACCGCGGTGCGCCTGGTCGACATTGATCTCTCCCTGCGCGACAGACGATCAGCAATTAACACCTGTGATCGCAGTGCCATCCGTGTTCCCCGGGGGCACACACGACGGTGCGTGCGAGGATATGTCGACAACGCACCTTCTCAGCCATGTAGTACCAGTGCTGGCCGGTGTGGATCCCAGCCTTAAGCGGGGCCGTCCACGACGCCGTGTAGACCGCGGTGCCGCGGTGCGTCTTGCTCGTGAGCGACTGCCAGTCGACCAGGAGCGTGATCGTGTCCTCAGTCTGCGGTACACAATTGAACGGCTCGCTGGTGGCGATCCCGGCTGCGGCGCTCGCGACGACACGCGTGGGGATCGCCCTGTCCTGCATCATCCAGCAGTGGATGTCGATATGGTGCGACGACAGGTAGTAGCTGGCAGGGATCAAATTGAGTGAGCTCGCGACGCTCAACCGACGCACGCGGCCGCTCTGTTAAGCATACCTGATGTCCGAGTCCTTCCCCGCCCAGGCACGGAACGTCTCGAGCTGGCTCTTTGGCTGGCTCATCCACGCGCTGAAGAAGTTGAACTCGCCCAGGGCGGGGGCGCGTGCCTTGGCGTCGCTGTACACGGGATCGAAGCTGTCCCCCCGGTTCAGCAAGGAGCTGAAGGTATGGCGCAGGTGGCGCTCACCGTTTGTGGTGCTCAACGAAGCATACCACGTTGTGCTTCTTCGCCGCTTCGACGAGTTCGTTGTGATGCTGCAGCAGTTGCACCGCAGGCTTGGTGACCAGGACGTGAAGGCCGCGCTCGATTGCGTAGAGCGAGATGCGATAGTGAGTGCCTGTAACGCTGTGAGAATGCATTCATATATGCGCCTAGTTTACTCACTGTCTGGCGTGAAGATGATTACTGCGTCACCCGGAGACAGCTTGTCGATGGCCTGTTTGTCTTAGCAGCACCGCAAATCAGTTGAGTGATCTATGGCTTGGTGATATAGCCCATGCACTCACAGGCCTCGGGATCGATGGACTCTCCCTCCGGGTATGCGTCGAAGCTACTGCATGTTAGCGCTAGGCGGCCACAAACAAAACACAAACCAGCTTACGAGATGTCCATGTCCTTGTAGACATTGGCAATGTTCTCCTGAAGATGCTTCCGAATTGCCGGGAACTTCGAGCCATTTGTGCCGACCATGCTCAGCTTGTCCACCTGCACATCTACGCGTGAGTAGCAAGCTCTCGTATGCAACCGTAACATTGCTGACCTTTCCGAGTCTTCGTTGATCGAAGCATGTCAGCCCGACAACCTATGCTAGTATGAACGATCCGCAGCATAAACAGAGAGGTGTACACATACGCCGATCTGCTCATAGCATGTCAGAGCGGTGTCGAAGCTTCAGGTAGGCCACTTACCTTTTTGTCAGATTTCGAAGCACCGGAGCCCGTCCACCCAGTGGTGTACTCTCCCTGCAATATCCTCAAAGTCAACACAGGTCCTCAGGCAGCACAAGGACGAGTACGCACGGTACCACCTGCAGTATGACATCGTAAGCGATCGCAAACGCGCGGTGTGGAGAGGCAGCCACATACACATCAAGATGTTCAGCTTCTTCAATTCGGCCGACATCGCTGCAAATCCGGATGGGTGTAGTGCTTCAAAGTCCGAGAGGAGAGGAAAAGCGGGTTCGCCACGGTGGTCATCGTAGCAGCCGTATTTAAGTCCGTCCGAGCTCTGAGCCCGAGCACTCCTGAGGATGTAGCGGCGGACCGAGTATTCCGGCGGCCCGGACTTCAAACAAGTCGCCCGGGCCTGCGGCTCCGGAGTGTGCTCACGAGCGTCTCTTTGCCGACGCATACCTTGCCGTCTTGGCTCTCGCTCGCTCGGTTCAATCCTGCGGCTGTCTAAGGTCTTTGCGCTCATCTCAGGCTCACAGACGCCATGGACGCCAGTGCATGCGAAGGTCTACTAGATAGTATACCCACAAGTATCCAACGTCCAGATATTTGGTGAAGACGGCCTATTCCTGGGACGTCCCGAAGTTCGCCCGCTCATCCTGTGACTGGAGTCGCTGTGATCCCTCCAGCTCGTCTCTCGTACAGTGACCACTCACTCGTTCTCAAGGACTTGGTGTTCGACAAGAAGGCGTGTTCTATGTTTAGTCTTCTCGATGACCACACGGAAGGCCTACGGGATCGTCTCGGGATGGGAGTCACGCTGCCGCAGCGGTCTTGACCTCCGCACGATCGAATGGGCACGCAGAGTCGACGAGGTGCGTTGTTCGCCGCGGAATTCGAGATTTTCGTAGGGTCTTCCTCCCTCCTTTGAGGATACCTTGCTGAGCATTGCACACCTTCGTCACAGCTTGCTATCCGCTGCTGTTCGCACATTCGGATAGCTGTATGCGCGTCACTCGATGACCTCGCCTCCTGCATGTGCGATAGAGCGTCATATCCTGTGGGTGGGATGGTCTTCTGGACGCCGGACATGGAGGAGACTCCTTGCATGACTAGCGGGCTATTACGAGGCCAAGTTGATGGTGAGCAGCGAGAGAAGTCTGTACGGTGTCGAGAGCTATCGACGCGGCTGGGGGGCGATGCTGTGCGCGGCTAGGGGCTGGCCCTGGACGGGGAGGAGGAGGTGCGTCGAGGGCGAGGCGGCGACTGCGACGCGTCTGCGCGGGGCGTGTGACAGACGCGAGGCACGTGGTCTGCACGCGTTTTAGGAAAGAGTGACGTGGGGCGTGGACCACGGCGTTGATGGCGCTGGAGCCTGGTCGCGCGCACTCTCTCTATGTCCACCCTCCCCGTCCTCACAGGCACCGCACTCGTCCCTGCTTCATGCCCCGACCATGGCCCATCTCTCCCCCCTCCCCGCCCCGAACGTCTTCAAGCCCCCAGTCCCGCCCTCGCCCACCCTTCTGACCAGCCATCCCTCCCTGCTCTATCCGAGAAAGGAGTTCATTCGTGATCAGCGCATAGTCTCCTCGTTCGCCCTCCTCACCCTCGCCGGCAATGGCTTCGTCCGGCTCTACAGCTTCCCGAACAGCGTCATCAACGCCCTCCGACGTTTCTTCGAGCTGCATCAGCTCATCATAGCCTGCCGCGAGAACCCCACCACCCACTTCTTTGAGTTCTCCCTCGACCACAAGCCATGGGCGAACCTCAAGAGCGTCGTATCAGAGAAGCTCATTGTAGGCATATTCTCTGCCATCTTCCAATATGGATACTCTTTGCTCTCCACCATCGAGTACGGCCGGGAGCACGACGACCGCATCGCTATTGCTTTCTCCAGGCCGACGACCGCCCCGGCGTCGTCCGCGATTCCCATCATGCCCAACAACTCCACAAGCACCTTACCTCACGCTAATCCGATGCTGTTTGCCATATCGTTCCCTTCCCCGCGCGTCCTGCGTGTCATAGATCCGCCGCTTCCCTTGACGCCTGCTATCCTCCAGGCCGTCCGCAATGCATGGCCGAGGGGAATAGCGGACGAGAAGAAGATTGGTGACTCCTACGAATTCAAACTGAAAGGATACAAGTGTTCGTCGTCTCGCGCCATTCAGCTCCATCCACCGAAACTAACCGTTATTCTTACAGGGTTCCAGGAGAATACATTTGCGATTGATTCCCTTCAGCAAATCCTGTCCCTCCTCAGTGCTCTTGACCGTCATTCATTCACCCTCCTCACTTCTTTGACTATTGGCAACCGTTCTCGCACCAAGGACTTTTGGATATTCACCGGTCCGCCGGGAGAGCATGGCTCGCCCGAATCCCCGCCAGCCAGCCCCACAGCATCCAGCTTCGAGCTGAAGCAGAACGGCTTTGCTCAACACGGCGGGTATGTATAGATCGCGCAAATGCCTGTAGCAATATTCACCTCAAGTAATCAGATCGCTTTCTGGGAGTGCCCGGCCTTCGTCAGATGCACCGAGTTCTCAAGCCCGGTCAAACTCCCCATTCGCATCGTCTCCGCTCAAGCACATGTCGCTGAGTGCGGGCACGAAGCTGAAGAAGCCGCTTCCGAAAGCAGAACTCCCTCACGCGTTCAAGTCTGACGCATCCCTGAACGATTCGCTCAAGCTTCCCAGCGATGTTGGGAGCGTCGACATGACCGGGGTGGGCACGGCTCACCGTAGAGCGGCCAGCCAGCCGCATACGCCTGACGTCTTCTACGCCACTGGTCAAGGCGGTGGTGGCTACCAACAGGAGTTCAATCCCTGGAATCGTTCTTCAGGTCCCGCGACGCCTACTGCATTGACGGCCGCCCACTTTCCTACTACCCCAAGTGGTCGTCAGCATTCCAGGCACCAGTCTCTTACTCAGGACGATCCGTTCTTCCGTGCATCCCTCGTCGGTGATTCTCCATACGACATTGCACGACCGCGAACGGGGTCTCTCGGCTCGCAAGTGCCAACTCCCATGGCTTCGCCTCCCCCGGTGAGAGCACGTCGGGCCTCCTCACCGCTCGCCGGCACAGCGTTCAATGCTCTTCAACCTCTGCAGATTCCTTCGTCTGCCAATGCACCAACGCAGGACCCATTCCGTGGCGAGCGTGACCAAGCTCAACGGGGAAGTCAGGGCAGTGTGATGGTTGAGCGAGGGAACCTCTCCGATATTCCACGCATCCCCACCCCTCCTCTCTTGGGCGGCGCGTTCCGCGACTCTGCGTTCTCCTCGAGCACGGGCTGGCGTACCACCGAAGTCCCGATTGCCTGGACAGGCAAAGACCCAGAGCCCATGGACGAGAAGCGGCGAACGGCCATGTCCGTCGTGTCCGACGCTGGCGATGGCGCGCAGCCTGGCTCGTCGCCACCGCGTGTTGTGCACGGCCCGCGCGAGCGCAGACAGAGCGGTGGACCGCGCACCGACCTGCAAACAGCTTCTCGACCCCCATCCTTGTCGCCGCCTGCGCCTGCCACTGCCCCCGCCCCGCAGGAGCCCCCAGCCCCCAGGCCCGAACGCATGTCGTCCACGCCGGCGTTTCCTGGGGCATGGGCGCCTACTCCACAGGAGGAGAAGAAACAGGATGACGTAGTGCCTCCGAGCTCTGCTCTTAACGCGCCCATCCTCAGCGCGAGTACCACCACCACATCGCTCTCCCCCAACATGCTCCCACCCACGATCGCAGAACAGCCGAGCCAGGAAGGCGACGACGCCGCCGCCGCTGCACGCCACGGCCAGGTGAAGGTGCATTCCCCGGAGCAGCACAGAGCGGAGGGCGACGGCGCGCGCAGGAGCGAGGCGGCGTGGATTGGGAACACGATGGACCGCCACGAGCGGACGCCCCCGAACGGCACGATGCCCAAGCCGTACCCGCAACCGACACACGCGCACGCTAAACACCCGTCCGCGCCAGCGCCGAACGGGCTCGCCCCGACGAGCTCGCGCCAGCGCGCGTCGTCCATCTCCGAAGGCTGGGTCCTCATCAACATCGACGGCCGTGCGAAGGCCGGCGGCGCTCGCAGCCCCGGCCAGGGCCAGGGCCCGCCGCGCCCCGCTCAGCCACGGCGGGCGAGCTCGGTCGACTCGCGCATCCCGACGCCCGCGCACCCGCTTGCACAGACGACGGCGGGCGCGGGCAAGTCGACGATGTCGCCCGCGGCGAAGGCGATCGTGATGGTCGACGCGCTGGGCGTGAAGGAGGCGGAGCGCGAGAAGGCGGCGCAGGGGTCGCGGTTCAGGAAGTTCTTGGGGCGCGGAAGGGACAAGTCTAGCAGCCCCGCACCCGAGCGAACGCCCGCGCCGGGCAGCCCGCCGCAGCAGGCTGTGGGGAAGGCGAGGCAGGGGAGCGGCTCGCCGCCGTCGAAGTCGAGGTCTCCGGTCCATCAGCTTACGCCGCAACAATCCCCCGCCAGGCGATGATCGATGAAGGAGGACGCAGGACGCCTCCTTTCGCCATGTAGAGATGTGCTCGTTGTATCCGAAGCTTAGATGGTGCGCACCAGGGATCCCTTCCGATTTTCACCTATTCTGACCCAAGCCGCAGTCCTGTTCCACCATGTCACGCCGATGTATATCCACTCCCTCACGATCTGTTACCACTTATGAATGCATACCCCAATTCTTCCCTAATGTCACGACGATTAGTAGTGGCCTGCGTGTTCCGTTTGCTTCATTTCGAACTCTTCAGTTACGATCTAGCGGCGGACTTGTATTTCGTACGTTTCCTGGATTGTGCGCCTGGTCGACACTTGTACAGGTACTATGTTGTGAATATACCAGTGACCCTACGCTGTAATGATTGTATCGGTTTTTTAGAGCGACACAAATCTCAGAGGAGTGGACGCACCTCAAGCTGCAGGTGTGGATCAAAGATGGGCGCGTCATCGTGCGCGTCTTGAGGTGTCTTTGTCGCACGCCCGGTCTACCACCCTCCGGTTCACACAGCCGCTCGCACAGACGCACCTCCCGCATGTCCAGTGTGTCTGTACAGGAGACTTTGGAAGAGTTGCGTGGTGGTAGCACATCGCCATCTCCGTGGGGGTCCAAAGCGTGAGCGTGCATAACGGGCGCACGTGACCGTTCCGACGCGTCACCACCCACTTTCTGTCGGGGCGGCAGAAAACAGGCGAGCGGCCGGGCCTAGGCAGTTCGGCACGGTGCAGGACGGTCGCACCGCAGTCAACGGTGTACTCGCACATTGCGACAGTGGGCTTACAGACAGTTGGGCGACGCAGTGGAGGGTATCGAGGGGTTGTGGGCGTTATGGCACGAGTGACGCAGTGAAAGAAACGGCTTGAACACCGACCTCCACCACATTATTCCTCGTTCTATGTCGCGGCCTGTCCCTACGCAGCTGAAAGTCATCCCAGCCCACATCTGGACCAGACCAGAAGACGATCCATGGTTGGAGAAGAGATAGACCAGTACGAGAACAGATGGACAGCCGAGAATCCCGCAACATCTGCGCGCGCGCGTACCGGCAAGCACGGCTTGAGCGTGGAAGGATGGCTAAAGCGTCGTAACCGCCGCAGAAAGAGGGCTCCCGAGCGGGTTGCGACGCGGAGAGGATGGTCCTGGGAGAGAGCGCGGTGGGTAATCCGCGGGAGATCGGGCGCAGGTCTAGGTGTCCGCGTTGCGCGAAGGACAATCGGATGTGACGCCGGACACGAGCAGAGGAGACGGCGGACGCAGCAGGAGCGAGGCAGTGGGTGCAAGTGCGGCAGCAGCGGCGGGGACGAGGGAGGGAGGTGGTGGTGGGGGATGGCTAAGAGGCCGGGTGGCTGAGTTGGAAATGGAGGACGGGGGAGGTGGCTGAGCGTGGAGGGCCTCGGGAGACGCACTGCAGCAAAAATGCGACCGCCGGCACCCGCCATGCCCACCTGCAGGCGCAAGCGCGTCCTCCTCACCGAACCCTCCCCCGCCCTCCTAGATGCCCTCAAGAACGACCCCGCCCGCGAGGTCTTCTACCTCGCGGACACCGGCGAGATCTTTGAGACATACGAGTACTGCCATCTCCGCCTCCGTCTCACCCCGTTCCGCCTCTCACGTACCGTGTCTCCTCCAGGGCCTATACTGCGCGCATGTCTTTCTACAGGGTCAAGCAATTCCAGTGCGAGGTTACCGGCAAGAGCGGCCTCGACTACTTTCAGGCGTTGGAGAGCGAGCGGCAAGAGGCCCGCACCATGCACTCCAGGTTTCCCGACCAGCTAAAGGCTGCTGTCCTCAAAGCCGTCCAGTGGCGTACGTTCTCTCTGCACTCGTGCCATATACGTGTCCGCTTGACGGAATCATGTCTTGTCCTTCTACAGAGGTTATGGGGCGTCTCGACCACCTCGTGGAGGCAGTGTACGATCGCTTCAAGGACCGGTACTACCCTGATGAGAGTGCGTGTTCCTGCCACCATATGTTTCATTCAGCCACCCGTGTGTACTTAACCACGCTCTCCTTCAGAGATTTATGTGGACGTTCAGGGCGAGAAGTATGTGGCTAAAGCATACTACTGTGGCCGTCTATTCACCGCGTTACGACCAGATACCTCGCGCGCATCGTTCAGGTCCTCCCTCCCAAATCAAACGTCCCACTCAAGCCAAGCCCAGGCCCGGTGGCGTCTACATCCTCATCACCTCTGTCGGACGCACCCATAGCAATCCACAAAGTCGCAGAAGACCTGAAGATCCCTGTGAAGGACTCCATTGCTATGGACGACCCTGCGAAATACATCTACAAGGCGCAGATCCTTGATGAGGATCGACAACCAGGCTTCGGCAAAGCCGACAAGTCCAAAGGCAAGGAGACAACCCGCGGTCAGTGGAGCGGCCATCTAGTGGACGTAGACTGTTCCAAGATGGGGTAAGTCTCTCCGTGATCCCATGTACACCTTTCCTTACACATTGTCCTGCAGCCGAGATCGTCTTGCGTTCTCCAAGTCGATACTGCGGAGATTTATACGCGACTGTGTTGACCGTGATGCAGCCGTCGCGTCTCCCTGGACCGTGAAACCCGCCATAGCCGCGCGGTACGGCGTCAGCAGCGTGATGCCCGAAGAGATTCGGAAGAGCGTTGAGACGCTGAAGAAAGGCGAGAGCGACAAGCGGAAGAAGGTCTGGGAAGAGAAAGAGGGTCCTGCATCCAAGAGGCAGAAGAGGGCTGCCGCCGCTGCCGAGAACGGTACATTCACCGTCCCATACCTTCTCGAACTTCGGTCTTATTGTACTCCCGCAGAGAAACTGCTCGCTGCCATCGCAGAGCAACGCGAGCGCGAGGCTCGCGAGAAGGCAGAACAAGCACAGAGAGCTAAAGAGGAAAGCGAGCGTCTGGCAGCAGAGAAGAAGAAAAAGAAGCCAATACGGTACCCCACAGAAGACTTGGATGTCGTGTTGGGCGACAAGGAGAAACGTGCCGGGATGAAGGTGAAGCGACCGGTGCCGAGCAAGCTCGCTATGCCTTTCGGGGAGGACCAAGATACGAACTCTGCGTTCCTGATGTCATGGAACTTCCTGGTCGTCTACGGGTACGTCCCAGTCTTCTTTCTCATGTCGTCTGTCTTGACGCGTAGGACCAGTCAACCTTTGCACATATCACCGTTCACAATGGACGACTTCGAGGCAGCCCTGCGACATCACCTCGTCGAGCCTCCATGCCAGCTTCTCGCAGAGATCCACGCCACCCTCATCTACATCTTGCGCACGGTCGGGTTCGATCGGCACAGCGCCATCGTATCGCTCGTCGACAACAAGCAGGAGCCGGGAGGTGACAACGAAGTGTTCGGCGTCACCGTGGACCAGCTCACCACTGCTATGGCCGACGTCGGCAACAACTGGGAGCGTGCGCCATTACGGCACTCCGAAGGCCGCGAAGGATGGGAGGAATCCTTGGTCGGTTGTCTGAAAGACGTAGGTGTCCGGTCAAACCAAGAGCTTCAGGCGAACTGATCAACACTATTGCAGCACGCTAACCTGCAGAACTTCCCTCGATTGCGTGAGATTCTCACTCGTCTGCTCTTCGATGGCGACCAAACGCAGGAGCCAACGGGCTCTATCGCTCCTTCACCATCGGCCAGCCCTGGGCCTTTGCGACTGACGACCCCCGCCTCCCCGGCAGAGATGTACTACAAGCTGCCAGCGAAGGATCGAGTGGCCATCATCGCCTTCATGTGTGATCTCGCCGTGTCGAGCAAGGCCATCCATGCTCATATGGAGACTTGCGAAGAGCAGTTGACCGCGTTGCGGAAAGAGAAGATCGAGGTCAACCGCACGAAGAAGGCTTAGTACGCTCCCTCAGCACCTCCATACCCATAGCCACGTACTGACTTGTAACACAGCGCGGAAGAGATCAATACGCTCTCGACCGAGATCAACGGGGACGCGAAACCGTCGACAAACGGAAAGACGGAAGACGTCGCGATGCACGACTCCTCCGACCTCTCCGACATCCCCAACTCCGAAGCGGAGGACCCCACGCCCAAGTCGGGCTCGACGCGGCGGAGCGCAGCCAAGGAGCGCGAGGCCGCGCGCGCGAAGGCGCTCTCCGCGCGGCAGGCGCAGGCGGAGCGGCGGCGGCTCGAGGAGGAGGTCAACAAGCTCGAGCGGCGGCTCGAGGGCATCGAGCGCGAGTTCCGCAAGCTGCTCGGGTCCGTGCGCGTGAAGCCGCTCGGGCGCGACCGCTTCTACAACCGCGTGTGGTGGTTCGACGGGATGGGCGCGGCGTCGCTCATCGGCAGCGGCGGGACGGTGCAGTACGGGTCCGGGCGCATCTTCGTGCAGGGCCCGAGCGAGTTCGACGTGGACGTGCTCCGGCGGAGGGAGGAGAACGTGGACGCGCGCAGGCGGGAGGAGGAGGGCGAGGAGGGCATGCTCGCCGTGGGCGAGTGGGCGGTGTACAACGACCTCGAGGAGGTGAAGGAGTTCGTCGACTGGCTCAACCCGAAGGGCGTCCGCGAGCTCGCGCTCAAGAACACCTTCGTGAAGTGGTGGAACCACATCGCACCGGGGATGCGGCGGCGTGCGGCGGTACGTCTCTTCTACATCGCTCAATGCTCGTTGTGCTCATAGACTCTCGTGACACAGGACCTCAACGCGAACGCCAAGATTCCCGAGGCGCGGCGGAGCACGCGCAAGCACGCCGGGGCGGACGTCCTCCGCGAGCCGTACATGCAGTGGACGAACCGCAAGGCCGTCAACGGCTCCTAGCTCTAGCTCTCTCCGCCCCTTCGCTCTCCACGCGAGCGTGGCATATACATACTGTACATTTTCGTCTAATGTCCCCCGGTCGGGCCTCATAGAAGCCTACGACCCCGGGGCCGCCGCTAATCCGCGGACGTTGACCCTCGCTCACTCCCGCGCCGCGCCGCACAGTCATACAGTGGCATAGAATACACCATGTACCTTAGCTCAGGGCTGCTCGCGCACGTCGTGTACCGTACGTCTGTCGTTGGCATATCGAGGCAGGATGCTGTTGATTATTTGGACACCGTCTGCGGGCCGCCCCGAGTGTTCCATCCGAGTCCTACAAGCCGAAAAAACAAAGGTAATAAGGTATGGTATATTTTCGTGTGGTGCTCAAGTGGTGCACCATTCCAGTTCTCATTAGGTATCAGCTAGTACTCCGCCGGTGTGGACGTGCCGGTATAGTCGTCGTAGTCGGTCGTCGTGCCGTTCGTCATCTTCGCCTCGGCCGCGAGGCGCTCCGGCTGAACGCAATAGTCGCGGAGGGCGTCGACGACGTGGGGGATGACATCGCGGTCGACGTTCGCGCCCCAGATGACGTCGAGGTGCTCGTACCCGTGGAGGCGGCGCGCGGAGACGGAGCGCTTCGGGAGCTCGTGCAGCATGACGTCGATGTCGACGAGCGAGTCGCGGTCGCCGTAGAGGAGCACGATCGGGCTCACGATGTTGCGCGTCGGGAAGCGGGCGGGGGCGTACGCGGAGACGCCGGCGGGGCGCGGGCCCGCGCGGCGGACGAGGACGACGCGCTGGACGTCGTCGTCGTACATCTGGAACTTGGCGTTGCGCATGATCTGGAACCAGTGCACGACGGACTTGACGGAGGCGTACGAGTAGAGGTGCGGGAACGCGGCGAGCTTCTGGAGCGGCGGGATGTTCGTGGAGTGCCAGTTGAAGAGCCAGCGGAGGGACGTCGTGATCGCGGCGGTGTAGACGGGCGGGTAGAGGAGGGACTGCCAGCCGGGGACGGAGGACATGATCGACTTGCGGCCGAAGATGAGGAAGAGGAGCGTCGGGCTACGGACGGGTCAGCTCGAAAGAATCCGAAGGGAAGTTGACGGAAACGTACGAGGCTTTCATGAGACTGTCCACGACGGACGCGGCCAGTCCGGCGGGACTCATGGCGGGCGCGAGAGCGATGAAAACGTTGATCTTCTCGTTCAAGGGAGGGTGGATGCTGAGCGCGGCAAAGGCCTGGGCGGTACCCTGGCTGAAGCCGACATAGCTTAGACTGGGCTCCTTGGTGACGCCGAGAATGTAGGAGATGGAGTCGGGGATGTCGTGCCAGGCAAAGTCGTCGATGCTGTAGTCCCAGAACTTGACGGAGTTGGGATTGTGGTGGATGGACTTTTTCGAGTACTTGTTTCCGCGGTTGTTGCCGAGCCAGACGTCGAAGCCGAGCTCGACGAGGGTGAAGGCGACGGAGCGGGCGGGGTTTGTGAGGCAGACCCAGACCTCGGAGTTCATGAGGAGGCCATGGTGGAGGTAGACGACGGGCTTGCCGGTGGAGGTGCCGAAGGTGTGTCTGCACTCGCCCTTCTTTGCGGGGAGGCGGTGGAGGCCGAGGAGGTAGCCGTCCTTTGTGAGGACGACGTGCTCCTCGTGCTCATAGCCGAAGATCTCGCAGAGCTTCTGGAAGTCCTCTGCGCGGCGGATGCGCTCTGTGAGGTGCTGCTCGTCGGACTTGGGGATGGGGGGACCGACGAGGAAGTGGAAGAGATGGCGCGAGCGATCGTAGAACCATTGGATGACGGACTTTGGGAGGAGGGCGATAACGAAGGTGAGGATCGTCTCGAGGAAGACGAGGACGGCGCCGATGACGAGCGCGGCGTAGTCTCTGCTCGTGAGGCGGCCGATGAATGGGAGGCGCGCCATGGTTGTCTCTCTTCAACGCTGCATCCAGTGCGCGCACTTGGTCGAGGCGGAGACGCGACCCGCGTGATTGGACGCTAGCACTTTGCGCAGTGACGTCACCGCCCTAATCGAGCAAGCTCAGAGGCAGACCGCGCACGGGAAGGAAGACGGCTCGCACAAGAATACGATGGATGCCGGGCGCAGAGACGTGCAGTCTCGAAGTGTCGAGAGGGAAAAGAAGAGGGAGGCGGAGATCAGCCGTCTTCGCCCAACCGACCCTCTGATCTCTCCCTTTCACTCGGAACCCAGTCCTCCCATCGCTCGCCTCCATCCCTCTCCTCCCCTATCTTATCCGCGACCAAGCCCCCGCCGCCACCGCCCTCTCCTCCGCCCCTCGTCCTCGGGCGACCGGCTCTCTGCCTGCTCTCTGTCACGACTCTAACGACCTCCACGCCCGACTCGCCATGTCCCTCCCAGCCGCAATCATCTCGGGCTCCTACCAGTCCGCCTCTAGTGTCATAGATGCCTTCGAAGCCTGTGCGCCTTTTTTCTCCTCTCCTCCCCACCACCGCCCCAGTTACGATCCCTCCCACAGACCGTCGCGCACAGGTGCAGCACTCGGACTTCGTCGCCGGATCCGTCTCCTCTTCGTCTGGCGGTAGTGGCCCGCTTGACACTGAGTCTGCATTTGCCGAGGATGAAGCCGAGGACGAGGACCTCATCCAGGAAGTCCCGCGTTCCGTGCGCGACCGCGCGAGGAGCAGCTCCGGAGACGATGCTCTCCTCGCGAACATCCAGTGGGACGAGGACCTCACCCCAGGCCCCTCCACCGCAGCGCGTACCTTCGACTTTCCCACCCCGACGGTTGCGAGCCCGCGTTATCCTGCAACGCCGTACTCCGAGGACGTCCCCACACCTCGTGCAGATGAGCGTACGCCGCTGGTTTCCCGGCAGGCTACCGATTCTACCATCCTCGGCCGCCCCGCACAGACCGAGCCGACCCAAGAAAGGGCCCAGTATGCCTCGATCCAGCGTCGTGTGTCCCGTGTCAGCGTCAGGTCCAAAGGAGAGCCCAAACTGCAGCATGCTGGCCAGAGCACGTTTGCGCAAACGGTGGGATTTTGCTTTACCTTTTTTGCACATTGTAGAACTAATAGGAATGACAGCTGCTGAATGCCGTCGCCGTGCTGTTTGGCATCGGCATGCTCTCCGAACCGCTCGCATTTGCCTATGCAGGGTGGATCGGAGGCTCCCTGATCATCCTCTCATATGGGTACATTAGCTGCTACACGTGCGTCCGCTTGTTTATCTCGTGCGCTCAGCAGTTGCTCAAGTGCCGCACAGTGCAAAAATCCTCGCCCGCATCGTACTGTCTGACCCGAACATCCGGTCGTACGCAGATATTGGGCGCAAGGCCTTCGGTCCTCGGTCGTCCCCATTCATCAGCGCCATCTTCGGTCTGGAGCTCTTCACCGTTTGGTCCGTACCTACTCACGCAATCTAGCATGACGCGTGTTGACCCATTCACAGTGTCGCGCTTGTTACGTTATATGCCGACTCTCTGTACGCAGTGATACCCAAGTACTCCCCCAACACGTACAAACTGCTCGGCCTTGTCATGTAAGTCTCCGCTGGTTTTTCAGTCGAGATGAAGCACTAACGAAGAGCTGGCTTCAGTCTGATACCCGCGGTGCTCATGCCGCTCTCCATTTTATCCTACGCATCCATTCTGGGCATATTCTCCCTCGTGGCTATCATCGGCATCATCCTCTTCGACGGCTTCACCAAGTTCGACAGTCCGGGTAGTCTGTGGGCTCCCGCGGACACGAGTCTGGGCATCGACAACTACAGGGAGCTCGGCATTGCGTTTGGTCTGTTCATGGCCGGGGTGCGTCTTCTACTTGAAATCAATCGAGGTCGACGTGTACTGACATGAGCTTCGTGTGGGCAGTTTTCGGGCCATGCGGTCATCCCTACGCTGGCGAGAGATATGATCGACCCGTCGCGGTTCGACGAGATGATCAACTGGGCGTTCGCCATTGCCACTGGAATCTACGCCGTCTTGGGCGTGGGTGGGTATATCATGTTCGGCAACTCCGTCAGCGACGAGGTACGTCGCAAAACCCGTCGGTATCTGGGGGCCTTCTTTCTGACTTTCTTCGGCCGTACAGTTCAGTCAGGATCTGATCAAGCACAACGTACACCCTTCGCTGAACACGATCGCGCTGTGGGGCCTTGTCATAACGCCTCTGTGAGTGTGGGCCTCGCCTTTTTGCTCTCGAATCCTTGCTGACATGCACACCACACAGGTCGAAGTTCGCACTTTCAGCGAGACCGCTGAACGTTACGCTCGAGGTCATCCTCGGCATCGACACGAGCGGCGTCGCCCCCGCGTCGGACCACGGGCACGGCACGACCACGCTGCCCACGACGCGCTCGCCCCTGCGCAAGTCCCCGCGCGCGCTCAAGGCCGCGCTCGTCGCGCTCGAGCGCACGGCGCTCACGCTGCTCGCCGTCGCCGTCTCGATCCTCGTGCCCGAGTTCGCGTCGGTCATGGCCGTGCTCGGGTCGACGTTCTCGTTCGTGCTGTGTGTCATCGGGCCCGTGTCCGCGAAGATCGCGCTGGGCGCGGGCGTGGGTGTGGGCGGGGCGGGAGGCGGCGTGAGGGGCTGGTGGAGACGGTGTGGGTGGTGGGACGGGGCGCTGCTGGTGGTGAGCACGGCGATGGCGCTGTGGGGGACGTATTGTGCGGTCACGACTGTCGAGCCTGTGCCGTGAGCGACAAGTGGGGGGCGGGGCGGAGAGGATCAATATGGCCTTGAGAGAGAGAGAAGAACTGCGGGGATGTAATACTGCTGTGATTTGTTCTGTATCTTGCTTGCGCACATACATAGACACGATACCACCCATCCATAGACTGACAGATATCGCCTTGACGCCGAGCAACCGGGTGAGCCGTCGCTTGCCATCTTACACCGGTAGGTCCAGCGTAGGGTCAGACGGATAAAAGGTCCTCGAGACTGCTATGATCTCTACGTGGTACGGCTACAACAGGGTGACTAGTTTACAGCAGAGACAAGCGGCAGCGAGGTCTGCGCCGCGTGGGTGATGATTTTTTGCAGCTCTGTAGCGGTACGGGTTAGCGGTCGCGACTCGCGAGACGGCCGAGAAATCGGAAACGAGGAGGGACGTACGGGGCAGCTGGATGTTCTCCTGGACGACGGTGGACGTGATCTGGTTGTCCGGGTTCGGCGGGACGGTGACGACGCCTGTCGCGGCGTCCGTCGTCCACCCGAGCTTCTCGACGTACGCATCGAGCTCCGGCCCTGTCGCACGGTCAACGTCAGCCATACCGCCTCTCGCATCCCAAAGCCTCTCTCTCGCGCTCTTACCGGAAAGATCGAGGTAGGACCCGAGGCGCGCGCGGCCGATGCTCGTGAACGCGGCCTTGACGGCGCGGACGGCGACGTCGCGCACGGCGTCCTCGAAGCCGACGCACTCGACGGTGTAGTTGTCGCGGAGCGCCTCGACGTCGTCGCCGCGGTAGAGCGCCCAGAACTGCGGGAAGCGGCACTGCTGGAGGAGCGCGTGCAGGCGCGCGAGCACGGGGAGCAGCTGCGGGAGCGGGTCCGGCTCGTCCGCGCCCGCAGCGGCGGCGAGCGCGGCGGGGCGCTCGTCGAGGAGCGCGATGCAGAGCGAGAAGTCGGGGAAGGGCGCGGAGGTGAGCGCTTTGATGAGGATGTTGATCACGACGTCTGGGTTGTAGAGCTCCGGGTTGAACTGGTACCTGCGGGCGTGTCGGGTCAGTGCTCCGGTATTTGGAGGGAGAGGTTATGTCAAAGAACGGACAATTTTAGGATGGCGAGGTTGGCGAGGCAGTCGTACTCTTGACTCCGGATCTGGTGGTAGAGGTAGTCCTCGAGGATGTTCACGTTCGACGGGTTGTACCGATCTACACATTGTGCCGTTGCGAGCTCGGTGAACTGATGATCTTTCGACTGCTCAGACGAAGATGCGCACCGACACCGGAGACGAGCTCCTCGATCAGAGGAGGGCGGGTCGGGGGAGAGGTCCAGGTTGCTGCTGAGACAGACATTTTGCTGTTAAGATACGAAGCAGAAAGACTAGATCACAGAGGTGCTAGACGGTCGCAGCAAGCAGGGAGTCGTAAGCACAGAGGCGGGGAACGTCGAAGCGAGCGTAGAGGTCGAGATGGTGCAGAGGCAAGCGCCGAAGAAATCTGCCGCGTGCATGCAGAACGCGCCGCGCGCTCGTTTCCGCATCGCGCGTCGGGGTGGCGGGGCCAGCGTCTTGCCTTCCTGCACCCACCATGGACGTCGACGGCGACGAGTACAAGCATCAAGACGATTACCCAGAGCAGAGTGAGCAGGGAGCGTCGCGCGCCGGCTCGCTCTCCGCGGACGCGCGGGAGCCTGAACACTTCGCGACGACCGCGCTCTCGCCCCCGGCGCAGGACTCATCCACACAGACACCCATGCCGGTGCCCGAGCCGAAGCCGGAGAGCCCATACAGGCCGAATTACAAGCCGACGCTCATGCTGAGCGGGCACTCGCGCTCGATCGCCTCTGTCAAGTTCAGCCCAGACGGGAAGATGCTCGCGTCCTGTGGTGAGTACCTGCGCGCTGAACGCCAGTTTCTCTGGTGGGCGCGGTGGCATGAGCTCACTGTATCGGGAAGTAAGCTGCGGATAAATTCGTCAAGCTGTGGGACGCGGACACGGGCGACATCATCCACACGTTCGAGGGCCACACCGAGGGCGTCTCGGACATCGCGTGGTCGAACAACGGGGACTTCCTCGCGTCGGCTTCGGACGACAAGACGGTGCGGTTGTGGAGCATGGAGACGGTATGTGTGGCAGTTTGGATAGCGTTGATCACGTCTAACCGGTTGCACGCATCTCAGTTCGAAACAGTGCGCGTGCTGCAGGGCCACACGAACTTTGTCTTCTGCGTAAATTTCAGCCCATCATCGTCCATGCTCGCTTCGGGCGGATTCGACGAGTCGGTCAGAGTGTGGGATGTTGCGCGGGGTATGTCGGTGATACTTCCGGGATGTGTGCGTTATGCTCACGATCGCGCAGGCAAGACATTGAAGACGCTTCCTGCGCATTCAGATCCGGTGACCGCGGTTGCATTCAACCACGATGGGACTCTCATTGGGTCCTGCGCTATGGACGGCCTGATGTGAGAAACACACAGGGCGCATACCCGGAAGTTGACTGACCGTCTGTCCTATCGTAGTCGAATTTGGGACACTGAATCAGGACAATGTCTGAAAACCTTGGCAGACGACGATAATCCTATCTGGTAAGTTCGTCCTGTAAGCACTGTCAGCTCGTTCACTGACTTCGTTCAGCTCTCACATCAAGTTCACGCCCAATTCGCGATTTATACTTGCGAGCACGCAGGACTCCACAATACGCTTGTGGAACACGCAAACCTCGAAATGCGTCAAGACGTACACCGGACATACGAACCGGACGTTCTGTATCTTTGCGGACTTCGCCCCGGGGCGGAAGCATATCGTGAGCGGCAGTGAGGACATGAAGGTGTATATATGGGATCTGCAAACAAGAGAGGTCGTGCAAGTACTAGAAGGACATCGAGGTACGTCCTGTGTTTTCAAGGAGCGTGCTCATTTGCTGAATGTTTGCCAGACGTCGTTATTGCTGTTGCTGTGAGTGCGTTGCGCGAAGCATCGCGTAAAAGCGAACTAACAACAACCCAGTCGCACCCCACACGGCGGCTCATAGCTTCTGCTGCTATGGAGAAGGACTTGACCATCCGACTATGGGCTGACGAGCCGACGGAAGACGTATATTAACTCGTAAGTGGCATCTTCCATGTGCAGTCGTGTGCACCTGACTTCATTCCAGAGCTGTATTTCTGGCTTGAAGGAATGCGCAGCGTGGTTGGTACTGGGCTGGCCATCTGACAAGGGCTACCGCAGCGCATTATTGTATCTATAGATGTATTCTAGACATCACTGTCCGTGTCGCCCGATCCGTACGTACTAGGGAATGGTGCTATACCTAGCGCTGCGAACTCCGAGTACAATACCTGCTGGTTCCGTGACATACGGCTGACAGCGCTGACCGCTCCAAGTCGGACGTGCATGAGCGCCGAGACTGTGGGGTTTGCTGCTCGGGGTTGCTCGACTTCCGCTGCGAACTCGCATGAGCTGCGGCCTTGCTTGGATGGCATCCGAAGAGCATGTGGTCAAGAATACGCCGTGGCTGACAAAAGGCACAGGGTGTGGTGGGCGGCGTGCATTCCAGCACCTCCGGTTGCTTTCGAGCTGTGACGTCGCCACAAAAGGCAACCCACTTATCTCGCGCCCGCTGAAGCGCTGACTCACCATTTCAAACACCGCGGCGCTGACGCTATATAAGCCAACCCCGCATTCTCATCCTCCCACCACCGTCTCTATCCTCATCCACTGCGTCCTACACACCCATCCCCTCTCCCACCATGCAGATCTTCGTGAAGACTCTCACTGGCAAGACCATCACTCTCGAGGTCGAGTCCTCCGACACCATCGACAATGTCAAGGCCAAGATCCAGGACAAGGAGGGGTGAGTGGCGGTTCCCAGTGGCGCGCAGCGCAGCGTTGTACTGACTCCGTTGCGCAGCATCCCTCCCGACCAGCAGCGCCTGATCTTCGCGGGCAAGCAGCTCGAGGACGGCCGCACGCTGTCTGACTACAACATCCAGAAGGAGTCCACCCTTCACCTCGTCCTCCGTCTCCGTGGCGGCATGCAGATCTTCGTCAAGACCCTCACGGGCAAGACGATCACCCTCGAGGTTGAGTCGTCGGACACCATCGACAATGTTAAGGCGAAGATCCAGGACAAGGAGGGCATCCCGCCCGACCAGCAGCGTCTTATCTTCGCCGGCAAGCAGCTCGAGGATGGTCGCACGTTGTCAGACTACAACATCCAGAAGGAGTCCACCCTCCATCTCGTTCTGCGCCTCCGTGGCGGTATGCAGATCTTCGTGAAGACGTTGACCGGCAAGACGATCACGCTGGAGGTCGAGTCTTCTGACACCATCGACAACGTCAAGGCCAAGATTCAGGATAAGGAGGGAATCCCGCCAGACCAGCAGCGTCTTATCTTCGCCGGCAAGCAGCTGGAGGATGGTCGCACGTTGTCGGACTACAACATCCAGAAGGAGTCTACCCTTCACCTTGGTAAGTACGCTTGCGGGCGGCTGTCTCAGTCAGTTGGCTCATCGCATCTACAGTGCTCCGTCTCCGTGGCGGTATGCAAATCTTCGTCAAGACGCTCACGGGCAAGACCATCACCTTGGAGGTCGAGTCTTCCGACACGATCGACAACGTCAAGGCGAAGATCCAAGACAAGGAGGGTATCCCTCCTGACCAGCAGCGCTTGATCTTCGCCGGCAAGCAGTTGGAGGACGGACGTACTCTGTCGGACTACAACATTCAGAAGGAGTCCACGCTTCACTTGGTCCTTCGTCTGCGCGGTGGTATGCAGATCTTCGTCAAGACGCTCACAGGGAAGACCATTACGCTGGAGGTTGAGTCCTCGGACACGATCGACAACGTGAAGGCGAAGATCCAGGACAAGGAGGGGATTCCCCCGGACCAGCAACGTCTTATCTTCGCTGGGAAGCAGTTGGAGGACGGCCGCACGCTCTCCGACTACAACATCCAGAAGGAGTCGACGCTTCACCTTGGTATGTCCACATCATAGATTCACACTCGTGCAAATCCTTACTTGTTCTTGCAGTCCTCCGTCTCCGCGGCGGCAACTGAGCTGGATGTTGTTGGTCTTGGACCTCGGGGTAGCATGTTCTTTGTACTATTAGCATCATCATTCGCATCTCTCGCATCGCAATGCACGACATGACTGGATATCGCTTTGTGTGAAGTTGAGGTCGATACAGTGAATCAGAAAATGCGGAGGTATAGATATAGATACGCGAAACAAAAGTACAGAACGCATTCAGTCGCTATCATCCTGCGCTGTTGTCGGTTCTCCACCAGCTGCCGTACTGGCGTGTTTCCTGCGTCTCTTTCGTTTGCGGCCTGAGCTGTCTGTTGATGGTGCAGGCGCATCGGCTCCTGGAGCTTCTTCGCGTTTCCGCTTTTCACCCACTTGCGTCTTCGAACTCTGGCTCTCCTTCTTTGCTGGTGCGGCCTCTTTCTTCGCTGGTGCACCTGCTTTCGCCTCCGGTTTCTTCTTCTTGACACTGAGGGGATTGGGCCCCTTCGGGCCTTTCTTTTTCTTCTTTGGAGGTTCCGCTGGTGCCGGTGTCGGGAGCGTAGCTGCCTCAGGTGCAGAGGGATGTAATGCCTTCTCTTCTTCCTGCAATACGTTGCGAGTGAATGAGCGGACCCGTACAAAGATGAAAAGGGGAGAGACGCACGAGAGCTTTCACTCGGAGGGTCGCATCGCTAGGCGGCTCGAGGATCATGACCGAGCGATTCATGTGCACGATGGGCACCCCAGGGATAGCCCGCAGCTTCTGCCGGAGCTCCTGCGACTGCGTCGCGATCACATATCGGTGCTTGTTCGTCTCGCCTATACACCAAACTCTGCTCAGCACACGCGAGCAGCGCGGAGCACAAGTAAATTTATTTAGACGCACCGACGACGCTCGCGACGCACTCGTCGCCCGGGATTGCCTCGCGGTGGTTGCACTTCCGCCGCTCGAACTCCTTCGCGAGGTCCACCGCGGGCTGTGCGGCCTTGCCCTGGAGGTACAGCTCGTGGATGCAGCACTGCGTGATCACTGAACAGCGGCATCGCCGTGCGGGGGGGGGGGGGGGGGGGGGGGGGGGCTCACTGGGCTTGACGGCGCCCTGGAGGACGACGCCGAGCTGCTTCAGGAGCTCGATCTTGTGCGCGACCGCCTCGGAGCACATGTGCGAGTCGACTGGGCGGCGGCTGTGAGTCAGAACACTTGTGCGCGGGGTGCGAGTGCGGAGGGGCTGCGTACTGAGGACTTGGTAGGGCTGCCGGAAGCCGAAGGTGAGGGAGTAGAGGGACATGAGCTTGCGGTACGCCTTGGCTCGCTTCTGCCTCATTTTGCGAGCCGGTAGGTTTGGTTTTTGAATGTAAGTAGGGGCGCGCGCAAGAGGCCTGCTTGGGGTAGTGAGAAACCAGTGGTGCAAACGAGAGGGGGGCTAGGAGGTGGTAGAGGTCAAAATGACGATCGAGGACGGGGGAGCAGGAGAAAGTTGGTGGAACGATTTGCCGCCGGCCCGCGCGTCCTGGTGCACCTCCAGTGACGGGCGCGCCTCGCGTTCCCCACCAACGGCCACCACGCAATGCGTATACCCCTCACCCTCTTCGCTCTCGCAAGGTACATATTACCACTGTAAATCTACGGCGTAGACGCAGCTCAACCCGCACCTGCTCGCAGCTCTTGCATCTCCGCGCTCGCGCTGGACTTCAAGGGGCGTATTCAATGGAACGAGCAATGCCCCAGTACGCCCTTGCTTCCTCTGTGTTCCTACTCCAGCTTATGCGCATCGTATAAGGTCTGAAGGCACTCGGCCAAACCAAGGTGGTGCTTGACAACGGAAAGCTGAGGGGAGGTGTAACGCGAGATGGCTCCTTCGTAATGTCCGCCCGCTCCCTCATCCCGGAGGTCCTACACTCCCTTCTGACGCACGAGACAGACCAGACGTACCAGCAGGGACATACGTCCTCTCCGTGCTCGCGCACGACCACTACTTTGAGCAGGTTCGTCTCACTTTCCCTGTTACCTGAAGTGAGCACTGACCGCTACACCGGCAGATGCGTGTAGACGTCTTCGAGGCTGACACGCTCCCCGAGGTCCGGCCCTACTTCCCAGGCACGCCGCTGTCCCCAGCGGCGCCCGCGACGCTGCCGTACCCGCTCGTGCTCACGCCGCGCGGCCGCGCGGACTACTTCGTCCCGCGCGAGTCGTTCAACGTGCTCGCGATGTTCAAGAACCCGATGATGATGATGATGCTCGGCGCGGGCGTGCTCGTGCTCCTCATGCCGACCTTGATGGTGCGTGCATGCGAGAAACAGCGTCGTAGTGGAGGGTAGGGTCGTGACTGATGTTGTGGACCAAACAGAAAAACATGGACCCGGAGGTCATGGAAGAGTTCAAGGAGCGCCACGCGAAGATGACGAATCTGCAGAACTCGCTGCAGAGCGGAGACATCGCTTCAGGGTACGGAGCCTTCCAACCGACTTCCACGCCCTCAGTTTGACCGACCTTTGCGCAGATTCTCGCAACTGATGGGCGGAGACGAACCGAAAGCGGCTGCTTCGGGTCCCTCGAAGGGGGTAAGTTCTGGAGGCGCAAAACAGCGCAGTGGCAAGAACAAGAGGAGATGAAGGAGTCCTCTTCCTCCGATAGGATACATGCTAGTGTTACATTACTTCGAGAGCTATGGTATAGACGCGATGTTGTCTGCCGGTGTACGATTCATCGGATGTCAGATGTTTCTCAGTAGCCACAGCAGCATGCGTTGAGCATGTGCAGCTACCACGGTGTCCATGCGCTGGTCATGACTGCGGAACTGTAGCTGGCGGTGAGGATGTATTAGGGGTCTCTTGAATGGTCGGTGCCGCAGGATAGTCCAGGATACGATGGAGGATGGCGTTCCTGTGATGTACATGAGCGAATGTCAAACATGCTCTGCGAGGCTCATGGACCAACCTTTGCTTATACCTGGCGAGAATCTCGCGCACAGTCGGTGGCTCATCATCCTCCAATAGGCTGTGGGCTGTATGTTAGGTAGCACGCGGGTTAAGGCGGTGTACGACGGACTGTTCTGTTGGCCTCGCGGTCGTCTCGATGACATATATGTTATTATTGCTCCGGAGGGCAGACTCGCCCGCGACTGCAGCGCCAGGGGCATCCGTGACCTTGACAGCAGAGACGGCGAGATCAGGCGAGAGGCTCTTCACGGTGGGCGAGGCAGACCGCGCGGGATCGTAGTCTAGGACGAGAACGTGCTCGCCGGGGTGCTGCGGGAGGAGCGATGTGGGAGCATCATCAGCGTAGTGGTATTCTATGACAGGGTGGCTGAGCGAGGTCGATGCGGGCGCAGCGGGGTTGCTGAGAGACTGGGCATGCGAGACGAGCAGGTAGCGGGGTGGATCTGCAGGTGTTGTTGGTTGAGAAGCCATGCAGTGCTGTTGGGCGCAGAGATGCGGCTCAATGGGCACCAAGGCGAAGATCTTCGGATACCCGGACCAAGGAGGGCAGACGAGCAGGATGGTGGTTGCGAGCAGAGGAATGCCATCACCGGCGAGCAGCCAGGCACGCACGGTGTCGATACTTCGTTTCCCACAGTACCCGACGCCTAAATGGTGTTGGGCGCCTGACGCGTACCGAACGCCATCCCGCCTCGAGGACCGTTTAGGCTTCGACGCCGACGTTCTCGGCACTCGTCCTCCCTCGCCGCGCGTGTGTACGTCCAGTGCGTAATATGACATACTCTGCCAGCCGAAGAGCGAGAGGCAGACTGGCAGCGTCGCCGAGTATGCAGAATCTGCCAGTGTGCTTTCCGCAACACAGCTGATCAGAGCGGTCCCCCTGGTGACCGACGCTTCCCCATATTCGCCGGGCGCACCATCGTAACCATGCGTTCCCGCCAATGCATGCGCGCCCTCGATCGCACCTCGGTACATAAGCCAGCCCCGTCGGCAGCGTGGGCCCTCTCCTCACACCTTCTCTCCGACGCAGCGCGCGCCCTTCTGCGTCACTTCCTCTCCTTCCCCCTTCCCGTCCGCCCGACGCACCTTCTTTTTGCACACCGGTCTTTTTTCTGTAGTAATATAAACCCACATTCACGCTTCGCCGCACGATGAATCGCCTGGTGTATTTCCTCCTTTCTCTTCCCCTTCTCCTCCTCTTCACCGCCAGTGCCGATGCCGGCCCCGCCTGCGCCCGCCGACACGAGGGCACCGACGCGTGCGTGCAAAAGTGCAGAGACAAGTGGGGCTGGCCCGGACATGCCATGGGCACCGACCGCTGGGGTCAGGTCCTTACAAAAACCATCACGAACGACATGGGTGCCGTCGTGACCAAGGCATGTCGCGTTCGCCCGTAAGTTCCCCACTTCAAAATGTTACGCGGACTATCATCTGACACTACTCGTAGTACTGGTCTTGCTTCGGCATCCACCACGAGCATCGCGTCGTCTACTTCGCCTCTGCTCATTCCGCCGCCCTCTTCTGTTGCGCCCGCGAACGTCATCATCTCTGCCTCAGCGTCCACCATCACCAGCTCCTCATCCTCCTCTGCGTCCCTCCGTGCTCTCACCCGCTCGAACTCCGTGACCAAGAAGGTTACACTCGCGCCGCTTGTAGCCAGCACCACGGCCCCCGCTTCCACCAGCTCGACCACGTCCGTTAAGCCCACCACGACGTCGACCAAGCCCAAGCCCACTACGACAAGCACGCACACCACTACCTCGCACACGGAAGCGCCCCCTCCGCCGCCGCCGACTACGACCACGACCAAGAAGACGAGCACGAAGCAGCCCGCGGCGACGCAGAACGCCGGCGGTGGCGACTCGAACAACAACGGTAACAACGGCTCGAACAACAACAACGGCAACAGCGGGAATAGCGGTAACAGCGGTAACAGTGGCAATAGTGGCAACAGCGGGAATAGCGGCTCGGGCAACAGCGGCGCCACCTCCCAGAGCGACATCGACCAGTACCTGCAGGCCCACAACTCCGTCCGTGCCCAGCACGGTGCCTCGCCTCTCACGTGGAGCGACGACCTCGCCGCGAAGGCGCAGCAGTGGGCCAACAACTGCGTCTTCCAGCACTCCGGTGGAAAGCTCGGACCCTTCGGAGGTTTGTGCTCAGAAGATATAGAGCAACAGACCTAGCTAACTTGAGGCGTACAGAGAACTTGGCTGCTGGCACGGGTAGCAGCTACGGCATCCAGTCTGCTGTCAAGTCCTGGACCGATGAAGTCTGTGCGTGCTGACCTTCGCGCGCGTCGGGCTTGATGATCGGAACCGACGCATTGATGCAGCTGAGTACGACCCGGGCAACCCGCAGCCCTCGCACTTTACACAGGTCGTCTGGAAGGCCAGCACTCAAGTTGGCTGTGCCGTGCAGTCGTGCAGCGGCATCTTCGACGCCAGCTTCGGGGTACGTAGCCCGTCTCCCCATCACACTTTGTTGCATTTTACTCATTCGCGTCTTCAGCCGGCGAAGTACTTTGTCTGCGAGTACTCTCCTCAGGGTAACGTCATTGGCCAGTTCGAGTGCGTACCCTCCGACCCCTTCGTTGAATCGAACATCGCGCTCACAGTCTTGTCCTTCCATAGCCAAAACGTTCAGGCGTGAGCTAAGACACGTCCCTCCCGCTAGAGCTGAGATATGCCCTCGTTTCACTTCCTCTTCTTTTGTGCCGCCGGTGCATCAGGAATGTACGACGTGTCTTTTTAGTACTTCTTCCACCTTCCTGCTGTATCATTCTTGTCGAGCTGCTTTCCCTCGTTACTTCAGTTGCTCTTGCTTCAATAAACGTGTACCACCATCCCAACCTCGAATGCCTCGAGTATTGCGCGCATGTGACCGCGTCCCGTCTCCGGCCCGCGCCGCCCGACTCCCTGAGCCGCCGATCTGTGTGCGCGTGCGGGCGGCTGGGCGGATGATGCGCCTCTGTCGCGGACCCAGTGCATGTTCCCCCGCATCTCCCGGCGGTCGACGCTCTCGCAGATCGCCTATGCCGCCCTCGTCCTCGTAACGACCTTCTTCACCGCCATCTCGTGCGCGCTCCTCCTCTCGCAGTCCGTGCGCACCGCCCCGAACCGCTCGTTCGTGAAGAATGTGAACACGGTCGTCATCGGCGCTGCGTATGTCTTCATGGTCAGCTCAGCTCCCTCGCGACTTGTCCGCTCGTCTGGTTGGTAGGGGATGAAGCTGATGCTGTTTTCTTGGTGGGCTGTGTGTGTCATGTTATGTGTGTAGCTGGTGCTGTCGTTGGCGTTCTGCCTGAAGCGCAGGATCGCGGTGCACAGGCGGCTGCAGCGCATCTCGAAGACGTTCCGCACGCTGGGCAAGAATGACGTACCGGATGTAAGTGGACGTGTCGAACCTGCCGTTCATCGCCCTCACAGAAACATGTGCGTGAGTAGAGTGTCTTCCTATATATGCAGCAGGAGTATACACGGGCGTGCCTCGTCGCGTATGAAGCCCGCCCGAAGGAAGGCTTCCAGGAAGGCTGGGGCCGACCGGGGACAAAGTACGCAGGCATCCGCTTCCGCACGTCCCTCCTCGAGACTGTCCGGTCCATAGGTGCGTTCCCTTCTGCCTCTCGCGCTATCATCCAACCCTCCTCAACCTGCCGTCGCTCGTACCTGTGTGCACGACACAGACCGCCTCGCTCACCTCGTGATTCCGCGGCACCCGCCGCTGCGGCCACACGCGCGCGTGCTGCACCAGTTCCGCTTTATCCTCCCGCTGCTCAGCAAGGACGAGGACGGGCTCACGCCGCTGCACTACTACGACTCCGCGATCCAGCTCGCGCGGCATGCGACAAGGGAACCGACCGAGCAGGAGTATGTCGTCGGGATCCGCGCGGCGAGGGAGATCGAGACGACGTGAGCGTCTCCATTCACTCGTAACTGCTTTGATGAACGGCGCTGACATCTCGGTTGGGTATGGTTAGATTGAACGAGTGTTACTTGGAGATGCGCGAGGGGTCCTCTACGGACCTGAGTACCTGTGAGTCGAAATTCAGGAACTTCCTCGGCTTTGTGGCTGACTGGAACTTCAGACGGGGAAAGGTAGCACATGTGAGCTGTTCGCAAGCTATAACATCTATCTGCCATGTCAAGGTTTCGTGCGCTGAGCGCGGACTGCTTCAACGGGCTGTAGCATCACGTCCATCCGGATACCCTCAATCTCCCTGACAGACCGGCCATCCTCGTGAGCAACTCGAATATTGGCTGCTATTGCAAACGGGAACTACACACGACAAGCTAGGAACACTTGTTCGACTCAATCTATCGTACAGGAAAGCCTACAAAGCCTATCAAAGTACACGCTGCCACGATGTCTCGTCTAGGTGCAATACCATCAGTGGAGGCCGCTCGCATACACCTTCTTGAAGCTAGGCCGCTCGACCCACGCCGCCCAGTACGCCGCAACCTTCGGCGACACTGGCGTCTTCGTCTCCTTCTCAAGGCTCTTGTACCCCTCCTTGTCCGCGGAGCCGCCAGTGAGGAACACGAGGCGCGTCAGCCACGCACCCAGGTGGAAGTCGTCCTCCCCAGGGGCGTCGCCGCCGAGGAACCCGGACTCGGGCAGCACTGCGGGGAGCTCGTTCAGGATGAAGGACGCGAGCGTCTCCCAGGCCTTGACGGACTGCGCCAGGAAGGCCTGGGTGTCGGCGGACGACGCCTCGCCCTTGTAGATGGCGAGGATGCCGCCGTTGGCGGCTTTCTTCTCGTCATAGAAGGCCTTGAAGGGCGCTGCTTCGGGGAGCGCGCTGTTCTTCTCGAGCGAGTTCTGGCCTGATAGCGCGAAGAGTCAGCGTCTGGTCTCACCAATGCGACGGCGGAAGTACGACGTACGGTTGCTGGCGAAGGTGAACGCGAAGCCCGAGGCGTTCGCCTTCAGCTCATCCTCGGTACGCTGTGGAACTAAATGAGCACATGCAAATGGGATGACCCCGGTAACCCGGAAAGGGAGGCTTACCGCGAGGAAAAGGGGTGCGTTGGGGTCAATCTCGTCCGCGTGGATGGTGTCGATGAAGGCGGTGCCGGGGGCGACCTTTTTGGACGCGTGCTCGACGAGGTAGCGCACGACGTCCTTCGTGTTCGTGTACGCCTTGCCGTCTGCGACGAGCGTGGGGAGCGTGGCGTGCGGGTTCTGGCGCGAAGATAAGAGGTGAGTTTGCAATTGCGCGGGCAGGTGCGGCAAGCATGGAACGCCTAAGAAAGGGGGGGAGGGACGCACGATCTTGAGGAAGTCGGGGGTGAAGTTCTCGCCCTCGACGAGGTTGACGATCTTGGTCTCGACGGCGTCGTCGGGGTATCCGAGCTCAGCGCTGTACGAGGCGAACGAGGTGAGTGGTCGAACGCGTAACGGAGTGTTGCAGTATAAGTTGCTCACAATGCGAGCTCAGGCGCGGCGGACCAGACAGAGAGGCCGAAGGTGTAGAAAACAGGCTGTATGGCACGGTGAGCTCCAACGCTAATGTGGTACAAGACGAGGCTCACCTTGGTCATGGCGGAGTCTGCAGCGAGAGCGGCTATGGCTGAAGTTCGGAGGGGAGCAGTTGGATATGTGAAGGGTGATATGGCTGGTCCTGGCGAATATGACGCCTTTTATACTCTTAGTTGGTTGGACGGTGGCCAATCTCATCAGACCGGCCGGAGAAGTGCGGTGAGTAAGTGTCGGCCGCACGAGCAGGAGGCAGACAGGCGTACTACTCATCCTGCACGGGACCTGTCGCGAGCGTCGTTCGAGAGATTGTGCAATCCGCACGGTGGTGCGATTTGTCATTGGCTCGTAGGCAATAGCACTCTTGTCTCTCCGCGGTGGGCGGGGATGAGACGGCTGAGATTGAGAGACCGGAGGCTGAGGAGACATCCGCCACCGTGACAGGGAGGGCGATGAGGACGTTCCTGGAACTCGGGCTGCCCTTTACACGACGCACGTGAGCGCGTCTCACATTACTGTCTTCCGACCCGTTCGGACTCGGATTGCACGCTGCTCTCGTCCGCCACAGGGCCAAGTTGCTGTGCAGATACAGGAGGCCTCCGTTTCTTCTTCACTCACTCACTGGGCCATGGAATCCTGTATATTTACACGTCCACCTCCACGCTGACGGCTCCTAGAACAAAGCCTAGATTTTCAGAACCTTTGTGGCACCTGTCGCCGGCCCGGGAAACGTTTTTATCTGACTCAGGGCTTGCGAAGCAACTGCTTCAGCTGGCAGGAAGAGGGGTTCGACGGGCTATGGACGCTGTCAGCTGACTATGCTTCGATAACTTCTGATTCAAACGGCTCACCTGTCGCATATCCTGGAATCGACTGAGAGAGAGATTCGACACGTCCACCTGCACTGGACGGTAGAATTGATCTTACTATCAAGGCGGGGGTCGGGCCCGGAGACGGACCTCCTTCTCTCCATCCAGAGCTTCGGCATCGCTATCTGCCTCCGGCTGCCGATTCTAGGAGGAGTATATAGCGAGACAGTCGCCATCGGGCGTACAGTCAATATACTGACCTCGTAACAGACATGCCTCGGGTCACCATCGTCGGCGCTGGTGAGTCGTACCTGCACTCCGTTCGAGTGTCATTCGCTGATATTCGGTAGGCGTATTCGGGCTGAGCATCGCTGCTTCATTGCCCTTACACTACGATGTTACGATTGTTGCGCGCGACATGCCCGGAGATGCGGATTCTCTGGATTGGGCGAGTCCCTGGTACGTCCGACTAATTTGATCATGGCAAACAGATCATTGACAAAGTCACAGGGCAGGCGCAGGCTGGGGAGGCGGAACGGGCGCGAGCCCCGAGGAGATTGAAATCCTGAAAGCAAGCTGGCGGTACTTCTGGGAGCTCTCAGGTCGGCATCCAGAAGAGTCCACTGTGAAGGTAGGTTTCCCTGCCGCTCTCCCCGTTCAAGAACATGACCCACCTCCCCGCAGCGCATCCCCGACGTCTACATCCGGGACAACAAGGACACGGACGAGGACATCTGGTGGAAAGACATGATGCCCGACTACCGCGTCATGGACCCGTCCGAGCTGCCCGCCAGCGCCGGCGCGAAGATCGCCATCACGTACACGGCAGTGGTCATGGCCGCGCCGCGGTACATCGAGTGGCTGCGGAAGCGCGTCGAGGCGAAGGGCGTCAAGTTCGTGCGCGCGACGGTCGCGTCCTTCGACGAGTTCCGCGCGCCGTCGGAGACGCTCGGCCCCGTGCCGGACGTACTGGTGAACGCGACGGGCGTCGGCGCGGGGAAGCTCGCTGGGGACCCCGATGTCGAGGCCGTGCGCGGGCAGACGATCCTCTTCCGCGACCCGGATGGCCAAATTTCGAAGCAGATGATGCTGCGCTCGGGCAACGACTACTGCTACATCATCCCCCGCCTCGACGGCACTGTGGTCATCGGCGGGATCAAGGACTATGGGAGCACGTACGTCACGCCATAGACAAAAACTCTGTGCCTACTCACCTTCTGTCCTAGATCACCGGAGATCAGTCCCGAGCAGAGAGCAGACATTTGCAAGCGGGCGCACGAGCTGAACCCGCTCGTCCCAGAGGACCCCTCGAAGCTCGACATCGTGCGCGAGATTGTGGGTTTCCGGCCTGGAAGGAAGAGCGGCCTTCGCGTCGATAGCGAGGTCGTGGACGGGCTGAAGATCGTGCACGCGTATGGCGCGGGTGGCGGTGGGTTCGCGCTTTCGGCGGGGGTGGGCAGGAAATGCGCGGCGCTGGTCGACGCGTTTTTGAACCCTTAGGGTCTCCTGAGCCCGTAAGACACACTTGCATGCTTGAGATCTAAGGCAATGGTATGTACGAGGGGAAGTGGCTGTATTTTCTCAAGCAGGACAATGATTTATGTAGAAACACTTTGTGCACGTCGAAGGTCTGGGGGAATGCCCCGCTGCCATCCTGGGTCCCGCTCATGGCCACTCGGAGAGACGAAACTTTGTGAGCCAAGAATATGCATCGTTATGGAGCGTACTCACATCTACGCAGCGCGGAGACTCGCAGAGGAGCGCGTTCAGCTTCTTGATGGTGCGCATCATGCCATAGATGTGTTTGCCGCATGTGAGACACTTGGCCCTCGACACGTCATGAAATTCAGGCATGCAGTAGAACGCCTCGTCAAGCTCTGCTCCGAGCGGGCTCTGGATCCATCGCTGCGCCAGGGCGTACTTCAATGCCCACCAGTGTCTGTGGTCCAATGGCGCGACGCAGTTGTTGCTCTCCTCGTTATTCATATAGCACTGCCACCCGTGTCTGTTTGCATAGAAGACCATAGGGTCGTCTAGTCCGGCGAAGAACGCTTCGCGTCTCCGGCGATGAAGTTCGATGAGCATGGTGCGGTGGCGCGGTGCCATCGCTGCAAGCTCTGTCTGCGCCGTGGGCGCGAGGAGGTCTTGTGTGAGCGTGCGCGACGATGCATCCCGCGCCTCCTTCTCCCATCCCATCCTACACGCAACACCATACAAGCGCAACGGCCGCTTGTCGGCGAAATGGGCGACGAACGCGAGGCGGAGGACCGAGATTACCATCGGCATCTCGTACTTCTCTGCCGCGGCGAGCAGCGACTCCAGCTCGTCGAAGTCGTCCAAGGCGGGGAGCGCACGGCCGTCCACGATGGAGAGTAACTGAGAGAGTATGCCGGAGGACTCGTCCATCGGGATAGGATCTTCGCGATCTGCGGATGAGCCCGAGGCCTGCGGGAGCGTGAACATAGTGTTGAGCCACCCCGAGGTACGACGAAGCAGGTCCGAGGATACGCGGAAGAGGACGTCGTCGCGCGAGCGTAACACCACGTCTGCGTTGGGTGAGGAGAATTCGGGATGGGTGGCGAGTGCCGACGATGTGTCTGCGATCGTCGACTGTGCGTGCGTGCCGCCGGGAGCTTCGGCCACCGCTGCGGCAAGTCGGGTTGAGGACATATCGAGAACCCTATATTAATCATGATAGAAGACTATGAGAATATATACAAGCAGGATCGCAAGGAGTCACGTACCGACTGGACGACGAACTCTCGAAGTTTGAGGAGCTATGTCAGCGTCGAGTGTTGTGCAAGCGTTGCGCAATGGGGGACGGTCAGGTTGCTTATAAGTATGCGGAGTCCAAGCAGCTGCAGCTTCGATCTTCGGAAGCAGCACCCTGTGACCCCAGCACGCGTGAACGGTATGTATATCGGGCAATCCGATGCCTCAGACATCTTCAACCGGCACGCGCAGAATCTAGAAATGATTGACTGCCAAAAGGCTTGGACGGGCTAAAATTGCGCGTGCCTATGGTGCAGTGGGAGGTGGTGGGTTTGCGCTCAGCAAGGGTGAGCAGGAGATGAACGGCGCTGGTGGGTGCCCTCCTCAACCCCTTGGGTGCTCTGAAGCTGTAATGACCGTGTGTTAGAACCTGGAGAATGGGTTGCACAAGAGGGAACGGCTTTATTCCTCCAATCAAGACAGTGAGGTATGCAGCCTGTCGCTTCGATTTGTATACGACGAAGATCTAGGGGAGCGAGCGAATGTCATGCCGGGGATTCACGACCACTGGCATGAATAAAGTGAGCCAAGATGATGTAGCTATGTATTTGGAGTGCACTCACATCGATGCAACGCCGAAGCTGGCCGAGGAGCGTGTTCACTTTCCTGATGGTGTGCTTCATACTATAGATATACCTGCCACACGAGAGGCACTTGGCCCTTGACATGTCCTCCCACTCGGGCATGCAGTAGAACTCCTCATCAAGCTCTGCTCCAAGCGGGCTCTTGACCCACCGCTGCATCAAGGCGTACTTCAATGCCCACCAGTGGCTGTGGTCCAATGGTGCGATGCAGGGGTTGTCCGCGTCCTCCGCGTTGCACGGGCACCCGCGGTTGTTCGCGTAGAACTCTGTGAGGTCGTCTAGTTCGGCGAAGAACGCGTCTCGTCTGTGGCAATGAAGATCGAGGAGCATCTGGCGGTGGCGCGGTGCCATCTCGGCAAGCTCTGCCTGGGCCTCGGGTGCGAGGAGGTCCTGCTTGAGCGTACGCGACGACGCGTCTTCCGCCTCCGTCAACCAGTTCATCCTGCATGCGATGCCGTACAGGCGCAGAGGCGGCCCGTCCGCGAGCCTGGAGAAGAACGCGAGGCGGAGTACAGAGATGACCATGGGCATCTCGTACTTATCTGCAGCGTTCAGCAACGGCTCCAGATCGTCGAGAGGATTGACTGGGGGAAGGGCTCGACCGTCTGCGATGGACAGTAGTCGTGCGAGAAGTTCAGAAGGTTCGTCCATCGGGATGGGCTCTTCGCGATTCGCGGCCGAGCCCGTGCTTTGCGGGAGCGTGAACATGGCGTCCAGCCATCCGGAACTGCGACGAAGCAGGCCCGAGGATACGCGGAAGAGGACGTCATCGCGCGAGCGTAGCACCACGTCTGCTTCGGGAGAAGAGTATTCGGGATGGGTGGCGAGCATCGTTGGCGTGTCTGGAATTACTGGATCTGCGTTCGCAGCGTTGAGACCCTCAGCGGTAGCCGCGAGTGGTTGAATTGAGGACATATCGGCGATCGCCTGTTCGCACTGCCGCAGAGGAGACATGAGTATATGTATAGGATCAAATTGCACTGAACGCTCACCGGCCGTACGAGGAGCGTGGAGCAGGCTGTAGAAAGCTTCTGTCGCCGGAAAGGTGTACTTTATCGAAGGCAGGGGATGGTATATATATTCATTGATCAGAAGATAGAGTCGCGTGATTGTCAACCGTGTGGGACTGCTGTTGACGATAGATGAGAGTGCCCGGCGGGCTGCCCCGGGGCGCAATCGTGAGGTGAGGTAGTTCCTTAGCCTGCCAGTCTGAGTGAATGTCTGAGTCAGACCAGTGGTGCAATTTTACGTACGTATGCGGTTCTCGCCGAGTATGCGTCTCGCCGGGCTAAATATGAGACCTTGTTGCGGTCAGCTACAGCATCGCACACTGAAAGCGCAGCCAACCGCGGCGATGTGCGAAACCTTGACGATGAAATAGAGATACACGTTGGACCACTGAATGTACATTCGGACACCGCTCCGAGGATACGACGCGTCTATATGTCTCTTTGACGAAGAGCCTCATGCGTTCTCTTTTCAGGCAGGCCCATTCTCACGAGGACTGTCGAGAAACTGCGTCAATACAACTTCAAATTACCTGGTTTACCCGAAAGTAATGCAACGCACCTCCAGACTCGAATACCCGGGCAGTTCCCGAACCAACACGCCCAAGCCATCCAGCAGATTCTGCATCACGTAGTTCGTCTGCCCGCACTTCCCGCACCGCGCCGCATACATCGCGCCGACCTCCGGCATCGTATAAAACGCAGGCCCGAGCTCCGCGCCCGGCGGCGCGCGCTCGAACCGCTTCAGCAGCGCGTACTTGAGCGCGTGCCACGTGCTGTGGTCGAGCGGGTTGTGGCACAGGTCTGCCGCTGATCATGGAAAGCAGGGCGGCGAGGACGGCGGCGCTCTCATCGACGGTGATGGCCTCGGTGGTTTGCGGCGGCGAGGTCGCGCCTTGCGGGAGGGTGAGCATGGACCGGAACCATGCCGAGGTGCGGCTCAGAGTCTCTGAGGAGATGCGGAAGAGCGTGCCGTCCTTTGAGCGCAGAACAATGTCTGCATTGGGGGAGGAGAACGCGGGATGCACCGGGGAGTCGTCGGTGGCCGCCTTATCTACGGCATCCGGAGCGTGCTTGGGTGTGTCGCCCTGCGCAGACATGGCCTGGATTGGCGGTGAGAACGGGTGGTTGGATGGGAAGACAGGTTGAACGTACCAGACCCCGCCGATCCCTGGGTACGTGGACGTGCAGACAGAGAAGGGCGGCCCTGCACTGAGGGCTTTATGCGCCCCCCCATTGTGTGCATAACACCGATAGACCACAACGTGTGCCGCTTCCCGCGTCCTCGGGCGGCTGCAAGGACAGACGCATCAGAAGCACCCAAGCTGGGAATCATGTCGCTGGACAGGTCCGTCCCGTGACAGCTCGCAGCAGGAAGTTAACCCAAGAGATCTCTCATTAACATGTATAAGCGTAAACCACACGGTCATAGATCTAATGACACCACCGATAGCCAGTAGCCAGCAATGCGCGAGACGCTCAGAAGCAGAACACCTGCGGAGAGTCAGCGAGAGCGGGGCCGAGACCATGATTCCACGCACCTGGTCCTCGAGCTTGCTGATCGTCCTGGGAGCAGGGTAGTTGAGCTCCGCGAGGTGCTTTCTGTCAGGGTAACGACGCTGTCAGAAAATGCGGTACCAACACAGCATGTAGCCACCCACTTCATGGCCGTGATCATGGGCGGAGGGCCTAGGACAGCTGTCAACACCAGGGTGCACCACGCCGTAACGGCTACGGCACGTACCACACATGAGAATTTTGATGTCCTTGTCCGTGGGGGGCAGGTGCTTCTCGATGTGCTCCTTCGTCACGAAGCCAACGCCGCCGTCCCAGTTGGGCGGGGGGTTGTTCAGCACGTAGTACACCCTGAAGCGGTGGCTGTGCTTCGAGGCGAGCTCGTCAAGCTCCTTCTTGAGCAGGATATCCTCGGGGTTGACGTTCGCGTAGATGAGCGAGAGCTTCGTGCGGTCGAGCGGGTTCTTGAGCGCGGCGCGGATGATCTGGAGCATGGGCGTAATGCCCGTTCCGCCTGCGATCATGCCAAACTCGCGCGCAAGGGTCGGGGTGTAGCGGAACTGTCCCTTGGGGCCCTTGATGCGCACCTTGTCCCCGATTTTGAGGAGGGAGATGTACCGCGAAATGTTACCCTTTTCGTATGCCTGACGCGACGTAGTTTAAGCGCCCTAGTCGCGAAAATGGCAGACAGCGCATACCTTGATGAGCAGGTCGAAGTGCCCAAGGTCATCGTCGCTGCTGGTGGGCGTGTAGCTCCGCATGATGTCCTTGCCGTTAATCTCGGCCGAGACGGAGACGTGCTGGCCAATGGGCAGACCCAGGACATCTTCGGGATGCGGGAGGGCGAACCGGTAGCTTCGCGCACGGCGTATGAGACGAAGCGCGAGGGATAGGAGCGTTGCACAGGACTCACATCGCGGTGTTCGGGGAGATGACGATCTTCTCCTTGAGGGGGAACTCCTTCCAGACCTGAGGGTCGAGGACCGGCTTCCTCTCTGGCCAGCGAAGCAGGCGTCAAAATGTCATTTCTGAGAGTACAAGCGTGTAGACGTACTGCCGGCGCGGCCAAACTTCAGGTACACCCATGCGCTCGTAACGAGGGCGAGTGCCAGCGCGATCAGCTGGGCGTAGGGACCGCTCGTGAAGTCTGCCATCTCTGGGTCTACGTATACGTCGGGTTTCTTCTCGAGGCCGATGAGGATGAGGTCGGAGAAGTGGTAGCCGGCGGCGTGAAGCTTAGCCTTGACAAACGCAGTGAGGCCGAAGAGGAGGACGGAGGTGCCGAGGAAGGAGGCAATGAAGGCGAGCTGGAAGTGGTTGGGCATGCAGCTCGCTGAAATTGCTGTGGGGTCGGACCACAGTGACAGCTGCTGGCGGCGTCGGGAGGCTGAGCTGGACTGTGTCCGCAAGGCGCGCGTCTACGCTTCCCCAACCGCGTCTCGCCACGCCGAGGCCACCCGGACGCTGGTCTCGCCGCACGCGCCGCGGGCCACAGCTCTCCAGACTGTTCACGAAGTGTGCGGTCTATGTATTGCAACGATGATACGACATGGTCTTCTCGTGTAGCTAAGGAAACAGCAGTGTGCTCGGTGCACATGAAGAACGTCCCAAGCACGCGGACGCGACGGTGGTGAACATGAATTGCCGGCGCCGGGACGTCCCGTCGTAAGCGTCGGCCCACGGGTACCGGGCCCGAGGTTTGGTGCTCATGAACCCGGAGCCACAGTCGCGCGCGTTGCGAGGGGCTCAAACGCGAGGATATCGGTCGGAGCTAAACCATCGTGGAGATGTGAGACTGAGCGTTCACAGAAATGTCAGGCGGGTGCTCTGTAAGTCGATTGGTTTCGTGTGAAGAGTATACTCCGACACTATGCGCTACGTTCGCTGATGTGCAGGCAATCAGTTGGTTTTGCGGACTTGTTGGTGAGGACACTGAGGTGCCTGTAAATCTGCTGTGATTGCGCGCGATGGATGCATACGCTTAATGCTGCAGATCACATTAGGACCGTGATGAAGCCCCGCTGTCAGCTGATCGTGCGCCTGGATTGGGCAGGGAGTACGGTACAACGTGGGCGGACGACAGGAACGAAACGGTCGGCGGGTTGAGGACATGCGAAGTGCGAAGGCGGCTCGTCTGTCCGCGAGAGTCGGACAGAGCGCTGCGGAGGCGCCAAGACGCCGACTCGCGCAGAGGTGGTGGTGGCCGCTGTGCTGCGCAGCAGGGTAAGAGCATCGAGCTGGACGGGTCCGACGTCGAGGCCGGTGGTGGAGTGGGAGGGGGAGAACGGGGCGTGAGGAGGACGGGGCCCAAGGCACGACGGGCATTCGGGCATTGCCGACCGCTCAAAAGTGGGAGGAAAGTCGAAACAATAGGTAGACTTTGGGACTATTTGCGACCGGTTTGTGGACGGGAACCGTGAATACCTGGCCTCCCACTTTAATCTTGTTTTGCGGGGGTCACAATGTTTGACGTCTTCACTAGCCTTTCATCCGGGATGCAAGGCGATTGAAAGACATCATAATCCAACTCTTTTGAGGCTCTTGAAAGAGAGATGGAAGGCAAACTTTTGACCTGCTTTTGAACGGCTTATCGCCCGTGTACAGACTTGCCATGAAGTACCATTTTGCTCCGTGAGAAAGTTATCTCTCGGCAAGGGAAAGCTTCTGTACCGCATAACTCCCCATTTCGGAAGGTCCACAACTGAGATGAATCCCAGGGGAAACTCATACTGCTCCCCCGCTTTCCGATCGCACAAAAGACGGGCGCCTCCTTGACTTTTGTCCTCGTTTCCAACCCTTTTCCACCACATGAGAAGGCTGAATCCCTCATCGGCTACAACAGGGCGAATAATGAGATGCAGCTAGAACCCGTGGCGCTAACACAATCAGGACGAAATTGAGGGACAACTCTAACTATTGTTTCGACTTTCCTATTCACACCCGTTCGTTCAGTTCCTGAGAGCATGTGGCATTTCCCTGAAATCAGACGTTGTATACGCCTTGTACGTCGCGGTCCTAGCTCGGCGCGTTGAGCGAGAGCGGCGCAATGCGGATCCTAAGCGCAACACGGCGTGGCACAGTGCAGAGCGGGAGGATGCGGTGCAATGCGCGCAGGAGAGGAGAACATGAGCACCCCGATGTAAATGTTCTCAGACGCCAAGTAACCCAGTGTGAAGTGCGCCAAAGAAGGGCGGGCGAGGTGCGATGCGGGACAGGGAAGCTCGATGCGAGGCGGCGGGAAGGAGTGGTGCTTGGCTGGGCGGAAGCGCAGGACAGCGGGGTAGAGACGCGCCGCGCGTCGCGATGCGGGACGGAGAGGTACGGTGCGAGGAGGCGCGAGGAGGCGCGAGGAGGCACGTAGAGGTGCGGTGCGAGGAGGCGCGGAGAGGCGCGGTGAAAGGGGGCGCGGTGTGAGGAGGCACAGAGAAGTGCGGCACGTCGCGATGCGGGGCGGTGAGATGCGGCGCGAGGAGGCGCGGAGCGATGCACCAAGAAGAGGCGTGATGCAGTGCGCCTTAGATAGGAAGGGATCATGAGTGCTCTAAAGCAGGTCAAGAGCAGCGCAAAGAGGTGAGGCGCAAAGACGTGCGGGGAGGCGCGGTGCGAGGAGGCGCGAGGAGGTGCGGAGAGGCGCGGCGCGAGGAGGCGCGGAGAGGTGCGGCGCAAAGAGGTGAGGCGCAAAGACGTGCGGGGAGGCGCGGTGCGAGGAGGCGCGAGGAGGTGCGGAGAGGCGCGGTGCGAGGAGGCGCGAGGAGGCGCGGAGAGGCGCAGAGAAGTGCTTCGAGTCTCCGACATGATGTATTACGGAGTCCTCACGGTCGCGCCCAGGCCCCGTTCGTCCACTCCGCTCTGCGTTGCGCCCCCGCCGCTCTACGCCACATGGGACGACGCAGTCCTCCAGGTGCCAATGGCCTCCTGGGTCTGCGTCGCAACACTCCGCGCCTCTCCGTCCGTCCCGCGGCACCGTTTTCTGTCCCGCCCTCCGCACCGCGCTGCGTCTCCTTACTCTGCCGTGCACTACACCTTTTCGCTTCACATCACATCGTACCGCGCCGCGCCTCTCTGCCCCTCCGTGCGCCCCTCCGCGTCTGCCGGCTCCGGGTCGCGCCCCGCTTCTCTGCGCCTCTTCGTATCCCGCCTCTCCGCGTCTCCTCGCATCGCGCCTCTCCGCTCCGCCACTCCGCATCGTGTCTCCTTGCACCAAACTGCACTGCACCTCTCCGCCCCGCCTCGCACTGCGTCTTGCCTCCCCTCATCGCATCCCACATCCCACCGCGCCCCTTCGCCTGCACTCTCACTTATTTCAATAACATCGTGTATTATGTGGACTATATATTACGGGAAAACAGGACTTGACATAAGTAGCATAGGAGGGGGGAGACCGACAGACAGAAGACGCGAGGCATAAGACAGAAGATAGAAGAAAAAGGGATCAGAGAATACGAGGCAGGGGACACACAAGACATACAAGACACACGAGACACGAGATGCGAGACATGAGACACTAGAACATACCAACTCATCGAATTCTTCACGCCTGAGCCGGCGCCGCGTTCTCCATTTCCTTGATTTCTGCGATTTCGCATTAGCAGCTGAAGCTTCGTAGATGAAGCATACGTACCATTCTGCCACTTCTGGTAAGTGCTTTCGAGAACCCAGGACGGGAATTTGTTCTTCTTGGTGAGGATAAGACGCATCCCGTCCGCGCGCACATATCCGCAACTCACGGGCAGCCAATACTGAGGCTCATCGCGATTGTCGGCGACCCGAAGCCACAGCTGGCAGCCGTATGGCGTACGATGATAATAGATGTCGCCGATCTTCAGAACATCGGGGGCGAAGGCAGGCGGCTCGAAGAGGGCGCCTCCGGACGCGGAATCATACCAGTCGAAGGTCAGATCAGGACGTACGACGCCTTTCTTCGGCGACTTCCTGGGAGTACGACTGCTGGAGTGAAACTGCGGATTGATCTGCTGGGGTAAGGAATATCAGCTACCTGGATAAATGAGTTGAGACCCTTTTGACGTACCTCTCCGATGGGCATCGCTGGGAGCCTGGAAGGCCCAGGGGAAGGGGACCCCGGTTCAGCTTTGACGCGGACCGGAGTTGAGGGCGGCAGAGCGCAGGAAATGGATGACCCGCTTTCCTCGTGTGGGAGTATGCCAGAGAAAGGCAGGAGCGGGGCATGACTGGCCTCACCGATGGGCGTCAGGGGGACGGTAGCTGCGGGAGTACGAGGGGTGCCTAGGCGAGAGGGTATAGGAGTATCGGCGCGCACGGGTGCGCGATGGTCGGCATGAGCGGGGGAGGGGGTATCACGAAGTGTGCCGTGGAACGGCGTCGCGCGAGCGAGGACGGGAGTGGCGGGAGTTGGGATGGGACTCAGGCGGGCGGTTGCGGGAGCCGGGATGGGGCTCAGGCGGGCGGTTGTGGGAGCCGGGATGGGGCTCAGGCGAGCGGCGGCGGCAGTGAGGATGGGGCTCGGGCGAGCGGCGGCGGGGGTGGCGGGAGCGGGGATGGGACTTAGGCAAGCAGGGACAGGGGTGGCTCGCGCGAGAGAGGAAGCATCATAAGCAACGCTGTGACTAGACGGGGGAGTGGCCGCTTGCAGAGCCAGAGCAGGCGCCTCGCGAACTTCCTGCACGGGCCGACGTTGGTGGAATTCGGCAGGGTCCACTTCCATGGGCACTTCACCTGCATGCGGGAGGGCGGCCGAAGAGGACGGACCAGCACTATTGGTACAGTGTTGGCATCATGAACGAAGACAAGACAGGATGTGGCACGTACTTGGACATGGACCTCCTGCGCCCACCGCCGTTTTCTGCGCCTGGCGGCATGAAACGCTGCGACGAGGTATGCGCCTGCACCTGATGGTCGCTGCCTTGACTCGGTCTACCGAGAAGGAGATACGTGAAAAGTACGGTGAGAGGGACGGAAATGAGCAGAGTATCCATGTTGGGGTGTCGAGAAGTGGAAAATTGAGTGTGATGCTTGAGTTGTACAGGTCTCCGTTGTATATAATCCTCTCCGCAAAGAAAGGCTCCTTAGCATATCAGCAGCGCACAATGGTAGACATCGGGAGCTATGCGGCCGCTATTTGACTTGTTTATACGCTATGTCCAGGAAGTCGAACGCACCTTTGCAATACCAAAGTGTCGTAACAGCTAACTGCTGAAGCGCTTTGGGCAAAACAAAGCCGCAAGATGCGTGGAGTGGCGCTGCAGGCGGTATTCTGAGGAAGCCCGACGCAGTAGCGTCCGTCCTGAGCTGATCCAGAGACTAGCTACGGTTCGAGAACGCCCCCGAGACAGCGAGCTCGCGCTGAGTAGATGCCAGGTCTCCATATCTGAGCGCTGAGAGCGAGCAGGATGCGAGGGAAGGTCATGTTGGACTGCACGACGGTAGCACGCACCGGCTCAGATGTGGCTTGCTCCGAAACGCCCAGTAGTTTGGATGCTAAGCGCTAAGATCTGAGATCTCCGAAGACACCGAATACGGTCACGGCTTCAGTACTTCAGTGCTTGGGTGGGTATCACCAAATGGATGTGAGGCAACGCATTCTGATATCCACATACACAAGTTGTACATCATAACTAAATAGTTCTAGTTCAGCACCAGCCGCCCGGGCTTCATCTGCCTCTCCCGCACGCGCACGATACTACGCTCGATGCTCGCGAGTTGTACCTCCATCGGAACCCCGAGGAAGCCGACAGAGCTAACCTTCTCTCGTAGCTCGCCAAGGTCAGCGTCGATGACCCCCAGGCTGTGCATAGTCGCCGCGACGTACGCTACTGCAAGGCCGCGATACTTCTCCACGTCGTGCAGTATGGCCGCTCTGTCCTCGAGAGCCAGCAACTTGCTCGACTTGCCGCCTAAGATTGTCCAGAGGTCCCAAAGGAGGTTGTCCATGGCCACCCGGATGGAAAGCTTCTCGCGCAGGCAGAGGGTGTGGATGACTGACAAACGTTCTTCCAGAGCATCCAACTGCGAAGTCAGAGCGGTGCCGTCCAAGATGATGCGAGTGAGCTGCGATGCGAAGCTGTCCATGGAGGAGTGGAAAACCTGGGCAAGAACGTGATCGACGCTAGGGGGTCCAGATTTCTTGGCCGCTTCGATTTGATAGTACGCGTAGCTGTTGAAAGCGGACATACTGCGCAGTGTCAGCGGTGTCTAAGAATCATACCGGGTTCCTGACTCACGTATCTGCGACACTGTGCACCTTGGAAGCAAGCCGCTGGAGGCTACGTCCAGCAAGCTTTGCGTCGCTCACAAAGGCAGACAGGGACTCCGCAATGACATCTTTGGCGGTGAGATTGCTTGCGCTAACCAAGCCGACGAGGTCGCCTACGGCCAACTCAGCTTGTTTGAGGTTGAGGGCGAGATGTGCGCCAGAGGCGGAGTGGTCCAAGAGCTCATCCAGGGCCGCATTCTGAAGTCTCACCAAACTGGGGAAGTCGGCGTGCGTAACGGCGGCGGGCGTCGGCGTGTTGTGGATAGAAGACTGTGTCGGAGCAACGCAGAACGGGATGCGCGAAACGACCGGCAAGGCGCAGATCCCGGACGTCAGCCTTTCGTGAACGGCGCCTTGGAGGAACGCGAACACGAAGCTGAAGAGAGAGGCGTAGAGCGCGATAGCCGCAGCGATCGCGAGGGAATGGGCAATCGGCATCTTCAACAGCACGGCGACAGTGCACAGGACGTCGATCATATGGCCAATCGTCGTCCAGACACCCACTGACATCGCTTGAAGCCAGTGAAGGCGCCGGGCGTGCAAGTCCTATCGCCGAGCACCTAGGGATCAACAAGACACTTGGAACGACCGGCGAAAACCTCACCGTTGAAGACGGACGACTGTCGATAGTAGACATCCTGGTGGTACGCCGAGTGAGGGTGCGAGTGTCTTGGGGAGGCGGAAATTGGGAAGGAATCGACGTCGCGACCGACTGGTACTTAAGCCCCCTCATACAAAAACACGCGTTGTCCTGCTCATCAACGAAGCAACTTGAAGCGAGTTCAGGGCCAGACGTTCAAGCATGATTGATCGCATACAAAGCGCGACATACAAGAAATCTACAAGGGACGATGTGCGAGGATAAAGGCCTGTGGGCGTGGAAGCGACAACGAGAGCGGCGAAAACACGACGATGGAAATGTAACGGTCGGCGGGCGTGGCTGTGCCCCCGCCGCACCGGGTCCCGGACTAGCCGAAG
>KQ464074.1:1540564-1555434 GCA_001304625.1 Trametes sp. AH28-2 | reverse complement strand
CCCCCGGCGCTTAGTGCTAGCCCTGACCCTCACCCACTCGACTTTTGACCCTGTGTATGAGGTGTGCGGATCCCGAGCCCGCGCACCTGCGCGGGCTCGGTCCGTGAGTGTCTTTGTCCAGCGACCTTCCGAGCCTGCGCACCTGCGCGGGCTCGGGTGGGCGCTCGTGCCACCATAGGTGTCCGAGACTGCGCACCTGCGCGGTCTCGGGTCGAGAGCTCCTTTGCACAGTGGGTGTCCGAGCCTGCGCACTTGCGCGGGCTCGGAATATAGGCGCTCGTACAAGTAAGTGATAGAGTGTACAGAAGAAGTGTACATGTCAGTACGAACACCAGGGCTCGAGTGCGAGCACATTGTTTTCCACCACAATGTTCCGCTCCTGGGTCATCACGACCTCACGCCTACCAACGTACGTCGCCCCAGAAACTGACAGTTCCTGAGTCAATGCGACGCATGTGCAGGCTGAGCCCTCCGCGTACGTGGTGTTCGCATATTATATATTCCAATGCTGGAATAATGCAATCCTTCTATCTACGGGTTCTGCTCTGCTGCTCTCTGTCCCATCGACAGGAGGCAGGAAACATGAAGGGTGAAACACACTTAGGGGGCTTCACCCCTGTGCGGGCAATAATGCTCCCCATAGAGACGGCTGGATTAGAACATCATATGTGCACACCGTTATGATAATTGCCACACCGCGGTTTCGAACTTGGTTCCCCTCACACAACAGTCAGTGCCTCGCTCGCTTTTGTAGTTTCACGCTTTCCGGTCATAACTGTGGTGCACACGCACTCTATTAGGGGGGAATGGCACTCACACAGTAGTGCTGCTTACTGGCGGACGTCTGAGACATGGCCATCACAAAGTGGCTGATCCATCACAAAGTGGCTGCGCATCATGGAATTGCCGCCCGCCGATCAGTGCTTATCCTAGCCCCCGGCGCTTAGGCCTAGCCCTGACCCTCACCCACTCGACTTTTCACCCTGTGTATAACTTCAAGAAGAAATTTCGAAATGAGCGATGTAGACGGCTCGCTGTTCTCATTTCTGCGACGGTTGCAGCTTCGTCTCCCAAAAAGGATATTATGTAGACATCTAGTATACACGCCCCCTCGTATGATCACCGCACATTCATATTGCCCACATTGAAGCTCGCGAAGCTCAGTGGCTGTGAACGCCACCGGCCCTCGTCCCGGATACTCGTAGAATGGCTTTTATTGCACCGACAGCGTTGTGCCCGACCGCCGCGCTATCTCCTAATGTGGTCTATAACACATTTCTCATTCCGATACAATTATCCGCACTCTAAGTTGTTCGTAGTAGTCCGGCCATAATCGATTCGCCCGCGTGCTGGGACGACGCTGGACTATGTTGGCTGACCGGGCGCTAACGGGTGCTTAATTGACAATGAGACGCCCAACTTCTTACTTAAAAATCTCCACCAGTTCCGGTCGGATCAGGATGAATCAAGTGATTATATAATCAGGTCCATCAGGCCCATCAGATTGCTGCTTTATTTGGTCCACTTCCGCCCAAAAATGCTGGCTCTAACCTAGCTCTAACCTGAAGGGGCCATGAGATTCCCCCCCTTTATCATTATTATCAAGACTCCTACGTGGGTCTAGGGGGGGAGAGTGTAACGACCCACGCCCGGGTCGTTACGAGTAGTATAGCCCAGCAGTGATAGCGCTGGGCTCGACCTCGGTTAGATACCGCCTGTATGTAGATAGACACGTACGGCGCGCGGTTATTTGGAAGCCATGTGCCTGGTGAGGGCAGCCTTTCCAACTGCCCCACCATCATACCAGTACGCCGAGCCTCAATAGAGCCCGCACCAGAGTACTTGCGTGATCGGGGCACGGACTGCGCCCCGTGAGTTTTACCGCAATGCACGCGCACTTTTACTCATGGCGAGCAAAAGGGGAATCAGTTCGCAATTGAACGAATGCACGCAGCCCGTGAAGATGGCGTGCTGGTGTTTTACTAAGCGGGCCACGGACCTCGCAGGTGTTGCCGGTCCCCATATACAATGCACTCGCGACCTCGCGGTGCACGCCACTGACGACGCGCCACTCGGTGCGCAACGCGCAAGGGCCCGCGCAGATTGCTCGCGCGGTCCTTGTTGTTCAACAGACACGGGGGCGACAGCACAATAGCAAGTCAGAGACCAAGAGACACAATTCTATACAAGAAAGTCCGTATTATATGCTTGACGTGTCATAGTGTACATCATGAGGTATATGTTATATACACGCGTGCACCGAGAGCTCCAGTTGAGTGAAGGTCCGCGACTCACTCGCTACGCGCTGCCGTCCGCGACCGGTTTGCGCTTGCCCCGCCCGATACCCATCCCGACGCGCACGAGCGTCTCGAGACACGCGCGGCTGTTGATGAGCAAGTCCTCGTCCCACTCGACCGCGCCCTTCTCAAAGAGGACGACGATCGTCGAGCCACCTGCGAGCAGACGCGCAAGTCAGCGACGCGCACGCACACAAAGTCGAGAAGGAGGCGGCTCACCGAACGCGAAGTACCCGAACTCGTCGCCGCGCTTGATCTGCTGGCCCTCCTCGACGGTGGTGTGGATGCTACCGACCATCATCGCGCCAATACAGACGCACATGACGCGGCCGAACTGCGGGCTGTCGATGGGCACGATCTTCCGCACGTTCTCGCCGTAGACGTCGAGCGCGGTACGGATAGCTTGGGGCTGCCGCGGACGCACAAGTCAGCCGGGAACTCGCGGCGCGAGCGAGCAGACAAGACTTACGTTGACCGTGTAGTACTCGCCCGCGATGTCGGTCATGGGCCCAATAGTCCCGTCGACGGGCGAGTGGAATCGGTGATAGTCCTGCGGCGCGAGGCGGAAGATGCAGAGGGCGCCGCCGACGTACTTGTCGGCCTCCGCGCGGTGAGCGTCACCGAGCAGGCGGCCCACAGAGAAGTCGCGGCCCTTGATCCATAGTCGTGTCGCCTCGGTCACGGTCTCGAAGACCATGAGACGGCAGTCCGCACCGCTGACAAGGCGGTACGGGTCGTCCGGGTTTTCCACAGGCCGCGCGTCGGGCTTCAGCTTCCTGTGGGCGGTCGTCAGCACGATGTTGTACGAGACCGGACGCGGGCACCTTACCTGTAGAAGAACTCGTTGAAGGACTCTACGTGGACGATTAGTACCTAATAGACGCGACGCGAGAAGATACGTACTGAAGCTGTCCAAGGGGTCGCGGATCTCGTCGACGTTGAGCCGGTGAAACGCGATGAAGGTGGGGATGTCGCGCGCAGACTCGGGCGAGTCGTACTTGATGCCCTGCTTGATGGATAGCGACTTGAGCAGACGGCGCGCTGCAACGCGTGTCAGTCGCGCACTCGGCAATGTGTCATATGTACGTACCTCGCCCGCCCTCCATCCGGCTCTTCCACCCCTGCGAACGAATGTCAGTCGAGCTCGAGGATCACACGCCGGGGGCCACGCACCTTGTACAGCAAGCGGATACCTAGCCGGACGTACACGGCCATCTTCTCCTCCTCGAGCTGGCCGGTCATGCGGTTCTGCACGATAATGTTCGCCGAGTTCTGCATGCAACAAACGCGTCAGTACCCCCTCCGCACACCACAAGAGAAACGACGTACCGCGCCGAGCTTATAATTGCCCGAAGACACCTTCGAGATGACCTTCGTGTACCACTTGCGCTGCGCCTGACTCGCGGTCACATAATTCCCCACCACGATCCGGTCCATGCGCGCCCAGTCCTGGCTCGCGCACACCGCCAAATGCGTCACGATATCGACCTCCGCCTTCGAGTTCAGCCGCGGGCGGTGGCACAGCGGGCAGTTCTTCACGTTGATCACCCGCTCCACGTTCTCGCCCGGGCTCGACGACCCCGACGAGTCCTCCGCGTCCGACGACGACGTCGAGCTGTGCCGCACAAACGACGGCGACGGCGACGTCCCCGGGCGGCCGGGCGTATACGTCGCGTCCAGCAGCGGCTGCTGCATCGGCTCCGTCGGTTGCGCGGGCGGCGCGGTGGGCACGCGCGCCGCGTCCTCCTGCGCGCTGTCGCGGTCGCGGCCCAGCGCGGCGGGGTTCGACGGCATGCCCGAGAAGTCGAGCTTGTCGAAGTTGAGGGCCTGCTGCGCCTCCATGCCGCCGGTGATCGCGGGCGTGACGGGCGCGGAGGTGTCCATCGCGCTGTCCTCGGGGTCGATCCGCTTCTTCTCGCTCGCGGGGCGGAAGAGCTCGGTCTCGAGGCACTGGATCGCCTCGTTGATCGTGAGCAGGTCCGTGCGCTCGACCTTGCCGAAGCGCGTCCAGAACGACTTGACCGTCTCGTGCGAGAGTGTCGAGCCGAGCGAGTCGAGCATGGACGTCAGCTCGAGGTGGGAGAGGGTGCCGGTGTCGTCCGAGTCGTACTGTTTGAGGTACTCGCGCCAGAACTTCTGGCGGAGCGCGTCGTACGGTTGGTACTTGGCCCTAGAGTGGATGTCAGCGCGTGAGCCGCAAACGCGACGTATGAACTTACCGGATCATCAGCTTCGGCTTGTGCTTCGTCTCCCACGTCCCCTCCTTCGCGGTCTGCAGCGGGAGCTCGAAGCTCTCCATCGCGCGCTGCCCGTCCTCGTCGTCCGGGTAAAGCCCCGTCTTCTCGTCGCGCTTCGGCGCGTTCTCGAGCAGCTTCGCGATGTCAAACGACGCGTCGGCGATGTGGTCGTTGGACGAGAGCTTGTCCCAGTCGAGCACGGTGAGCTGCACCTTGTACGCGGTCTCGTACCGCCGCACGTGGAAGAGCATCTTCTCGTCCCACTGCGGGTTGAGCGAGTGCCGGATGACGCGCGTCCGGAAGACCTTCTTCCCGAACGACACGACCACGAACGGGTCCATGTCCCAGCCCATTCGCGTCACTGCGAAGCGCGATCAGTACTGCGCGGAAAGACACGAAAGGCGCGTGCTTACTGTTCTTGAGCTTCGGGAGGTCCTGCGCGCCCTGGATCTCGAGCATCACGATGCCCACGATGTCGTTCGTCGCATTGAAGTTGAACTCCTTGCCCTTCGCGGTCCACGACTTGCGAAACTTGGACTTCTCCCTCGGGCCGGCAGACGGACGCGCGAGAGGCGTTGAGCCTCCCGAGAGCGAGGGCGAGATCGGGCCGGGTGAGCTGACCGCGGTCCCAGAGGCAGACGCAGCCGTGCCGCCCGCAGTCGTGGACGAGTCGAACGAGAGCGAGCGCGGGGTGTTTCCGCGCTTCGGGAACATCTTGGGTATGCTGAAGCCCGGCGAGGGCGGCTTCGAGCCCTGCGGAGTCTTCAGGATCGCGGCGGGGGTGGGTGTCACCGGAGTCTCCGCCTGGCGCGGGGACGGCTGCTGGATGAGCGCGCTGTCGGACGCGAAGCCCTGGCCCGGCGGGATGTAGAGGTTCGCGAGCTGTCCGCCCGAGGCCGCGGCGAGGACCTCCTCGGCCTCGTCCTCGCTGTTCGTCTCGCCCTCGTCGGAGCTCAAGCCGTCGTCCTCGTACTGCGGGCCCTCCATGTTGGAGCGGATGGTGCCGATGCCCTCGGTCTGTACGCGCATGCGGTCCGGTCAGTACAAGCGCGTACGCGGATATGGAGGGAAGCAGGGGGCGTGTCACGGTAATGAAAGGGGACTGACCGGGGGCGCAGACACGAGGCTGGGACGGGTGCGCTTTACCAGCTCGGCGTATATCTCGCCGTAGTCCATGAGGGTGGTCGTGTTCGGGGAGGGGACGAAGCCGAGCTTGAGCTGGATGCTACCGCTGGCCGGGGTGGAGTTGCGGGTGGACTGAAGGTTGCGCGAGATCATCTGCGGCCGCGCGAGTAAAGGCGTGAGCCATCAGCCCATCGCGTTGCGAAGGTCGCGTGTGGGTGCTTACCTTGTTGTTCGTGTCGTCGAAGGCGAACGCGCTGCCGTCGCGGAACCAGTCCTCGAGGGGAACGGCGGTCTCGCCGAGGTAGTCCTTCTTGAGCATGTCCTTGTCCCAGACGACGAGTTCGACGGATCCGAGGCGGTCGGCGAGGGAGAGGTAGATGGGGAAGTCGAAAGTGGCATCCTTTGGGTTGAACGTCGGGTTGACGGTGCGCTTCGAGACTGGCGTCTGCTGTCGGTTGGCCAGGACGGAGACGACGACGAAGCTGCGTAGAACGAAGTCCGAGGATGCGTAGGAAGAGCGTGCATGAGCAAGATGGCAGGTGCGGAACGGGAGCGGGGGAGTGGCAGGGAGAGGGAGGGGACGGGGACGGATGGACTCACGGATCGCTGAACCCATTCCGATCTTTGGAGAGGAGGTTCGTGCAGCTGAGGACCTGGACTCTGAGCAGGACGATGGGCAGCTCGCCGGGGAGAGGCGCGAAGGCGTTGCCGTTCCCTCTGCCTCCAGAGACGCGAGCGGGGAGCCGCTTGAGGGCGCGGCCGATCTTGAGGGCCTTCTTCTTTGGCGCGGGGCCCATTGCAGGGAAGAGAGAGGGTCGAGAGAGGGAGTGTGTTCGCTGCAGATGCCGGTGTGCCGCTCGTCGTCGCTGTCGTGGTCGTGGATGTGGTCGTGGTCGTGGTGTGTGTGGAGGCGGAGGGAGTGATGGAGCGGGCAATGCGGACGGTCGGCGTCTGAGGGCATGCGATCATCCCGTTCCTACCGCAAGCCTTCTCTCGCCGGACTCCCTCATCACAAATCATTACTTCATTTCCTCAGCGCAGCCCCTCGCACGTCGACGACACTGACGACCCCCGAATGCGCAAGAGCGATCTGCCCCGAGGGCGGTGGAGTGAGCGGTGCGGCACCGACGTCGCGGCTGGCTGCGCCGCCGGCCGATCGCTCTCACAGACTGGATGACAACATCCTCCAGAATTCAGGCGATGCTCAGAAATACCGTGTAGCCCAGACGCTCCGTGGGTGTAGTTTAACATACAATGCGAACTCCTTTTGCGCACCCGATGCTAACCACGCTACCAGTAGTACGAGTCTTCACTCATTCGCCCGGGAGTACTGGGATGCATACGCGCCCTCCACCAACCAGGCTGAATGAGAACGTTTGGGCGCGGAATCCATACCGCGGTACTGGCGAGTCCTCGGACTCGCAGCACCGGGAGACTACCTGCAAGGTACGGAGGCAATAGTGAACGCATCTAGAAGTTACGCTGACGAGAAGCACAGATGTGAGATCAGACCTGCGCTCAGACAGTCGAGATCTACCACGACCTTGCCCAAAAGCGTTCTCGCCGGACTCTCCCTCGACGGTCCCGTGAACGCAGATACGCTCGCTCGACGCGTTCGTCTGACCACCCGATACCGAGGCGCATCTCACCAACGCTATCTGTCGACTGCGCGTGCTCATCGCCTGACTTCCCGCAGGCCCACCCCTTCGTCTGTTTCCACATTCACACACCCACCTCGACCTCCGGTGACCCCTCGGTGTGCGTGACTGATGCTTGGAGGGAACCTCGCTCGACGAGTCCATACACAAGACCGCCTCCGAGTCTTGCGCGCACTGCTCCCTCTGCCACGCCGGCAGTCTCATGGCGTGTCGAGCGTCCTCGCAGCAGGGCTCCTCCGATCGCTCCTACAGAATCGAAGCTTCGAAGGCGTTACACCGCATCCCCGATATCTCGACGCTTCATTCCTTCTCACTCACGCACATCCCCCTGGCCGGCCCTCGAGCTATCTGGCATCTGCAGCCACGCGCATCTCCCGCCTGACATGCCATTTCCTTCCGACGTTGTTCTTGCACTACGACATGCTACATGCTACACTACGACATGCTACACTACGACATGCTACACTACGACATGCTACACTACGACATGCTAACCTCCCTCGACCCTGCCGGCCCAACTACCGTCCCGACCGCTCTTCGCATCATTCTCCCTTCCGTGCAAGAGTCCCGAGGGCGCGACCGCCGCGCACATCGCTCTCGCTGTCTCACCCCACTCGTATACGTCCTCCGAGGAATTCAATGGCACCTATGCCCTCGGCCACAGGGGTGGAACAAGAGCGTGCCGACGAAATTCATGGCAGTGCTCGTGGACCCGCGGTCTCGCAGCTCGAGGGCGCTCACATGAAGGTACGGCGGCGACTATGAACGCGACCAGACGTACGCTAACGAGAAGCACAGATGTGAGATCAGGTCCCTGCTCAGACAGACGAGATCTACCACGACGTGTCCCAAAGGTGTTCCCGCCGGCATTAGTGGAGGATACCGGCCCCGTAAACGGAGCTACCCTGGCTTTAGGCGTTCATCGACACCGAGGCGATTCTCAGCAACTCTGTCAACTACATTGGCTTTCTCCAGGATGAAGCTCGCCCGTCGTCCGCTCCCTCGTCGCCTCTTCCCGCGTCTCTATATCCCGCGAATCCTCGCTATGCGCGGCTCGTACTCGATGAAAATCTGCATCTCCGCGACGCGAATGCCCGGGTCGTCCTCGAGTCCTACGCTCATCCTGTGCACCGCTCCGCCGTTCTCTCTGCGGGCTCGCACGCACCTGAGCCTCTGTTCCCGCTCTCAGCCGCGCTCGTGTATGGTCGTATCTTGGCAGGTGTTGGCCCCGATTCCCCCATGCTCGTCGCTCCGCTCGTTGCTCCGTCCTGCCTTTTCTGCGCACATTCCAACAGCAACCCCAAGCCCCCTTCTGCTGCCGCGCACCTCCCCGCCCGACTAGCTACGCACATCTCACCCGACACGCTCTGCCCGTCCCACAGCACGCCGACGTCCGTCGTCTCCTATCTATCGTCCTCTCTTTCACTCACCCGCCACCTCACCTCATTCTCCAGCCCCTGTGAAGGGCGCCCGCCTTGCCTCGGACCCGCCGCGCAGACCGCTCTCGCAGCCTCCTTCCGCTGCAATCACGAGCCCTACGCCGGCATCCCTGGGCCATCTTTCTCTGTTGGCTGTAGCTACCTCTGCTCGCGCCAGGTACCCCTTTCACGAACTCCGACCGCTACGCTGGCATCCTCTCGCCGCTGCTCGGTATCGCGGTCCACGACTCTGCCGTGCAGCCTATGCTACGTACCAGCGCAAGCCGTCAAGCCTCACGCCCGGGGGAGGCTCCTTCGCCCCACGACCTGGACGGCCGCCTATAGCCACCTCGAATAGGTCCGAGTCGTCGCGAGCGACGTACGCTGACCGCAGCAGCCCGCATCGATGCATCGTGACCGCGGCCGTGCACGGCCGTCGTACTCCTCGTAACCTAGCTCTAAAGTCCGTAGACCGAACAAGAGTCCGAGCCCTCGCTTCGCTCCGGCTGTTTCACTCAGTGCCAATAAGGCTTCGCAAGGTAAGTGTCGATTGAAGACTGATTGAAGAGGCTGATGCTACAACCAAACAGAGCCAAACGAAATGGGGAGGAAATTGTAATAACACGGTCTATGTACAATTGTCTGAACACGTCGCACGACGATCCGCCGGGGACGACGACGCACGCCCAAGTAGAGTTGCGCGCGCAGACCACGTCCAGGAGCATCGTCGCGTCCCGACGGCCTCCACCGAGTGCATGCCGCTCACGACGAGAGCACGCACGAGCGTGGCCAGAGGTGCGCATGCGACTGAGGCTCGGTGCTCAGCGCCAACAGCCTCCACAGCAACGCCATCCGCCATGGCACGCCCGACAACGCAACTGCCCATCTTTTCAGAGTATGTTCATGAGTACTACCCCAATGAACTCCGCCGTGGACGTGCGCAGTGTAGAGATAGAACGGAGAGGTCGCGGCCGCACGATTCTAGCCCAACGTCCAGATAACATGAAATACGCAGAGGCAGATCTGCAAAGCATACACAGGAACGAAGCAGACGCAAGCCCGAGACACAGCGCAAACATTGATGCCACTTCTCACAGACTTGCGCCCACACGATCGAAGACAGCGCTGCCCATGTCGACTCACTTGCAACCGTCGCAGAAGATCGAAGAAGTGGTATTAAGGTAGCATTGGGTATGGATCTGGCCCACACGAAGCGACAGCCAAGAAAATGCGATACTAGGTAGTCCGAACGCTACAGTGAGTGAGGTAGAGGTGTAGTCGACGTAGCCGCTACTGCAAGTCCGGGGATTTCACCGCCCAGTCCTCCCGCCGTCCGCTCGTAAACTTCATGAGTGAATTCGAGGGGCCATTAAGCGAGGAACGCGACAGCGGCAAAGACGCCTGCGAGCGTCGAGATCGCGGAGATGCCAATCGCTGCCGCGCCGTTGTTGTTCTGGTCGGCGCCACCGGTCGCCGAGGCACCAGCAGACGCACCGGAGCGCGTCGCAGTGCCCGAGGCAGCACCGCTTGCCCTACCAGAGCCGGTAGGGGCAGCGGGCGCACCAGAGCCAGTCGCAGACGCAGAGCCGGAAGCGGCACCGCTGCTAGCAGCACCAGTGACGGCGGCGAGGTCGGTGAAGAGGGCGGAGGACGCGATCTGCACGCAGTTCGAGGACGCGGGGATACGGGCGGTGTAGGGCATGGAGCTGATGACACCGAGCGACTCCGGGGGCTGGGTGTAGGTCATGACCTGGCCGTTCTCAGTGTAGACACCAGGGGGGTCTTGGTTCTCGCCCTCGCAGTACTCGAAGGTACCGTCCTGAGCAGCCGAAGGGCAGTTGTACGAGACACCGATACGGTCGTAGATGTGCTGGCACAGCTCGGCGGCGTTGGGGCCAGAGGGATCGCAGACCTTGAAGCAGAACGAGTTGCTACCCATAAAGCTACAGCGACACGTCAGCATCGGTCCAGCAGAACATTTCCAATAGACGTACTTGTGCCACTCGTGGACCTGGGTGAAGGTGTTGTTGTCGGTGTTGCTGCCGAACCCGTTGGAGAACACGAGGCCACCGAGGGGGTTGCCACGAAGATCGGCACCGTGGGGGTCGAGCTCTCCACCACCGTCATCCTTCTGGATGTTGATCTTGGTCTGGTCGATGAAGCCGACGACCTGGATGTAGCCCGGGGTCTTGGTGAGCTGGACACCGGTGAGGGCACCGTCGGGAATCAGGCGAGTGCCGCGACCCTTCTTGGTGCACCAGGCGACCTCCTCGCCCTCGGTGTCACCGATGGTGGAGTCGGGCTTGATGGGCGCCCACAGGCAGAAGTCTAAAGAAAAGGTTCGGACGGGGCGGTTCCGTGCATCAATAGTGAAACATACCGTCAAGGTGGTTGACGACCGCGGTCTGGCAGAGAGAGTCCTGGTTCTCGGTGGTGGAGTTGCACTTGTTGTAACCGGTCTGGCGACCACGGACGAGGTCGTCGGTGTCCGCCTGGTAGGGCTGCAAGGGAGAGCAGATTCAATGCGGGCGCTCAGGCCGCTGGCGGGATGTACTTACGAGGTTGTCCCAGGTGAAGACCTTGGAGGCGAGGGGGACGAAGGAGGTGGCGGTGCTGTCCTGGGCAAGGACGCCGGTGGAGGCTGCCGCGATGGCGAGTAGGGCTGAAAGAGCGACGGTGGGCATGACGGGCAAAGGGCGGCGGTCAAAGGAGAGGACCGCGGGGAGGAAGAGGGAAACGACGAGGACGGAGAGAGAGACGTTGGGCGCCGGGTGAGACCCTTCGCTGCCCTAAATACCCGCCGTTCGCACTCCGAAAATAGCCGCGGCCCTCGCGACCGCCTCTCTCTGCCCTATTCTGGGCCGACGCACGGACCACCGCCACGTGCGCTACCCGTCCAGCCAAGGCTTAGGTTGCCCAGCGTACATGCACAACTCATACCGACAGCAGCTACCGACGCCTCTTCCCCAGCACGCTCCTCCCCCCCGCCGCACACATCCAGCCCCATTCGAGCGTGCCATGCTCAGCCGTGTCCCCCTCAATCCCCAGCTCCTCCCCGAGCTCCGCCGCCTGTTGCGGAGCGAGCGCGTCTGTCGCAAGGGACCACAATCTGTTATGCGACCGGGATGAATGAATGTTCGTTGATGAGCTCCCGTCAGCCTCGCTTCCCCTCGATCTGCCCGGGCGGTTGAGACCTACGTGTTGAATATCTTCCGCCGCCGCACCCATTCGCCCCTCCACCGCCCCCAGTCCGCGTCCAGCTGCGCCGTCTCCTCAGGGGACACCAGCGGCGTCCCCGCCCGGAGAGGGTCCAGATGGCCGCGCGCCTTGTGGACCTACAGTGTGACGAGAAGCGCATCAGCGATCGGCAAAGTCTTTTCCACCACCGCCCCTCTCCAACGAGGACCCTGTCCGTGCTGCGCAGGACGATCGCCGTGCTTAATTACTATTGGCGCACGTGGAGACTTACTGCGTCTTCGGCCCTTTTAACTTCGACTGCGAGTTCCTTGTCCGTAGGGGTACTCTTCAGCTTCGCCAGCTCTAGGACGCGATTCAGGTGAGTGTATGCGCGGGCGACAGGGGTACGGCGCTGACGTACGGGCTCCGATAGACTTGACCTCCGCGCCAAGAGCCTTGTTCTCTTCGTCGATCCGCTTGACCTCGGCCTCGAGCGCGGCGAGCTTCTCAGGAGGCATGTCTTCAAGATTGGCCTGGTTCACGACGAAGAACGTCGTTTTGCCTGTCGGAGGGGTATCAGCAGCCTGAGCACCGCATATATGCGCGAGTATATGCGTACCGTACGTCTTCTGGACGAGATCGCCCCTTTCGGCGAGGGCGACCATGATCTTCTGCGTCGCCGCCTTCGGGACGGCGCCCTTGAGGTTGGCAGAGACGTCTACGGCGCCGAAAGGGCGGTTCATCTGGGTGTATGCGGGGTTAGACACTCGTGCAGTGGATGTATGCTACTCTGCGGACCTTGCGAATGTACTCGAGCACCCTGTCCTCCGCTATCTCCGCCGTCAGTACGTTGCAGCGCAGTAGTCCATGCAGAGACGCACCGTCCTTGCCCTTGAGAATGGCGACTTTTGCGTCTGCCTGCTTTGCCTTGGATGCCATGAGTGAGTGAGCTAGTGAGGGCGAGAGGCAGAATGCGCGCGCGCGGATTGGCGGACGCGACGCGTCGGTGGCGACGCGCCTGTCACGTGCGACGCCCACCGGAGAGGCCGGGGCGCCTGCCGAGCAGGAAAGCCGAGTTCCGCGTCCTCTGCTTTCTCCTCGCCCGGGGCCCCGCACACATCCACCCCACACAGCGATCACCCTCTCCCACTCGACCATCGCGCTCTCTCAGACGGCTGCAGCTTCCTCAGACTCGATTCCCGGACTGCATGCCCTGACGCTCCACGCCGACTCGAATGCCCGCCCATGCACCACAAGACAGGCAGAGCCTCAACTACATCGTCCGCTCAGGCATCGCAGGAGGCGTCGCAGGCTGCGTCGTACGTCGCCATCACACCCTCATTCTTGCATTGCATCCTGACCGCGCACAGGCAAAGACCGTCGTCGCCCCGCTCGACAGAGTCAAGATCCTCTTCCAGGCCTCCAACCCCGACTTCCAGAAGTATGCCGGTACGTCCCTCCCCTTCCCCTCCATGTACCTCTTCGTGACCGGGAACTGACGACGCGCCCTAGGAACATGGAGCGGGATGTTCCGCGCCGTCTCGCAGATCTACGGCGAAAACGGCGTCCGCGGCCTCCTCCAAGGTCACTCTGCAACCCTCCTCCGCATATTCCCTTATGCCGCCATCAAGTTCATGGCCTATGACCAGATCGAAGGCGTACGTCCTCGCTCACTTCTCCGTCTTCCTCAATCTCATTCTGCCTACAGGTGCTAATGCCCACCCGCGAGAGCCAGACGAACCCACGACGCTTCGCTGCCGGGGCGCTCTCCGGTACGTCATCTTCTCTACCTCCGATGCCCAGGCACGCGACTCATCCTCCCCCAGGGATGGTCTCTGTCTTCTTTACATACCCCCTCGAGCTCATCCGCGTCCGCATGGCCTACAGCACGCGCAGCGCAGCGCGCTCCGCCGAACCATACCACCGCCCCTCCTTCCTCTCCGCCATGCGCCAAATATACCGCGAAAACGCGCCCCTCGCTAGCACCTCCTCCCCTTCCCTCTCTTCCTCTCCCTCCTCTGCCGCTCCCAACGCGCCCCCACCGCCAGCGCGCACGCCGCACCCGACCATGTTCTCGCGCTTCCCCATCCTCAAGTTCTACCGCGGCTTCACCGTCACCATCGTCGGCATCGTCCCCTACGCCGGCACCTCCTTCCTCGCCTGGAACGTCCTCCGCGCGCGCTTCTTCCCCTCGCCCGCGCGCAAGCCCTCGCCCGCGGCCGACCTCGCGATCGGCGCCGTCGCCGGCGCGCTCTCCCAGACCGTCTCCTACCCGTTCGAGATCGTCCGGCGGCGGATGCAAGTCGGCGGCATCACCCGCCCCGACCGCTGGCTCCGCTGGGGCGAGACCGTGCGCGCGATCTGGGCCGCCGGCGGCTGGCGCGCGTTCTACGTCGGCCTCAGCATCGGCTACCTCAAGGTCGTGCCCATGACCGCGGTGAGCTACGCCGTCTGGCAGTGGGAGCGCCGGATACTCGGTCTGTGATAGATGAGGATCGGATGGCATACTATGTTACACCCCGCAATGTATTACTAGTGCACATATCGCAGCCTACCGCTTCGGGACACGAGAGCTTGCGCGCGGGTGAGGTACGTGGGCATAAGGCATAGATTGCATAGCGTGAGGACAGCGAGGGTATAATCACGACAGAGCACACAGACATGACAGCGTCCACATTCGCAAAAGAGCAGCGCGACAGAGCAAACCAAAACTCACAACACAGCGCGACGTCCGCCAGAAGACAGCCATCCTATCGACGGCTCTCTCCTACCCCTGCACGCCCCTCCCCCTCCCGTCGCTCATCAACACCCACAACTCGGGGCCATACACCTAAACCCCGAGCACGGATCACAGTCCGTCAGCGTCGTCACCACGCCCATCACCACGCCCGGCACAAACGGCACCGCCGCGCCCCACACCCCGTACGCCAGCGCGAGCCCCGCGCCGAACCCCGCCTC